>JAEMWC010001009.1:152500-292500 GCA_016490735.1 Pachyseris speciosa | reverse complement strand
AATGATCCTCATATAAAGCGACTATGACTATAGTAGTGTGTAGAGCGAGTTACACAAATATTGTCTTGTACGAATATTTCATACGAATCTATGTAAATTGGAAAGATATGGATATGTTATTACTGGTATCTAAACAATAGACCAGTTATTAGTGTTAGTCCTATGTCCAGTGATAAAATAAAATAAAATAAAAAGGAAATGGGTGGGATGGGAGGGAAATCGAAAGAAAACTTCACAATGATGTATATTGTGGTCTGCTCGAAGAAAACAGAACGCACAAAGCACATGTAAAGTGAGCTAAGGAACCTGGAAGAGTACCATGTGATTGGTCAAATGAACAATAGAGTTTCTAGGGCTCAGCTCACATGGGGTGACACATGAATATCACTGGACAGAGTACAAAGCTCAAACAAGAGTCGTTAATTAACTAAAATTTATTTCCGGTGATCAATAAATTGTGATAATAAACGAACTAGTAGCTAGCTTAAGATAGGTGAGATTATTAGATCTAACTCACAACAACCACTGATTCTTCTTGGCTCGGCAGCGGTTCTTGACGTGGATCTGTTGATGGGGCGACCTTTTCCTGTATACTTGAACAAGACTTGGATGGTGGCCAATCTTTTGGGCCATTGTAATGAAAATATACTTTGCCATTAACGTTTGCCCCCAACAACCGATACCTTAGCTTGTGGCTTTTCACTTTTTATCTTTCTCATTGCTGGAATTAAAACACTTTTCCTGGTGTCTTGAACGTGACTTGGTAGGTTTTCTAGCTCCTACTGAAACTGGCGACTTTTTCAGCTTGTAGCGCGCATTCCAAACACGGTCTCTGGTCAGCACGGCAGGTAAAGCGAGCTATAAGAGGTCTTGATCTGCTTCGATTTGGCTTGCCAAGACGGTGTGCTGTGCACATCCTCATTCTCGAGACATCTTCCATGGGAAGATCTAAATTTTGAGAAAGAACGTTGTATACCAGCGTAAGAAAATCCTCGCCGGTCTCCAGACTCAGTAACTCTGTAGAATATCAGATTCCCGCGGCGGCTGTAAATGTTCGAGCGTGTTAGTTTTGTCTCAACAAGTGGACTGTTCATTTTCACAGTTGGTTACATGTTCCACCAGGTCATAATGTTCTCCTTGAGTAAACTCGAGGGATTCTTTCGCGTCGTTCACTGTTTTGTTGACTTTGTTGAGTTCGCCGAGATTGTATTTCGGCTTGACCCTCGTCCAACCTTGCCTCCAGATTAAGGATTCGTGCATCACTGGATTTGGTTTTGTCTTCTACCGCTGTGAGCTTCGCGATAGGATATTGCTATTCAGTTATCGACAGTTTAATGTAGGCGCCATCTTGGGCTTCTTCAGATCGTTCATTGTCGATACCAGAGCTGCTTATCCTTGCTTCCCATATTGAACGGTGATTTGTTGATATTTGCAGCGCGTAAGAAGGTATTTTCACAATCTAATTTGATTTCTCGCAGTCCGGTTTTCGGAGCTCTAGAGTGTGCGTCTATCCACAACGATTCATGACCACTTGAGTCTGGGCATCAACAGTGTCGTCCTGTTGATGAACGTTCTTACTTGTTCTAAAGAGAAAAGGGAGGGTTTTGGGGTAGGGAAAATACAAAAGGAAACAGGACGAAACTTGATGACAGGTGAAAGAGAACGCCAAGGCGAGGAATACCGTGAGCTGCATATTGCAGTACAACACTTCGCTAGATCGACAGAATGGCATTATTCGTTCTGTCACATCTCCTTTTATACGAAAGAGAAGAGACCGCTGAGAATAGCTCGTAGTTTGGGACTTGGCTTGAGGGTTTTAATAATAACCGTCACCATCCAGAAGTGGAGAGTAGCGGATTTCACGAGGTTGATATCCAAAAGTCGGTAAATGTATGTTGGGCAGCATATTGCCTTAGACTACCGATTCTACGCAAGGTTTCAGGAAAGGAGCGACTCTTGGAAAGCCCCTCGAAAAAAAATGATGAAAGACGGCTTATAAACTCGAACGATTAGGACCTTTACAGTATGAAGGTGATACTTTCTAAAAATGAAAGCCCTCTTAGAGGACATGTGGTTACTGTTATTTCAATTGGCCATGTTCTAAACGAGTAAGGGCCTGGGAACGAATACAGATTCCATTGAAAATCAATGAAATTGAACTAAATCGATTCTCACATGAAATCGTATCTCAAAATAAGCACTTTCAGCAAGTTTGAGTACGTTTGGTTGAAAAGCCGCCAGATAACATGCATTTAAAACTTAAAAAAATCCCATACAAATGTCTATTTCAGAAAGTGTGTTCCTCCAAACCATACAAAGTCTCTACTTTTCACAATTTTCAAAATCATTTTTTTCAGCTCCAATTCAACTGAACAGCGTCAAATTTGGTTAGGTGACCATTTTTGAGATGCTCTTTCATGCAGTTTTCCAATCGATAAATTTTAAAACTTCGTTCTCAGGCCCTTACTCGTTTAGAACATGGCCTATAGAATGACGTTGACAGTTTAAGTATGTCTGAAACGTTCATAGCTTTGTGAACAATCTCATGAAAGCTCCTAAAAATTCTTGTTTTAAATTTTTTTAACTTCAAACTTCATTTTTGTGGTTACTGGCTTATAGCCAGTAGCCTTTATGTCACGGCCTCTGTTAGTAAGTAAGTAAGTCCGCGACTTTGGGAAGCCCGAAGTAAGACCGAAAGCGTACCGAACCGGCTCGAAAATTTTCTCGAGTTCGTAACTTCGCTTTTTATGATCAAAATACGAATTTTTAGAAAGCTACAAGTCTTCTATAATAATGAGTTGTTGGGATTTCGTTAAATGCGAGCATTCCGATTGGAAAATAACCACTTTTACCATCAATAAATGGCGTCTACGAAAAGTCCACGAATTGACTGGTGAGTGCTTTATGTATCTCTTATTATATGGGAGATACATGAAAATTATAACAGACGATACATGAAGTACCTATGGAGCGACGACCGAAGCCGCTGACCAAACGTAGTTTGTACATTCGTCAATGCAGACTCGTTTTACCATGTGCTTCGATCCTTCACGTATCTTGTTGTTGCTTGATTGGCGGTAGGTGGATGTTTTTTCTATCATTTTCTTCTTTGAAAAGGCACATCTTTCTCCAAATGTGCCAGACGTTTAAGTATCTTTCGGGATTTGGGGCAATTTATTAAAGGTTTTGAATGGAAAGATGAGGATTGGATCAAAGCGTTTGTTTGTCAACCGGCCAGCTGAAAGTCCCTCACGTCGTTTGGTGATTGAAAACCATTGAAAACCTTCTACTCAAATCAGACAGCCAAAACATGATTGCTGACAAAGCAACCAAGATCATTTGCCAGTTCTTACCAGCTGACCGGTATTTAAAAACCATTGATCATGTTATAGTCATTACACTTCATATTTCAATAATTTGATACACTAAATATGCAAGACCCGTTGAGGTAAAGGTTTCTTTCAGAGAAATTTTAGTTAAGTTTCTTATAAATGTCGTTTTTGAGAACAGCTTTATACTCCACGTTCTTGTTCAAGTTAGAGTGACTTTATTCAACATGTTATTGTTCAAATTATGAAAATGAGTGAAACATGGGTACACTTATAACTTACATGTAATAGTGTAATTGTTCAAATGAAAATCAATGACAGGTTTATTGTTTTATATTTTTAATTTGCATAGTTTTCAAATTTAAAAAAATTCAAAAAAATAAACATAAATAATTTACGTGATTCGCTTTTCTCAATTTACTTTTTACGTGAAAATAAGTCGTGTTCTTTGGCGTTAAAATGTTTTTACCAGAGACGAACCAAAAAATGCATTTACAACCGCGAACATCAATTCTTATTGCGTTACATATGAAGAACCGTGACAACCAGAAATATGCATAGAATGTTTATCGTGTTTGTGTGAATCTAATATCTTGTAAAACGCTTTCGGTCTTACTTCGGGCTTCCGAAAGTCGCGGACTTACTTACTAACAGAGGCCGTGACATAGAGGCTACTGGCTATAAGCCAGTAACCACAAAAATGAAGTTTGAAGTTAAATAAATTTGGAACAAGAATTTTTAGGAGCTTTCATGAGATTGTTCACAACGCTATGAACGTTCCAGACATACTTTAACTGTCAACGTCATTCTATTGAAATAACAGTAACCACATGTCCTCTAAGAGGGCTTTTATTGGTATTGTTTTACAAGACAGTAGATTCACAAAAACACGATAAACATTACATACGCATGCATATTTTTGGTTGTCACGGTTCTTAATATGTAACGCAATAAGAACTAATGTTCGCGGTTGTAAATGCATTTTTTGGTTCGCCCCTGACCAAAAAAATTTTAAAGCCAGAAAACACGAGTAGTATCCACTATTTTATAGTTCTGGTTGGTTTTGTGACTTTCAGCTTGACGGTTGTCAAACAAACACCTTGATCCAATACTCATCTTTCCATTCAAAACCCATGATAAATCGCCCCAAATCCCGAAAGATACTTAAACAACAAACGTCTGGCACATTTGGAGAAAGATGTTCCTTTTCAAAGAAGAAAAATGATAGAAAAACATCATTCACCTACCGCCAATAAAGCAACAAGCTACAACAAGATTCGCGATGGATCGAGGCACACTGTATATCACAAACGCGCAAACTACGTTTGGTCAGCGGCTTCGGTCGTTGTTTCGTAGGTACTTCATGCATAATGTACTTAGAATATTATTGTAAGAAATAGACTCTTTTCATAATGGCGCCCGACAAATTATTCTTTTATTCTTATGATAATGAGCCCTACTAGCCTCGTCAGCATGTGCAAAGTTCAATAGAATTTTTTCATTAAAGTGAGGTCAGTAGGGCTAATTAACACATATACAAAAGAATAATTAAAATCGTCCGCCATTATGAAAAAGGTCTATACCTCAAGTACTTACCTGTCGATTCGTGGACTTTTCGTAAACACCATATTAATCGATGGTGAAAGTGGTTATTTTGCAATTGTAATGTTCGAATTTCACAAAATCACAACAATGCATTATTATAGAAGACATTAAGCTTTCTAAAAAAATGTTTTTTATCGTAAAAAGCGACGTTAAGAACTCGAGAAAACCTCGATCCCGTTTTGGTACGCTGTCGGTCTTACTTCGGGTTTCCGAAAGTCTGAGTTACTTACATAGACCGTGACAAAGAGGCCACTGGCTATAAGCCAGTAACCACAAAAATTGCACGCAAACGAAAGCTCCAAAAAATTCCTCAATTTACCCCCATATCAATCATTTCCAGGTGTGACACTTAACCTCTTGTAGTTGTTGTTATTGTTTTTTTTTTTTAAACAAATGTATTATTTTAGTCTTCTTTCTTATTCAGTTAATCTTTCGGATTAAAGTTAATTGTGTTACTTTTTCTGTATATTTATAGTTTTATAATTAATTTTTCATCGTCTTTTGGAGGTGTTCCGGAATGTTCCACGTTCCGTGTTTTATCGACGGCCGTTCTCACTGTATTCAAACAAAGGCCAAAAATAACATGCTCTCGCTTTGAATTCCTGCTTTAGGTCTGAACAGATGGGGAAATGATCGACAGTGTCACATAGCAGTCCACATAGCGACATAATAGCATCAGCCTGATTTCACGAAAACAGCGAACCACATACCAAGATGTAAAAAATAATATAGAGTAAAATCGGAACAGGCGGTTAACATCCTTAGCTACTAGTACACGTGCTAGCTAAACATTTGACTCCAAGTGGGGAGACATGTAGCTAAAAGACAAGCTTCTGATGAAGTAAAATTTAACAAGTGTCAGCCGTCACGCCTTCCCTCTCTTCTCCCATAACTTCAGTAACCATGCTTAAAATATTGGAATCTAATTACCGGTTACCGATTTGACGATTTCAGTTACTGGTTACCGATTGCATTTTTTTGCATCCAAATTGCATTTCTGGGAGCTAAAACACAGAAATTTCAAGACAACAGTTATAATATGACCTTTCTTTCCATCATGTTAGCAAATAGAAGGGCTGGTACAGAATGCATTACTAACAGTAACGCATTCTGTTTTACGAATGTCAATCCCTGTTCACAAAGGTTCATTTTACTAGAAAAGCAAGTTTGTGCCCTTATAACGTCTAGGAAAGTAATTCAAATTTTTTTTTTCTCTCTTAACATGATAGTCAAGCATTAGCTTCTATCATCGTACCATACGCGATTCCCATCGCAACAATTCTTCTAACAACAAACGTTTTCAAACTTTGACTTGAACGTCAAATTGCCGTCATTTTGCCATATTTCAACACGTAATAACTTTTCTTCCAGTGGTTAAAATAAAACGCAACAGCGCCAATTTACACATAATTTTATGTACTACCCATCGCAAGTAACTGCATGTTCATCGCAAAAACAATTAGTGATTTATTACGTAATGAAAATGACACCTGAGCTACTTCCACTTCAGGTCTTCATTTTTCAAACCTTACTTTATCGTTTAATAACTTCAGTTTGGAGTGAAATCTTACTGCAAAAATAATGGCGTTGCTAGTTAGTAAGGTGGTTTACTCATCGCAACAGTAACAGACTCCATCGCATTAACCGTAGTGAAACAATCTTGCTTTTAAACCGCGACTTTAAGCCATGTGACTATCGTCGAGCGCCTCTTTTTAAAACGTTATAACTTATCGCGCATTTGTTGAAATGAAACGGAACAACATCAATCTACACAGAATTTGCTGCACTATACATCGCAAGTAACGGCATGCTCATCGCAACAATAATTAGTGATTTATTAATTAACCCAAACGACACCGGAGCTAAGTCCACTTCCGGTCTTACTATTCCAAACTCAACTTTATCATTTAATAACTTTAATTTTGAGTCAAATATCACCGTAAAAAGAATGGAATTGTTAGCTTGTGTGGCAATCTACTCGCAATAGCGACAGACTCCATCGCATTGGCCTGGGTAAAGCAATTTTGCTTTTAAACCGAGACCTTAGGCCACGTGACCATCGTTGAACGACTCCCGTTAAAACGTTATAACTGGTTGTACATTTGTTTCAATGGAACGAAACAGCCCCAATCTAAACAGAATTTGCTGCACTATACATCGCAAGTAACGGCATGCTCATCCCAACAATAATTAGTGATTTATTAATTAACCCAAACGAGTCCACTTCCGGTCTATCATGTAATAACTTTAGTTCTGAGTCAAATATCACCGGGAAAAGAATGCAATTGTTATCTTGTAAGGTAGTCTAGTCATCGCAATAGCGACAGACGCCGTCGCGTTGTCTGAAGTAAAGAAATCTTGCTTTTAAACCGTGACCTTAGGCCACGTGACCATCGTCGAGCGCCTCCTTTAAAAGTGTAATTTCTGACGTTCGAGTGACATGGGAACGAGTTAGTCATAAATTGAATATTCTGACGGCACGGCGTAGAGGACCGTAGGTGGCTATGGGATAGGTTAGGACTATTTAGGAGTTTGGCGGGAGTTTTTCTTCATTCTACGTTTGTCAGTCGCTGATGCTTTAGCTTTATGCTTAACTTTTGAACTGCGCTGTCTGCTTATTTTTCCTTGTGTATAGTAGGATACCCTTTCCTCGGGGTCTGGTGCCGTTGCATTGGATGAGGAATACGTTTCCACTTATTTTTGGCCACTTGGGTGGTTTTTAGTGGTTTTTCGTATCCGGCACGGTACTGTTGCTTAGTTTATTCCTACAATAATGCAGTATATTATGTCTATTTCTACGGGCGGTGTTATCTGATGTCCAGTTTGTAACGAATTCAGGTAAATGGAGGTCATTTTGTTCAGCAGACTGACTGACGTGCCCTTAATAAACTATTTTCACATTGAAGTCTCGTGTTAGTGTAGTCAGAATCGTTATAACTGGTTGTACATTTGTTGAAATGAAACGAAACAGCCCCAATCCACACAGAATTTGCTGCGCTATACATCGCAAGTAACGACATGTTCATCGCAACAACTATTATTGATTTATTAATTAAACACAACAACACCGGACCCAAGTCATTTCCAGTATTACTATGTCAAGCCCAACTTTATCATTTAATAACTTTAGTTTTGAGTCAAATAACACCGTAAAAAGAAAGCAGTTAGTGAATTTCTTACCCATGCGCAATCGTTTAGGATTGTGGGAGTCAATTGTTAATTCCTTGACATTAAATGTGAAAGAGTCTTTTAGGACTGCAAGTAGCAGTCCACCGTACCAAACAACGATGAGTTCGTTCCGAGTTACTGTTAAAACGTTACTACGTTTTAAGGAAGGCGTTCGGCGATGGTCACGTGGGTTAAGGTCTGTTTCAAAGCAACACTGTTTTATTCTGGCAGTACGATGGGGTCTGTTATTGCTGTGATTAGTAGACCACCTTACTAGCTAACAATTATACGGTGAACTTTAAGCTCCTTTACGGTGATAGCGGAGCTCCGGCGGCCCCAAGGGCCGCCAAGCGGAGCACCATGGTTAACAAAATATGGAAACCCACCTGCTAGAGAAAATTTGGTTTTGGTCACCGTACGTACGTCGTACGCACGTCCGTCCGTACGCCCGCCCTTCCATGTATGCGATGTGAAATGTCGGCCATACTCCAACTGACAGGCTAGTTTACAGCGCACATCTTTGATATTGGACATCAGTGTTATGGCCAATTGACACCTGTTAAAACAAGGTATCCACTGACCAGTATTACGTGACCATATCGCGGGCTCAAGTTATTTGGATTCAATGTCAGATCCAAAACAAGCGATCGAAATTTCTATTCCTTGCTTCCTTCTATCGCCCAAACAAGAACGGTATAAATAGTCTACAAGAACGTGACTCATCTTTATTCAAATTAGGTGATAGATTAAACACAAGCACTGTAATTGTGGCGGGAGATTTCAATGCCCCGGACCTCAAATGTCGATTAAAGTTGCCACCTTTTAATTTAGAGTACCAACATAAATCATTTTCATATATTTGCGCTAGATTATGGAATGGCATCCCAGTCAAGGTAAGGGAGGCAAGAGACCTCCCTTCTTTTAAGCGCGCCCTACGGGCCAATATGGGCCAATAGATTTTTATAATTTTTAAATTAAATTTACAGAATATTTATATTGATAGATAGTTAATAATTTATAGAATATTTTTAGATTTTACTGATTAATTTTATTTTGTAAATAGTGTACGAATTTTTATTATTATTATTATTATTATTATTATTATTATTATTATTATTATTATTATTATTTTGTTTATACTTTCTGTAGTATTTTTAGTTCACGTACACGTTATAACGAGCCCCCGGCTCCTTGGTGTTTTACGTGGTTAAATAAACTATTACTACTACTATTACTACATGGAACGACCTCCAACCAACAAATTGCTCCTTCAATTCTGAACGGCTGCTTGAAATCATCGATGACAATGGACTTACCCAACTAGTAAAAGAACCTTCTAGAGATGATAACATTCTTGATCTCGCGTTGACAAATAACGACAATATCAACAATGTCAGGGTAATTCCTGGAATAAGCGATCACGATATGGTACTTTTTGAAGTGAACCTGGCATGTAGAAAGAAAAAGTCAGTGAAACGTAAGGTTTACATAAGGAAAAGGGCAGATACCATCCGTATAAAGAAAGAACTACAAGACTTTGCGAATGACTTCGAAAAAATGACGAAGAACGAATCCGTAGACGAAAAGTGGAACATGTTTCAACAAAGGCTTACTGGAATAATGGATTCCTGCATACCGCACAAGTTCACTACCTCACGTCATAATCTACCGTAGTTTAACCGTAGTTTGAGGAGACAAACCAGAAAAAAGCAAAGACTATACAACACGGCGAAGAAATCTGGAAGGCAATCTGACTGGAATAAATTTAAATTAGCCAAAAAACAATTACACAAGAACTTGAATAGGTCCAGGAACAATTATCTTTCTGACTTTCTCGGTGACTCCATAAAACAAAACCCTAAGGCTTTTTGGTCACACATCAAAAAGCTAGGAAAAAAGGCACAGATACGCAAGACCTCAAAGTTGGAAATGAAGTGTTTACTGAACCGAGAGCTAAGGCCGAAGTGTTAAACAGTCAGTTCTCCAGTGTTTTCAATAACGAAGAATCAGAGAATATCCCAGGTCCTGGCGAAAATCCTATTCCGACTACTGAAACAATAAATGTCACAACCTGTGGTGTCGAAAAGCAACTTAGCGGGTTGAAGGCAGACAAAGCGTATGGCCCGGATGGAATTCCACCCTGGTTTTTAAAGGAGAATGCCCAAGAAATATCAAAGGTTCTTACTGATATATATCAAGATTATATTGATACCGGAACTGTGCCCAGCCAATGGAAACACGCCAACGTATGTGCCATTCACAAGAAAGGAAAGAAATCGGATCCATCAAACTATAGGCCCGTGTCACTTACCTGCATTGCATCAAAGGTACTTGAGCATATTGTACACAGCCATGTTATGAAACACCTTTCACAGTATGGGGTGCTAACTGATTATCAACATGGCTTTAGGGCGAAACAATCAACAGAAACACAGCTCATATGTACCATCCATGACATAACAAGTGCTATTCAGTATAACAAAACAATTCACGCAGCAATCCTAGATTTTTCAAAAGCATTCGACAAAGTTCCCCATCGCCATCTCCTGAAGAAACTTGATTATTACGGAGTTTGTGGCTCACTACATAACTGGTTTGAATCGTTTCTAACACAGCGTACCCAATCAGTAGTAATCGAGGGGGCATCATCTGCCCCTGTAGTCACGACATCCGGTGTTCCCCAAGGAACAGTCCTAGGACCGCTATTGTTCTTCATGTATGTAAATGATTTACCTGATGGTCTTAACTCTACCGTTAGACTTTTTGCTGGTGATGCACTGTTATATGGGACAATTTGTTGTGACGAAGACACAGCCGATCTCCAAGATGACCTGCATAGATTAGAAGACTGGCAACAAAAGTGGAAGGTGGAATAAATTAACCCTTCAAAGTGCAAGATCATGTTTTACAACCAGGAGAGATCCACCAAAGCGGGAATACGTATTCTGTGGAGAAATTCTGGAAGAGGTGGAATCTCACCCTATCTGGGGGTAGTGCTCAAAAACAAAATAAGGTGGTCACCACACATTGAAACAATCACATCAAGGGCAAATAAGGTCTTAGGACTTATCAAGCGAAACCTGTGGAACTGTCCAAAGTCAGTGAAAGAAACCGCGTACACGACACTTGTGAGACCAAAACTCCAGTATGCCTGTAGCACATGGGCCCACACTACCTGAAAGATAAAGCCGCTCTAGAAAGGGTACAGCGGAAAGCAGCCCGTTTTGTCATGGGGAATTACGATCGAACAGCGAGCGTGACGGGAATGCTGCAAGACCTACAGTGGGATACACTTGAAACAATGAGGAGACATGCAAGGCTTTCCACTATATACAAGATGTGCCACGGTCTTCTAGATGGGAACTGGGGGGACTATTTGATAACAAACAGAGAAAAGAGAACACGACGAAGCCACGATTTTAGATTTATTGTGCCAAAAGGGCATAAAGATATTTTTAGATTTTGTTTCTTTCCTAAAACAATAACTGATTGAAACAAACTTCCAAAACAAACTGTTTCCAGCCAGTCCCTCTGCACTTTTAAAAGCAAGCTCAAGTAGCAAATTTTTTTAATAGTTTTTAATAGTTGTGTTTTAATAGTAGTTTTAGCTTTTACAATTTTGGATATTTTAAGTGCAGTTATTTTCTTATTGTTTTAGAGTTGGCGTGATGTCCTCTAGGATTTTTGCCGACATAATGATATTTAACAAAATAGATTCCATGTTGCCGTGCGTCTGTTCAGTAGTAGATCACAGATGACGTCAAAATGTGGTTAAAACAAAGAAGTGGCACACGAGCCACAGGCGAGTGTGTCACTGATGTTTTTACCACATTTTGACGTCGTCTGTGATCTATTACTGAACAGACGCACGGCAACATGGAATCTATTTGTTTTATATAATAAAGAAACAAAATGCAAGCGAAAACCTTGTTTATTTTCACATTTCTGGAAAAAAGTGGGTCGTGATGACGTAATCTGTACATCTGTCCTCTAATAGATCATAGATAAGAACCAATCACAACGCGCGAACTATTCACCTTATTATATAATTAGATTTAGATTTAGATTTAGACCTCATCGAGGTCTGCTGTTGTTTTGAAGTTGACCAGGAACTGGTTTTCGATGGTATCGCAGGCTCAAGCCAGGTGTCGGACACCCAAACCAAAACGAGGCTTAATTTTTCGCGCGCTTTCTGTGGCTCGAGATTTCACCTTCATTTTTTTAGAAGTTCAGTTTCTGTCCTTTAATTCGCGTAATTTTGTATAAAAATCAAGAACTACTTAAAAGATACTCCTGAAGGTGAATTTTCAACTGATAAAGTGGAAGAGCAAAAGGTTTTTATCAGGAAATTCTTAAATTTTGGATCCACTTGTATGAGGCCCAGATTGTGCGGTTGAAAAACAAAATGATTTGACGCTTCAAAGGCTTGTTTACTTTACCGCGGCATCTTGCAGCTCACCAAGAATGTTCACTTAACAACTCACCGGCATTAATGGGAGGAACGAGTGACTCAAACTTGGTGGAAGAAGTTCTTTTTTGGACAAATCGTTTGCTATTTCTAGAGAGGCGTATTTTTACTATAGTGGGTCGATGCGTATTTGCAAGTTGTAGAAAGCTCGACAACCAACACAGGTAACTTAAAATTAATTGAAGCTTAGCATTTGGTTTAATCGTTGTTACTTTTGTTCAGGAATGAAACTTGTATTTTCGTCTCGACTGGATATAAATAACAATCTACTCGTTTTGGACACAAAGAAGTAGCTAGTCGAATTGTTTGTTTGTTGTTTTGCAAGCGAACGAGTGTTTTTCCTCGGGTTGGCTGACTGTAAATGTTTTTCGACGTCTGTGTTTCTACAGTGTTAAGAACTAAAAGAGACGTTTGCCCTTATGTTATTAACACGTAATCTCAACGAGTCCTCGTAAAATTAAGGATTAGTATCACTTATGTTTTGCGCGACGAGGGCAATTTCAGCAACTTTCTGAAAACTGGCACAAGTGATATTAATCCTTAAGCTTAATTTTTATACTCGACCCCATGCGAATACCTATCCAAACTATCAGGATTGTTTTCCTTTTTCTCTTTTCTACGACATGTAAGCTTATGTCTAAGCTTAACTTACTATGAAATCCCGGCTAAAAGATCAAACATTTTCATCCATTATCGTGTTTGCCACGCATAACGTTTGGTGACTAAACGCAAAACAATGTTTGACTAAACACGGGACCAGGTGCGTCCAAAAAATGATGTTTGCGTATTATTGCTGAAATTTTCGACGTTATGTGGCTCATTTGGTTGCTGTTTACCATTTTTGCACGATTTGCTTGTTTGCTGGGGTGGCTAAAGGATCAAAAACATTTGTTCGTAGCGCGATGTTGGATGAAATATTTAATCGTTCTTTGGTTGCTAAATTTGTTTTTGAACAAACACAAGCATCGAATGTATTGTTTTCTTATACCGTTTTCAGGTTTTTGAACCGTGGTCAATTCTTGTTTACTGCTATAAACAAAAAATATTGGCGCAAGGAAAGCCATGCGGTGTTGCTAGATACCAGTAAAAAAATAATCGTGGAGCTCCGCTTTTAGGCTTGGCTAAATCTATATATTATTTCAATAACAGCAACACCGGAAGTGGAAGTTGCCCAGGTGTCCTTTTAGTTGATTAATTAATAAATCACTAATTGTTGTTGCGATGAATAAGCAGTTACTTGCGTTGGGTAGTACATAAAATTTTGTGTGGATTGGTGCGGTTTTGTTTAAACACAGCAAATGAATAAGTAGTTCTTACTTTTTAAAAATAGCGCCCGATGATAGTCACTTGGCTTAAAGTCTCTATTTAGAAGTAAAATTGTTTTACTCCGGTCAATGAAATAAAGCCTGTCACTGTTGCGATGAGTAGACTAACTTGTTAACTAACAATATTCTTTTTGCGGTGAGATTTCACTCCAAACTAAAGTTATTAAATGATAAAGTAAGGTTTGGCATAGTAAAACCTTGTTGCGCTGGGTAGACTACCTTGCTAACGAACAACCGTTTTTTTTTTTCTTCCAATGAGATTTTACTCAAAACTAAAGTTATTGAATAATAAATTTGAGTTTGAAATAGTAAGACCGGAAGTGGACGTAGCCCCGGTGTCGTTTGGGTTAATTAATATAAATAACTAATTGTTGTTGCGATGAACATGCAGTTGCTTGCGATGGAGAGTTCAGAAAATTGTGTGTGGAGTGATGCTGTTTCGTTTCGTTTCGTTTCATTCCAACAAATGTGCAATAAGTTATAAAATTTTAAAAAAGGTGCTCAACGACGGTCACGTGGCCTAAAGTCTCGATTCAAAAGTCTAGCCAATGCTATGGAATCTGTCACTATCGCGATGAGTAGACTACCTTGCTAACGAACCGTATTCTTTTTTATGGTGGCATTTGAATCAAAACTAACGTTATTAAATGATAAAGTTGGGTTTAAACCTCCCCGGGAGGGGGGTGGGGTACCGCCAGAAAAATTGGGTGGGTGGGTGGGTGCGGCCGGCTTCCTAAAGCCCTTACCCTATTTCAGACCAAAATCTGCGATTTTCCCTACCGTATTTCAGACTTGATCAAAATTCGATACCCTATTTCAGACCTGTTTCACGTATAGAGTTGGCGTAAACATAATATAAGACAAAAAAGGGCTTTTGTTGATGGTCTTATTGCCAAAAGATGAAGTAGCTTCTTCTAAAAAAAATACCCAATTCATACGCTATTTCAGACCAAAATGGTCAAAATTGATACCCTATTTCAGACCAAACGGCTAAAAAACCCTACCCTCTGGGGCCGCACATACCTCCCCCCACTGGTTTAAAACAGTAACACCGGAAAAGGAAGTAGCTCCGATCCGGTGTCGTTTTCGTTAATCCTTTGCATACTAAGTGGCCATACATTGCCACAAAAATACACCACTCTTGCTTTGATTTCCTTCTTGTTTAGTTTTAATCACAAAGTCATGATAACAAGTGGATTGCACCAACGGATGTGTCTTCTCATTACCACAGCTAAGAGATTGTCTAAAACTCCAGATTTTCTGCGGTATAACACTGTTCGTTTGCAACAAAACCCGGCTGAAGAATAACACCAAAAATTGCACCTTTTTGACTTGCAGTGTTTAATCCAAAACTTTTTTCAAAAACCAAAATTCTACATTTACAACAAACCTCAAGTTCGCTCCTTGGTATCTGCTATGAAAATTTTCTCACATTTTTTGCCACATTTTCTTTAGGGTTAGATCTTTGTTAGGGATGATTTTTGGGCCTCCACAAATCACATGACATACATTCTCACCACACTGCAACACCCTCGGACAACTGGCCACAGGGTGTTGTCCTTGTTGAACCCAAAATATTTTGCATTAACATAATAATTTCAAAAACTTACCACCCCCTTACCTTCATTTTGCACGTTTAAAACTACAAAAAGCTCGCCAAGGCCTTTACCAACCACCCCTTCTCTAAATCCTTATTCTTTACTTAGTTAATTAAGCACAAACGTTCTGGTGTTACTACCAGCACGGATTCTTACTAGTTTAGATATTTTGCAACAGCGAAATGCCAAAATAATGGCAAAGGGTTATTTTGATTTATTGATAAATCACTAATTGTTCTTGCGACGAGCATGCAGTTACTTGCGATATAAAGTACAGCAAAATTGTGTGTACATTAGAGCTATTTCGTTTCTGTCCAACAAATATGCAACAAGTTAATTATTATTATGTTTTCCAGCAGGCGCTAGATGATGTACAAGTAGCCTAAGGTCTCGGTTTAAGGAAGATTTTTTCACTATGGCCAATGCGGTGAAGTCTATTACTTATTCACTAAGTAGACCACCTTCCTCAACATCGTTCCCTGGGTCTCTCCTCAAACCCCCCCCCCCCCCCCCCCCCCCCGAGACCCTGGGAAGTCTCGGTTTAAAAGCAAGATTGCTTTACTCTGGCCAACGCGATGGAGTCTGTCGCTATTGCGAGTAGACTGCCACACAAGCTAACAATTGCATTCTTTTTACGGTGATATTTGACTCAAAATTAAAGTTATTAAATGATAAAGTTGAGTTTGGAATAGTAAGACCGGAAGTGAACTTAGCTCCGGTGTCGTTTGGGTTAATTAATAAATCACTAATTATTGTTGCGATGAGCATGCCGTTACTTGCGATGTATAGTGCAGCAAATTCTGTGTAGATTGATGTTGTTCCGTTTCATTTCAACAAATGCGCAATAAGTTATAACGTTTTAAAAAGAGGCGCTCGACGATAGTCACATGGCTTAAAGTCGCGGTTTAAAAGCAAGATTGTTTCACTACGGTTAATGCGATGGAGTCTGTTACTGTTGCGATGAGTAGACCACCTTACTAACTAACAACGATATTATTTTTGCAGTAAGATTTCTCTCCAAACTGAAGTTATTAATAAAGTAAGGTTTGAAAAATGAAGACCTGAAGTGGAAGTAGCTTAGGTGTCATTTTCATTACGTAATAAATCACTAATTGTTTTTGCGATGAACATGCAGTTACTTGCGATGGGTAGTACATAAAATTATGTGTAAATTGGCGCTGTTGCGTTTTATTTTAACCACTGGAAGAAAAGTTATTACGTGTTGAAATATGGCAAAATGACGGCAATTTGACGTTCAAGTCAAAGTTTAAAAACGTTTGTTACAAGAATTGTTGCGATGGGAATCGGGTATGGTGCGATGATATAAGCAAATGCTTGACTATCATGCTAAGAGAGTACAAGTTTTTTTAAATTATTTATCTAAACGTTATAAGGGCACAAACTTGCTTTTCTAGTAAAATGAACCTTTGTGAACAGGGATTGACATTCGTAAAACAGAATGCGTTACTGTTAGTAATGCATTCTGTACCAGCCCTTCTATTTGCTAACATGATGGAAAGAAAGGTCATATTATAACTGTTGTCTTGAAATTTCTGTGTTTTAGCTCCCAGAAATGCAATTTGGATGCAAAAAATGGAATCGGTTACCGGTAACTGAAATCGTCAAATCGGTAACCGGTAACCGGATTCCAATTGGTTTATTACAAATACACAGATAAAAAAATACAAACGTCAGATTTGTAACATCAGACCTTTTAGGTCAAACAGGAAATTATTACTTTGGGTCCTGATGAAACGATTTTATAATTCATGAGCCACTCCAAAGAGTCATTTTAGCATTGTTTTAGTGCTGGATCTGTATCAACCTGCAGCTAGTTTAGTGTCCTGCTGCTCGTTTCTCGAAAGTCCCGAAAACTGTTCGGGCCCGAAAAACAATTTGTAAAACTGAAATCCACGTACCCAAAAAGCTGGTAATTTAGTACGTTGTCAAGGTGAGAAAGTGCAGCATTAGTGCAAGATTTGATCCCTAAAGAAGTCCTCGTTTTAAAAATACAGTTGGAATCGTGGAACCCGAAATAGGCCCGAAAAGTTTCGAGGCTTTCCAGAAAGGCACACCTGGTCGCAAAATCAGACCTTTAATGGCTCGAAAGAAAATTGGTAATTTGATATCTGATGAAACAATGCCAGAATTCCACTCGCAATAAACGGGGTTACTTTAGCGCTGGAGGGAGTTCAAAATAAATCGGGGAAACAAAAGATGTGGTTTCCGGAGATTTCAACATCAAAACGCTACAAATGAAGGGTACGTATGCGACGATTTGGCTTTGAAATCTGATGTTGCTCGGAATCAGCGGAGTGTTTAAAAGAAAAACATTGCCCTTGCAGTTTTTTGTTTTTATTTCGCTGATTTGCGCTTTTTTTTCTGCTTTAACTTTAAAATACAGTAATTGACAATATATGTCTACGCAAATTTAAAAGAAGGTACCTCAAGAAAATTCAGGTCAGCAGAAACATTTCGCCAAATCGCTCGGTTTGCGAGAAAGGAATAAGGCTTAGATGTTCGCACATGAACACCCATGTATAGCCTAAGACCACTTCCTTTGATTATAGACCTTTTTCATAATGGCGGACGATTTTAATTATTCTTTTGTATATGTGTTAATTAGCCCTACTAACCTCACTTTAATGTAAAAATTCTATTGAATTTTGCACATGCTGACGAGGCTAGTAGGGCTCATTATCATAAGAATAAAAGAATAATTTGTCGGGCGCCATTATGAAAAGGGTCTATAGTACAACACGAAACAGATTTCTGGCATGCTAAAAATATCATAGCTTTGCACCTGTCAATAACGAATCTATCGATCGTAATCTCTAAACAAGATGTCAGACGGTCCGACTAAAGTTGGAAATCAAAGTTTGTGAGTCTAACATCCTTTACCCGAGACTAGTTCCAAACAAATAATCAAGGAAATGGCGAAAACCCTTGGAATTGTAGAGAGTCAGGTTTTTCCTCAAAGGAACAATTACAAGCCAACAGGACACACAGATTCAAGTGAAGCAGTCCCAAGCACGACAGACGCTCCAGCTAGCAAAGGAAACAGCTCGCCTTCCTCCAAATAAACGACATAAGCAAAGCCAGAAGCCGATTTTCTGGAGGTACCTTCTCTTAAATCCAGGTAGATATGCAAATGCAGCCTTTAGTATATTAATTTTTCCTGGATTGTCAAAATGGTGGCCACGATGGAGTTGATCGAGGTGAAAACTGCGGCCTATGAGCTGTCATTTTTACCGTTTTATCGCAACGGCAAATAGCAAGGAAATTTCAAGGGGGAAACAACAGCTGTTGAATAAAAGGTACCCTTTAATCTTTTACAATTTACATTAATACACAGATTGATCTTGATTATTAATCACTTTTATCATTCACTTTTTATTCAGTGCCTTCGATTGTACTTGAGACAATGAAAAGCCCGTCTACCGTAAAATTACATACACATTTGAGCTATGTTTGAGACGTGTTCACCATCAAAAAGATATATCTGATCCCCTGCTTGGCAACTGGGAGCTTTGTCTCACGCAAGTTGTCACCGTGATTGATTTAATTTGCGCTTCCGCCTTGGCCGGATTCCGTGCTATGATAAACGGATGTAGTTATTAACATCTCTGCATTGATCATGAAAAGGGAACAAATTTATTTCTGTTATTTCCTTTCGTTTAAGCCTCTCTTCCATCGCGTTAACTTTTAGTTCCTCACATGGGAGTCTCCCGGGAACGTTTTCCCGCCAAAAAGCCGTACTCTTTGTACCAGTTCGGCCGTCATCTTTGTACTGGAAAGTGCAGCAAGCAGCAGTCCACATCTCTTTGGGGACATTTACCGGGAATTCGCTGTCGTCCTGATAGTCACTAAAACCACTTTGCCCAAAGTACCTCGTTTCTGAGGGGCCGAAAAATGTTGAAGGAGTCGCAACAACAACAATGAACATCCGAACATTTTGGGTCGCTTGTAACGCACAGTTGTCTTGGCCCCATGTAATGAGTTTTCTTTCACAAGTGTTCCACGGGACAGAATTGAAAACCCCAAACTGGGCACAGCGTTCGTGAAAACAAAAGTTGCTTCCTTTTTCGGTTGTTCTCCTCTGCCGTACTGGGAAGCGATCATGTGGCCCCTGCATTATTCGCAGGTTCACTATCACAATCAACGTTCAAAGACGACGGGTCAATCAAGTTCTTCGCCTTGTACCAGTTTTTGTCAATGACTTCCGAAAGGCGATATTTTTTATAACAAATCTTTCGGTTTAGCGCCTGTGTGTAATCCATGTCCGATTGCTGAAAATATTCGGGTAACTTGCTGCGTTTTACATTAAACGTTCCCGCAGCACCCCGCGGTCGACCACCATGATCTGCCGCATTCAACTGCCTGCCTGTTATCACTGTGGCGGCATAGAGTGGTATGCGATTGTTACAGTCGAACAGTATGGCAACTGTTTGACCTTCACATAAATAGGCCAAATTCCCGCGGTAGCCGTACAATTTCAATCCTTTTGGCAAGTGATGAGCAATATTCAAGCCAGGCCTGTGGGTTTCATGGACATCACAAGCCCCGACGAACTTGCACTCGCAACCAGCTAAGCCTCCAATACCGACTGTACTACACTGTGGCAAGGCCGTCAGAAACGAACACTTGGACAGCACGAACGCTGAAATAATCATAATGAACCTGGCCATGGCTTTACAGACCTAAATGGTCTGACAATTACCAATCTCAGTGAATTTGAAGTGTCTACAGCAAGACCTGTCGAGTCATTTTCTGACTGGGTACTCAAAAACTTGCTTAAGCAAATTGGGTTCGGTTTCATTTCCTGATTCACTCCTAAATAGATGCAGAAATGGTGGCAATTCTCAAATGACAGCGTACATAGCGATATCCAGAATGCGGAAATAATCAGCCTGATTTCATAAAAAAAACAGCGAGCTACATGTACATACTAACATGTAAATGATAATAAAAATGTAATCGGAACCGGCATTTAATACCCTTAACTACAGCTGAAGCAAAACATGAAACGCCAAATGCTGGTATGCTGCCAAATGATTGTATTGATTGCAGATTTTTAGTCCTTGCCAAGCTGTTCATACATCATAACCAAAAACGGAAATATGCAAACCCGTCTAATCTTTCAGTTTCACTTTACCTTCTGAAATTAAACACTAAATACCTACAATTTGAATACACTCTCCCTGCTTCTCCCTCTGAAGCTGACATGCTTTTTTGTCTTCAAATATAAACGTCTACACTAGCATGAAAAGAAATCATAGGACAACCAGACGTCACTTGAAATTTTGTAATGCATTCCTAACTCTTTCCTCGTTGCTGTTTTATTTATGGTGATGGTGCGGTTAATCTATTGTGTGACATGATTCTCAGAAAAAAACAGGACGTTGCAAGACGGGACTTTCCCTAACAACAGAGCAAGTTCAAACATGCCTGTCATATGATTTTCGTGTGATTGTTAACAACCAATTAGAATTGAACCCATAGATTAACTATTTAGATGAAAAGTTGATTCACTTTTTTGTTTTGGTTGAAATTTTCATCATATAAGACAAAACATGCATTTACTGACAGTGAGATTTGAAACGACCTGTGAAAAAATACAAAACGTAATTAGAGTTATGGAAGCATATATGGGTGGTAAAGAAGATTTCATATTTAATGAAAAATCAAGCAATATACAGCCTTAAGGGTTCAGATTGTTCGTGGGACCGAGAAGGCAATGAATAATTCCATCACCATCCTTGAAGAGTACAAGAAAATGTTGAGACTGGAAAAATCCCGAAAGAGATTTCACCAGCAGATCTCAGACGCAAAAATAATCAAAGTCTTGAAAACTGATTGATCCATATATCTCGGTAAAAAAGACAACTTCCGCCTTACCCACGATGAGTGAAACTGAATGAAAAAATGAACAGTGTTTTAGATATACACTTCAGCTAAATAATCTTTACTAATAATATAAAATGAGTTGTCTGTATAGGGATGGTTTGAGTTTTCTTATAAAAATGAAAATGAGTTGTGATTCAGAAATTCACGATGAACTAAATGAGATGGGTCAGTTAGTTTGTGAATTTGGTTACTTGAAATTAGTGGATAAAATATTCAAACAAGAGGACCCATATTGTGAAAATAAAGAATCAATGACGATGGAATGAATGAAAAAAGCCATTCGATTGTGAAGGTGTATTTCCAACATTTATCTCATTGCTTTTGACTAACACTACGTCCAACAATTCTGCTCGACGAAAAAATGTTGCAGTGTTTTGCCGCTCTTCCAACAAAGTTGTATCCTGAAGAGAGTCACGTTCGCCATGCTAGCCAACCCTAATCGTTATTTTGGTGCTCTGTTTGCAGACGTCCGGTTCAATAGCGTTTAAAATTTCTGCGAACTGATCCGGGCTTATTCTCATCATCTCCTTAATAATCGCGGATGTATCTTGCAATGATAACAGTATGGTACATACCCTTTTCAACTTATACCGGTAGCTTGTTTCGTCTAGCAATGTTGGATAGTGTTTTGCCGCTATCTCAACATTCACATCCAACAATGTTGCACGGATCAGGGGCACCCAACGAGCCAAATCAACCAAACGCTGTAGAAAGGCATTTTTTGAGTACCTTATGGTGTTTGAAGTCTGTTTAAAGTGATGTTTTCATAAGCTAGAAGAAGTTCATCTGTTCGGATTCCCTAGCTGAAATTTTCTTTGCCGAAAATGTTAGGGAACAAATTGTTCCTTTAAGAAAATGCAAGCTGAAATGAACTTTCCACGAACTTTCTAGGGAAATATTTTCTTTCCGAAAATGCTAGTTGACGTTTTTGACTGCCAAAAACAGCAATTACGACCTTTACGAAAACCTCAGGGGCTATGATTTCCCAATTGCGAATCTTTTAGGTCACGTTTTAGTTACGAAAATCCGAGTACACTCTTTAATCGACGCCGAAAGCGCAAGCTGAATTACCCTCCACCGAACAGATATCTACCGAAACTTGGCGTTGGGTCCCCCTGACGGATGTTGGATCCAACTTTGTTCGATGGTTTGGCCAGGGCTTTATTCATAATTCCTCCTGATCTTTCAAGATACTTTGTTAAGTCGTCATGGCTGCAATCCCGGTCACACTTACTTATAACACTCGACAAAAGCGTCACATTTCACGTCCACATCTCACCCAACCTACTCCCCGTCCCCTCTCAATGTTGATGCAGACTGCAGCGGAATCTTTCCCAAAGGTCAAAGGTTGTTTACAAGGCGATTTGTTGGGACCGCGATGATTTCTACATCGGCAAAACGAAGCGACGTCTGTAGGATAGAAAGACTGAACATTTCAAAGTGCTCTCCAAACAGGAACACGCATCAGCTATTGCTGATCATATTATGACTACTGGACATAATATAAAATGGGATCATTTTGAGATCCTCGCGCCAGGAAAAACTGATTACCATTGCAAGATAAAAGAAACCTTGTTTAGACAAGAATTGAACCCGACGCTAATCTTACCAGTGACAAGCTATCACTTTATTAGTATGTCACTGCTATTTTTAGTCTTTCACGCGAGATGTCTCCGTCTATATAAGCATTTTCACTCGTGCCTGAAAGGCAACGAGTCTTGTATTACCCGTTTTTTTTCTCGTCGTCTCGTCCGTCACTTGCCCCGTACCCCTCTCGGCCAGAGGAAGAAATGATGACAACTGAATGAATAAATTTTGTTATTTCCAGCGACAGGGCTCGAACGCGCGACCCTCAGATCTCAAAGCTCATAGTCCGCACCTTATCCGACTGGGCCAATTGCTCATCAGTTGCTTTACCTCATGAAGTTTGTAATTATTAAAGTGGTCACCAAAGTCACGAATTGTTAAAGCCGTTGCAAAAGAAATGTTTAGTCAGAATTGAATTACTTGAATATATATTTCATAGCAAAGGAATTTAATTGAGAGCGTTTCTTTTGATCGGTTTTCAGCAACATATTGAAAAGGTTTGAGAATCGCAAGAATTGAGATGTTATAGCTTGATAAACCAAACCACATAAAACAGGCGAAGAATATTAAAGAGCTTCAAAGTACCGAATACACTTTGGACAGATAGATGTTTTTTTTCCTTGTTTTGTAAAATTCATTAATAATTCATAAGACTAACGACCAATCTACGGGTAGCATTTGAGTCACATGTATACCTCTCTAAGCCCCAATAAAAATCATTAACTTTCGTAAAAGAGTCCTGCTCCGCTAATTAGTATGCATTAACTTTCATACAGATCTCTACTGATTAACATTACAAACACGACAAACACAATCTATTGTTTCATTTCACAAGTAACATAAAATATTCGCGTCCGACCTTTATGGGCTTTGTTTTAAATGCCCATAAAGGTCTCCCGCTCATATTTTATGTATTACATATTCTTCAGGGTAACAACTCTTTTGTTGCTAAACCACCTTAAATAGCTTATTACTCGTGCCTGCAAGGCAACGAGTCTAGGATTCGGCTCTGTTCTTTATTTGTTTTTCTTATTTTTCATTTTTTTAGTCTTTTCCCAGTGCACGTGTCCAACACGCACCACTGCACACAAGGGTTTTTTAACTGGGTTTAACAGAAGGTCGCTCATCTTCACGTGTGGCACACGTGACTTGAGTGGACTTTTCCGTGCAGTTGAGCGACCTTGTATTTTCGGGTAATTTCGGCAATTTGTCTGTCCATGTCTAGAATCCTAAACCGTTCCATAAGCGTTTTCTTTTTCAAACGCTCAGCAGAAATTAAATCCGTCAATGTAAAGAATGTTGGATTAGATATTTTGCAATAAATAAACTATATTCTCTTTATTAGCTGTGCTTAGCAAATACAGTGCAGTGGTCATCCAATTCGCTTTTGAGGCAGATAAACCCAGGTTCGAACTGCTACAGCAACAGCTAACGCAAGTTTTTTTTTTTTTTTTATCGTTTCTCTTTTTATTGCTTTGTCTGTTTTGTTTTTGTTGTTTTTATAATATTACTATTGTTATCAATGGTTGACCTGTAAAGCAATTCGGAAGTTTTAAAGGGATATACTGGTTGACAAGGTACAAACAAATAGACTTGAACGTCACGAAAGCCCAATGCGTCTGATGTAAAGGAGGACAGACAGACTTTTCTTTTTCTCCTGTTTCCCGCCAACTTAGGGATATACAATGTAGTTTTGCAGGCACGAGTTTAGGCTAATTGCAGCCTCTTGTTTTTTTAAACTTTGAACGGCTAGCGAGAGTCACAATCCGTTTCAATGAGCAGCCAAAAAAGAAATACAAACATGGATTGAGTACAGTATTACAAACGGTGTAACTTGTACCTTGGAGAAAATATGTAACACAATGGGGTTGGCGTTAATGAAAATTTGGGTTGATTAACTTGATGAAAACGTAAAAGCGCCAACAAAAAGAGTCTGGCGTTCTGAAAGGGTGATTTGAGGGCTTTATTGGTTACCACTGGCATGTTTTATATAATTATATTATTTTATACCGGGCTGGTGTGATATTTAACAATTAGATCACGAGCTTGAGATTTCTACCGCGTGATAGCTAGGATTTTGATTTTGATCAGCTAGGATTTTGCTAGGATTTTGGTTTGTTGATCGAGTAAAATTTAAAAATTCTGTGAAAAAAAAAAAAGACACAAAAACACATAATAGGTTTTTCTAAATAAAATTATTTATTCAATCTGTATCTATGCCTAAAAAGCAAACGCTTTCAATTAGTAAATGTACGCGAAGGCGAACAAAGCGAATCTTAGGAATTACAATTCATTTGACCCGTTTCTTGCAAAGTTCGCTAAAATTGCTTTGAATAGAACGAATCGGTGAATTTAAGATAAAGCACTGTAAAAATTCACATTCAAACCTGTAATTTAAACGATTCGGAGAATGTCTAAAATTCTGGTGATGACTTGTTGTGATTATTCCAGGAAGATCCATTATCGTCTCCCTCGCTAAAACCACAATATGTCAATGATCTGTCCTTGAAGAGGGATTTCTTCGCTAGAACCGACCAATTTCCACTGTTCTAGCTGTCGAATGTCCCTTAGAAGTTTTTCTTCCGATGTACTGTTTCAAAAAGCAGTGTTTCCCTTCTAAGACCGGCATACTGCTATCTTGAAAATTCCACCATTTGAAGTTTGATCTTCCATACGGGTGACTAAAACCTTTCTCTACCACTCCCCAAGACTTTCGCAGTAGTTTTCCACCACACGTGATTCCATGATGATGAAAAGCCAATGAAATCGCACGATTTTATTGAGAGCCAATGAAATCGAACCATTCCCTCAAGACGTCCCGCGGGAAACGGGAAAATAAAAAAAACATTGCAATTCATGGCAACGATGAAAAAAACGAAATTCGACCGAAACCTCAACGCGGCCTGCCTTTGGCCATCCCCCGTAAATAGTTTTTCATGTCATAACGGTTACTTTTGAAAATGTATGTTGCCACATACAAAACGTCTAGTCAGATTTCATAAAATGCATTGCTTCACCATGTTTACAACCGCTTTATGTGTTGTTTTTCTTATGCATAAACAAACTCAGCTGTTTACTTGATCACAGATAATGGCCACCAGTGCCACCAGCATTAAACTGTGAACTTACCATAATTGTAACCACAGAGCTAGAAATTTTATTTCAGCAGATGAATACCGGAGAATGTTATCCCTATGTGATTACTAACTAATGTGAATGTGTAAGTGGCTGTGTAAGTACCATCTTTGGAAATGCAATGAAATATTTATTCTATGTGTGGTATCTGAGAAATTTGAAACTATTATTCACATGCAAACTCCAGGGTGCACCCATTTCCATAAAACTCCTTCAACAAGTGCCTTGATAAAGTCACATTAAAGAGGTAAAGATGACTATTCAATGTTACATGTATAAAAAACAACCTTAAAACTAAGCTAGTCTTTCTCTTCCACAAAACTAAAAGATATGTTCGGTGAGAAGGATTCCATACCACAGGAAATCTTCATGTGCATTACACATGATTGGGAAACCACTTAACATGACCTGGAATAGTATGTTGCCTTTGTTGAAGACTCTCCGGCAAAAATAAACAGTGCTTTCTAAACCCTTGAAGTACTCAACATTAACTTTAACAACCGTTATTCATTCATTCAGGCCTTAAAGTATATACAATTTATAACACTAGCTTCCACCTGCAAATAGAACAGCCTAATCAAGGCAGGGGAAGGGCACACATAAATTAAAGCAAAAAGAGGTTAAAATGTTTTACTGGCAGTACCAACTGACGTCAAATTAAAATTAAATTTACATCATAAAGTAGATAATAAATACAAGTTAATAAGTGTAAGTTACATAGTGTTCAGAGGTGCTGAGCTAATTTGATTAAATTCATTGATGATCCCAGTGATTTCAAGATAGTCATCAGATTTAAATAAATTTCAAAGAGGTTTTCCCTCAGCTATTTTTGGAAGGTAAATTTTGACAAGTTTCTCATATCTAAGGGTAAAGAATTCCAGATCTTTGGTCCAACTCTTAGAAAGGAATTTTTGTCTGCACTGCACAGGCTTCTTACCACAGTAATTAACAAGCTCATTCGTGAGTGTTACAGGTTAAATTTGATTTCAGGTTATTTTTTTATTTAACCTAGGTCAAAATGAAATCTCTTTGTCTTATCATGAGTAATTAGGGTTAGGAGACAAAGGAATGCCATTTTGACCTAGGTTAAATAAAAAATAACTTGAGATCAAACTTAACCTGTAACATGAGCATCTTGCTTCAGACACAAATGCAAACTTTATATACTAATCTACAAAATCAAGAAGCTTGCTGCACTGGATATTCTGTGGAGCCCCACAGCTCCACTAGCCTGTATGGCAGGCGTTTGAAGGGAAAGGGAAAGCAGGAATTGGCGAGAAGGAATTTGGACGTGTGAGAAAAAGGAGAGTGTGTGTGGAAGAGGGGGAGGGGAACACTTGCAACAATACTATTGTTTTTCTCATTCAGCCCCCTAATTAATAGGCAAAGATGATGCAGCCGTGAAATATCCAGAGAAGTGCATTCCAATGTGCTGTTAAGCTGCAATGTAGATGACCTCCACACTTCACAAGGTTTAGCTGGTGTGAAGGTTGTGATTTGCTATGCAAATGGTGAGGCAACTCTAAAAAGTTTGCTTTATCAACAAAGTCAATAGGTCATAAAGAACATCAGTTTAAACAAGTGGAAAACTGCCACAAATGCTCCATTTCAGCACAAATACATCATTCCAGAATTAAAGGATAATTTTGTGGAAGAGATCACACAAAAGTGCAAGAATTTTTCAGCAAGCAAAAGAATGATATCCTTTGTTCCTCTTTCAAGTTAAATCTGACGTCTTTTCGCTCTTTATTACACCCATTTTGAAATCATTTGTGATCCTTGCAATCTGATTGGCTCTCAACAGTGCAATTTATTTCCAAATTGCACCATTTTTTAGTCTAAATCGCATCCTTTCTGTAACTCATCAAAATGAAAGTGAAATAATACTAACCTATCAAATTTCATGGATAAACAAATATTAATATTGACAAAAAACTGTGTGATTTCAAAATGGGTGTAATAAAGTGGTAATTGAACTTCGTGTCGTGCAATTTTGGTCTGAAATCATACTTGTGATTTCAAATCAAACTCGCACTGCGCGCTCGTTCGATTTTGAAATCACGCGTATGATTTCAGACCAAATTGCACTCCACTCAGTTCAATTACCATTATAAATCAAACAACAATTCCCACAAAGCCATTTCTAAATCTTTCTCATGTTCTTCCACCATGTTTGAGATTGTTTACTCAAGTACTCAAACAGATTACTGAAATAGCATGACTTTGATTTCAACCAATCAGAGCCGCTAATTCACCGCTGAAAATTATACTGAACAAATTTACAATATCAGTCTGAATATAAATCTATCCTACACTATAATACAGGGGCACCCAACGACAAGTTTCGGTAGATATCTGTTCGGTGGAGGGTAATTCGCCTTGCGCTTTCGGCGTCGATTAAAGAGTGCACTCGGATTTTCGTAACTAAAACGTGGCCTAAAAGATTCGAAATTGGGAAATCATAGCCACTAAGGCTTTTGGAAAGGCCGTAACTGCTGTTTTTGGCAGTCAAAAACGTCAGCTAGCATTTTCGGAAAGAAAATAGTTCCCTAGAACAGCTTGCATTTTCTCAAAGGAAGATTTTGTTCCCTAACATTTTCGGGCAATTAAAATTTCAGCTGGGGAATCCGAACAGATAAACTTCTTCTAGCTTATGAAAACATCGCTTTAAACAGACTTCAAAAACCACAAGGCACTTAAAAAGGCCTTTCTACAGCTTTTGCTTGATTTGGCTCATTGGGTGCCCCTGATAATACTTAATTGAGATACAAATTCCTTGGTGATAGTTATGACTTACTAAAAATGCTAGCACATTTATCAATAAAAGTATCTCTGCATCTGTTGGTTTTGCACAGCCTTACTCTGGAGGGCCTTTTATGCATTACACCGGATCTCTTTATGTGTGTGTAGGAGACCAAATAAAATTTAAATTGTTTACATGCAGCTACAGCGGAAATGACATGAGTATGTTGGAACATATTAATTTTTACAAACTCCAACCAGTCATTTTATTTGCAGAGGATATACATTGTATTTTTTACATGTGCATTCAAAAAAGTAAAGAGGCCTTGAAATATTGGTCTTGTCTGGTTAGATCGAGATATTAGATACAATTACTATGATTAAATAAATATTACTTGCCACCAGAAACACCAATTGCATACTGGCATCTAACAAACACATAAATAATAGACTTGAAGACAATCCACAAGTTGGAACTTACATTTGTATGATTTAATTGAGTTTGAAACTAGTGTGTTTCACAGTCAATACTCACTGTAACTTAAAGTACTGTACAAGTTCATTGTCCAGCTATATTAGGATATTTGTATTGAGTACAGATAAAGAAAAGAAAAACAGATACTTTAAGCTGCAATTTCAATTTCTGTAAGGGCATGAATACAATTGATAAAAGAGTTTGTGTGACTCCCCAATACATGCATGTAATACATGTAGATCACACTTACCATGGCTAATTCTTGAAGATTCTACTTCCAGTGAATAATGGGTATCCTAGTTTCCTGAAATTTTCAATGAAAATGATACAAGGATTAAGAAATGAAATGCAGGGTCAAGGAAAATTGTGTAAAACCACCTTTTTGCTAGGTATTCTGGTAAGACAAAAGCCTGTTTTTGATGAACAAGATTAAGAGTTGAGGGTTTTGTGAGTCTGGCCCTTATCAAATAATTTACTGTATAAGTCGCGAAAAGGTCAAATATTGTCAACACGACGAAATAAGTCCACAAAACACTTCAACCAAGACTCTCATAAACTTAACCATTGCAGCACCCTGAGGTTTCATCAGAAGCCGGCAACCGGCGAAAAAAAAACGCCACCTACTCTGTAAGAATTTACTCTTACTGCCGCCTACTTATTCTGGATTTTCACTCAAATGATTAAAAAATTCATCAGCTTGCCGCCTACTTTAGTTAGCTCAGACGGCTATTTCAAAACTTATTGAAAACCCTGGCACCCTAAACTTTCCCTGCATTCACTCCGGGTAATTAAACCCTGAAAACTGCTTAGCCACCTTCAGAGTAATGATTGTGAAGCCACTCGGACACCATGGACCCACGTACTTTCAAATGAACTTGCAGCATCACACTCCGCGTTATTGTGCAGTCCTCGCCCAAAAATTAGTAGTTAGCAAAAGATTTAAACACTGAATGTACTTAGCGAGTCGATGGTTGGCTGCAGTGTACAATTTACAACACTAGCTGCCACCTGCATATAGAACAGCCTAATCGAACAGCCGCGAACCGTTCTAGGGAACTATTTTCTTTCCGAAAATGTTAGCTGACGTTTTTGACTGCTACGACCTTTCCGAAAATTCCCCATTTCGAATCTTTTAGGCCACGTTTCGGTTACGAAAATCCCAGTGTACTCTTTAATCGGCGCCGAAAGCGTAAGGCGAACTACACTCCACCGTACAGATCTACGGAAATTTGTCGTTGGGTGCCCCTGGTAAAATATCAACTCACATTTCCGCGAAACCCACTTGCTAGTAGCCTGAGTGCAGACGTCTCCTAAAGGAAATAGGAGACGTCTGCATGCATCTGCCTTTGAAGAAGGCCAATAAACCGAATTTCGGCTACCTTTCAAGGACCTCTGCCCGCATTTTCAATCTTCTCGTGTGCGTTGATTTGTAGTCTAATCTACAGCATTTATGTCCCCTCTTACCTGGAGAAGCTTTTCTTTAAGATTTTGAAGAACAAGATGAAAGCGCTTGCCACGCGGTCGGCACAAAATAACATCGACCTCAGGGAGTTGCGTTACGAAAAGTCACGACGATGGCCCGATGGGAATACCGATCACAAGCGTGTTTGCTGCGTGAAAATGGCGGTAAACTTTGGTTTCACCTACTCAGAAAATTACTACTTGGACAATTGCGAAAAAGTGGAAAGAATAATTCGCGATCATGAATTGACAACAGCTACAAAATTTTCATTATTCAAGACTCACGGGTATACTACGAACCAACAAAACAACCAGCTCCCAGATGGCTTGTTAGCTCAGTCGGTAGAGCGCTGCACCGGTATCGCAGAGGTCGTGGGTTCAACTCCCGCATAAGCCTGAATTTTTTCACCCAACGAGCCAAAGCAGTCAAAAGCTGTAGAAAGGCATTTTTAAGTACCTTATGGTGTTTCAAGTCTGTTTAAAGTGATGTTTTGGTTAGCTAGGAAACTTTGATCTGTTCGGATTCCCTAGCTGAAATGTTAACTGCCCGAAAATTTTAGGGAACAAAATCTTTCTTTGAGAAAATACTAGCTGAAGTTAACTTTCTAGGGAACCATTTTTTCTTTCCGAAAATGCTAGCTGGCGTTTTTTACTGCCAAAAACAGCAATGACAATCTTTCCGAAAACCTCAGGGGTTATGATTTCCACATTACGAATCTTTTAGGCCACGTTTTACTTACGAAAATCCGAGTGCACTCTTTAATCGACGCCGAAAGCATTAGGCGAACTACCCTCCACCGAACAGATATCTACCGAAACTTGTCGTTGGGTGCCCCTGTTTTTTTCAGGCTTTATTTTTGCTATTGCTTAAGTAGTGTTCATAACTGCGATGATCATTCACATATTAATCATTAATCCGCAGTTTAAATAGATAATTTTCATATACATAAGTTGAAGGATTAAAGAGGACGCATCGATTCTCTGTGACTCTGAGTTTCGCGCCTAAGCGCTCGTCAGACAGGAAGTTCTGTCTGACGAGCGCTTAGGCGCGAAACTCAGAGTCACAGAGAATCGATGCGTCCTCTTTAATCCTTCAACTTATGTATACTTAGCTCTGCTATCACAGCATTGAGCACGTTATGCCAAGGTAGACTCTACCTCCATATTTAATTTTCATATATTCACTCTCATATATTCAAGACTCCGAAGCATAATTCAAAGATGAAGTGTTGTCATGAAATATGTCAAATATAAAGGCCCGGTTCAGACGCCGTACTTCAGCCGAGCCGAATCGAATTCAACGAATTAAGTTCATGTGAAGTACGGCGTCTGAATCAATTCGGAACGGCTGATTTAATTTAGATCGGCTGAGCAATTAATCCCGCCGGGTTCAGCAGGGAAGAACGGCGGTAGACCGGCTTTGATTCAGACGCCGTACTTCACATGAGCCGAATCAAATGCATAAATTATTTTAATGTATTTTCATGCTATTTTTACATGAGAGCAAGCGCAAAGGAGTGTTACAGAAGAAAAAATGGCTGCTTGGCGGGCCAAACTCCACAAAGGCGACATGTGACATGTACTTCGTGTTTCGGCAGAGGAATAAAGTTCGGCGTCTGAATCAATTCAGCCAGGATTAATTAATTTAGGTCGGCCTATCGTTGAACTCGATTCGCCTCGGCTGAAGTACGGCGTCTGCACCAGGCCTAAGGTCGATGTTAACTTGCCAGTGACCTACCGTGGGTAGATATTGCGAGAAATGAACGCTTTTGGAAAAAGAAACAGAAATTGTACAATACAGTTGAAATTTTTAGAAAATAACGTGATAGTGGTTATTTTTATATTTTTAAAAGAAAATACTTTAAGGCTAATCTCCATGTTGTTGTACAGTTTATTCTTAAACTAGCAAATACGAAATAGATTCTGATATCAAATGAAGAATGATCCTCGCAGTTGTGAACGCAGTTTATGCAATTGGGACTTCAACGGGGTTTGAACCCGTGACCTCGCGATTACCGGTGCGATGCTCTAACCAATTGAGCTATGAAGCCACTGACGTTGGGAGCAGGTCAATTGTGGGTTCATATGTTCCCGTGAAAGAAATGAGTGTGAATGATATATGAAATGAATCATATATGAACTGCGGAAATGAAATCAAATGAAGAATGATCCTCGCAGTTGTGCATGCAATTTATGCAATTGCGAAAAGAAGCCTGAAAAAAAATTCAGGACTTCAACGGGGTTTGTACCCGTGACCTTCTGATATGTAGTATATTCTGATATGTAGTGCTTTCGATTTCACTTATCTCCCGTGGGTGGATGGTTTTGGAGGATTTTTTGCGGGTGACTTTTTTCGCGTGTACTAGCAATATTTGTGGTATAATTATTTCATAACTACGAATTATACTCAGAAAACAGATAACTAAAATACAATGAAAACGCTGTGGCTTTATGACCTATATGCCTTACATGTTCGTTCACTAAGCGATTATGGAAAGGAAGGTGGGAACGCGGCTGACCAAACTTGGGTATAGTATGAAATCGCCATATTCTCGACACAAAAAATTTTGTGGCTTGACTCACGCCTTGATACATAATTGTAACGAACATGTCGGCCCAGGCCATAAATCACGATGTACCAATTGAAATTAAAAGAAGCTAAAAGAGAACACCAGTGGAAAGTTTGTCAAACTTGTATATATACAATCTGCTAATCTGATAACAGTTTCAGGGGGTTTACACGGGAGACTTTCTGTAGAAGTGAGACAAACATTTTGGACTGTGTGCATTTTTATCCTAGCCTATGTGAAACCGTGCCCGTGTGTTAAGCCCCAATTGGCTTGTCACTGCGTAGGAGACTAGTTACCAGCAGAGCTGTATTGAATTTTTTGTAATCGCTTGGCACTTCTACAAAGGTAGAATATGCTCAAAGATTTACATGAGACTTCACGTTCAGTTTAGATAAAAATCTCAGACTGCCGGGCATTTAGCCTCCATGAGGGTGGTAAAGGAGGAAGGGGGGGGGGTGATCACGTTTCACGGGAAATAAAATTGCCGTGTACATTTCACGGATATTAAAATGGGGATTTCACGTTTCACAAGAATTTGGGGAGAAGGGCTAGAGTAATTTTTCAATAGTTAAATAGGATAACCTTGGCCCTCCACTTATCATGGCCTTGAAAATAAAGCATGGCGCTTCACATATAGTCAAAGTAAAAAGGATGAACCCCCCCCCCCCAAAACGTTGTAAGTTCCCATGTTTTGTCAATTTTCCATTGTTTTCGAAAATTTATTCATTCGAAGCTGTACAGAAAAGGAAACTCATAAACATATAACGAGATGTTTTAACTGAAAGTAGGAATGTTGTTTGACAAATGCCTGCCTTTACTGTACATGCTATTGTATGTGAGAATACTGATATATCAAACCCCAGATTCCATCATGCACCTGTCTTGACTGAGCGCATACACTATACGGTTAGGTCAAGAGAAAAAAATGGATGACCCTTCCTTACAATTAAGAAATAAATGGAAGACCCTTCCCCTAACGTTGATATTTTTTTCGGTGACCCACCCCCAAATTACTCCAGCCCACTCTCCCACATTATAAAACATAGTCCCTTACTTTGGTCAGAAGAAGAACTACAGTCAAAGCACTGCCTTGTCTGGTATCCTCTTTAAGATAAAAAAAAAAACTAGTGAGCAGCAGACAGCGACAACTCTTGTTAACGGCGTTTTTTACTATTCGACCGGTTTCGTCTGGTCACACAGACTTTATCAGGAATTGTAACAAGAGTGATGAAATAACTTATGTTTTATTTTTACTAAATGTTAACAGTACAAAGCAAGTTCAAATTAGGATGTGAACAACCAAACAACACCCACAAACAAACAAATACACACAGGATATAACGTAAAACTGTGCTTGCAATTATTGTTTAATTTTGGGGCTCACGATTTATAATAATAATAATAATAATAATAATAATAATATATCACATTTATATTGCGCATTTTCTATGCAATATTCAAATGCGCATTACAACACTGGCCGGGGGACTTTGCCAGACTGCTTATAACGCAGTTTACAATTAATTAAGATGAGTTATGAGTGCCCCCGTAATGTAAATATCAAATTAAGACAGACACTAGGGATGGTCACTGCCAGAGTTTTGTTGCGTCCCTAGTGGTTCTTTTACGTCCCACAGAATCAGAGAATTATGAAGAGTTGTGAGACGGGGCCTACGGTTTATCGTCCTTATCCGAGAAGACTAGAAAGTCTAACCGTTTGTAGATGTCATTACAAAGGCAGCACTTTCTCCTCAATTATTTAAAGACCCTGAGTGTTGGTCCGGCCGGGGTTCGAACCCACGACCTCCCGCACGGTAGTCCGGTGCTCTACCACTGAGCTAACCGGTCGGCGGTTATAAACGTGGAAAACATTGGAAAACGGGCCTTGTCCTTGTGGATTAAGGATTTCTTGTTACCGTCTGCCAAGTAACTCATCAAAGAAAAGTGTTTCACTTTTCTGACTGTTAAGGGAGAAGTTTACTACTCTTAATAGTGAAAGTTAGTGACTTCTTAGTCATACAAGTATAAGAGATGGCAATATTATGACTTATTTGTCACTTGGCTCGGTTTCCTTTGTTCTTTTCGGTTGAATATATTTAATAGCCCCTTGTGAATTACCAACTGCTTGAAAAGCTGGGTGCGGCTTTGATTGTAAAAGGGGAGAGCGGGGCTGAAAACAATAGCTGAAGGAGGGGAATATATATTTCCCCGGGGAAATATATTTCGGGAAGGCCCGAATGCACTGGAACAAAAGGCTGTATCTACGCTCGGGAGAAGAATATGAACAAAAAAAATCATTTCTAAGTTAGAACAAGGACTGAATTTCGTTATGAGGGTTGAAGTTTGGTTTTTCGACGATGATTTCCTTAAATAACATGAAGGCAAAAAGGGGCATTTTTGTCGTTTCTCTTTGACGTTAAAAACGGTCAGTTTCGTTCTTGTCCAAACTCAAAAGGCAATATTTGGTAAAAATCGCTACGTTTCTTGCGTTTATTGGATATCCAAATTTAAAGGACATTCCATTTCGTGCTCACAACTAACAGTTAAGGCAATATTCGTGCGATTGAGAAAGTTGCATTGTTTTGAAGCATGGGAGTTTTTTTACGGCCGGTTTTGGCCGGCACGGGTGCCAATGGGTTAAATAAAACATTTTTTTTTTGATGTTGATATTTTTTATTGCTTAGCTACTTAAACAAAAGCCTTTGAGGCTAGTAACATATCAACGCTATTTTATTTGAAAACAACCATATGCTGCAAGATCTGGGGGGGAGGGTACTACTTTCTGGCCAGTACTTAGATTCAAGGTTGAAGTTGCATGAAAGCCAGTTTGAGGGGGTGGTGATTTTTAAAACTAGATAATAGAGGTCGAGTTGGAGCCACTAGTTACGGTCAGAAGTCGATGATCATCTCATCTAGGGTAATTGAGTTTGAAACCGTGGCTTATCACGTGACCTGGCAACTGCAAACCCAGGAGGTAACATTAAGTGAAGCCTGGCCCTGCTAAGTTACCCCCCCCCCCCCCCCTAGAAATTGTTTTAACTGTAAAATCTTAACTCTGACCCTGGATTTAAACTACCACCAACCATGACTTTCACTGGATAGTGTTAAAAGGACCGGTCACGTGACCTCTATTTTTCTTTGTTAACCCATTGACTACCAGCTGTTTTTACGTTTTCGGAGTGATTTTCCACCTATAAACGATGAATAGCAATTTGTGACTCTTTATTTGAAATTACCAGGGAAAAGTGGTGCTGTCCTAAGGCACTGGAGGCTCAAGGCTTCTGAAAACGTCATTTTGACGTAGCTACTTTTTATCCGTGAAGCAACAACAATGGCCCAAGTTCGGTTTGCTTGCGATTTTTGCTAAGTTTACAACCATTTTTCATCTTTAGCGGCTGCCTGATGAGCATCATTAATTAAGCGTGACGGTAGCTAAGAGTCCACTTTCTCAAAGAATCGAGCAAGGTGATGTACTTTGTTGTCGAATTTGGCTTGTTACTCGACGAACTGGGAATTTGGCCGTTCGGACACTTAGTACCTTTGGGACTCGACTACTGATGAATTTCTCGACCTACCACCACATATTTTGGAATTTGTGAGCACTGAAGATGACCACAAGCAGGAAATTTTGGCGGTAGGTCGGAGTGGCTGTAGACTTAGTTTATATGTGAGAGAATTGGTGAAGGAACGGGCGCTGTCAAAAATTCTCGTTAGTTCCCAGCATGCAACGCGCTCGAGATGTTGAAAATGTCGGGAAGGCCCGAATGCACTGGAACAAAAGGCTGTAACTACGCTCGGGAGAAGAATATGAACAAAAAAAGTCATTTCTAAGCTAGAACAAGGACTGAATTTTGTTATGAGGGTTGAAGTTTGGTTTTTCGACGATGATTTCCTTAAATAACATGAAGGCAAAAAGGGGCATTTTTGTCGTTTCTCTTTGACGTTAAAAACGGTCAGTATCGTTCTTGTCCAAACTCAAAAGGCCATATTTGATAAAAATCGCTACGTTTCTTGCGTTTATTGGATATCCAAATTTAAAGGACATTCCATTTCGTGCTCACAACTAACAGTTAAGGCAATATTCGTGCGATTGAGAAAGTTGCAATTTTTTTGAAACATGGGAGTTTTGGCCAGCACGGGTGCCAATGGGTTAAGCAATGAGGACAGCAACGGCTTAATGAGCAAAAACAATGGCTCTGCACGTCCGTTTTGCATTTTGGTATACATTTCTTTGTCGTCCTCTGCAAAACAACACGTGAAATGACCAAATTTTATGTTTTCAGTTCTTGAAAACGTGAGCGCCTGGACGGCAAATTTTTCTATCTTTTTCCTCACTTTGACGTCGTTCGTAGTAATTTAGTTCCTGGACATATCGACAGAATTTTCCCAGTTAAACAAATTGGAATAATTACGAAAGAGCGTTACAGAAACGAGAAGTTATATTTTGAAATGATGTTTTCGTTGCCGTTGCCGTCGCCGTCGTCGTTGCTTAAGGTCCTAAAAGGCCTCCAACAGCACAAATGAGTTCACATAAGGCGGAGTTATAAAATAAATTGGAAACGTGAGATCTGGCTTTACTGCACAATTCATTACTTATTATAATAATCAAACATAAACTTAATGCACAAACATAAACCGTTTGGTTGAAAATGTTCTAAGTGGTGTTGTAAAATTCATTGTAAAGTTCATTAATAATTCATAGCACTAATGACCAATCTACGGGTAGTATTTGAGTCACATGTGCACCTCTGTAAGCCCCAATACAAATCAACTACTACATTGACTTTTGATACAGAGTCCTGCTCAACTAATTAGTATGCGTTGACTTTTGATACAGAGTCCTGCTCAACTAATTAGTATGCGTTAACTTTTGATACAGAGTCCTGCTCAACTAATTAGTATGCATTAACTTTCATAAAAGAGTCCTGCTCAGCTAATTAGTATGCATTAACTTTTGATGCAGATCTCTACTGATTAACATGACAAACACAACCTATTGTTTCATTTCACAAGTACGATAAAATATTCGCTTGAGATCTGACTGCATGAGTGTATGTTACGATGGCTCAAAACGCCCACACAGACCTATCTCCCGCTCATATTTTATCTACTACTTAGCGGCTAACAAAGGCAGCACGACGAGTTTCAACCAAATAAAGCACCGTAAATATTAGACTGTAAATAGTCTCTACTTCTCCTAGATCTTCGCACCATGCAGCTGTGATGGGCTGAGGAAGCACGTGGGATTACTCCCAGTGGTCCAAATAAAAATAAGTTGGAAAGTGAGATTTAATCTCAAAAGTCTTCCCTCAATCAATAATTATATCTTGTCAATTTGAAGCTATAAAGTAAAGTTTATTTTCACATTCCTCCTTCTATCTTTATTACAACTGACTACTAGGGATACTTCAGTTCCTTGAAATTATAAGATCGCGTTAAAGGCAGACGGTCAAAATTGCTGCCGAAACATCATGTATGTAAAACTAAAAACTGTTTTATTAATTTTGAAGATTACTTTCAGCTTTCTAATGTCTAGACCTTTTGGGATCATTCAAATTCATCATAAGCGTCGTTTGCTAACAATTGTGAGATATTGATGCTATCTGGCGCCCTTGTCATTAAATAAAACGAAAACTTCGACCAAAGTTCACGAGCGAATCTTCTCAGTTGTTTAGGTTACAAATACAAAATCAAGGTGATTCCTTTTTTAATCTGTTTAATGGGTTAAACTTTTAAAGATTGTCAACAAATTACACGTTTTTCTTTTTCTTATTCCTTCTTGTATCAGTTTTTTTTATATTGGCCTAACGTCGGCAGAAATAATGTTTTACGTAATTAAAATATGTTACTACCAAACGTCGGCAGAAATGTTTTAAATAATTAAAATACGTTACTAGCTAACGTGGGCAGATATAATGCTTTAAATAGTTGAAATACATTACTACCTGTTTTTAAGAAACTCATTAATAATTCGCGGCTAAATTTTACATCCCATTTTCTATGCCAAAATTACCCAAAATCTAAGTTTTAGTGTAGGAATAAGTTTTCCTGGCCCCCTCCTGATTGGGTTGATTTGTGCGGATTCCTAGCTTAGATGAATATTTCAGTCCAAGCAAGTCTCATTTCCAGAATCTCCAGCATATGCTCAGCTGACCTTACTTTCATTTTTAATGACATATTTGCCCTCCGCAATCAAAAGGGAATTGTGTAGCCAATGCAACGAAGTTGTATAAAACTTTTGTTTTCATCGCAATTTAATACGAAATGCTTAGGCAAAAATAATTGGTCACCGTGTGATTTTACATGCGTGAGCGTCGTGTTTGAAACTCTAATAGTTTAATATAGTTGTGTAATAAAGATTGTTGTTGTTGTTGCTGGAAGCCGTCCCTAATTAATACATCCTTTAGGCATCATATCAAGACAGACTGTAAGCATGAATGAATTAAAATCTGAATTTCATTTGCTCTTCCAGACTTTAGATGCCAACGGTCAATACTTCGCTGAATTAGATGGCGCCTAATCATTTACATTTTCTCTCCCAATATCAAGAGGGCAGCAACTTCATTTACAAGAACTGTTATCGGTGTGGGTCCTGTTAAATAAATGGATAAATAAAGCTATTATTAAAATTTTGGGATCACACTATAAAAAATTCATTACCTTGGTTCAGAACACTATTAAGAAATAAATGCATGTAACATCAAATGGAACGCGGACGGAGCACTGCCAAACGGTTGCTGACTTTGCACGGCGCTTCACATTGTAGTGTGAGCCAGGACTGTCGATAAGGTTTGTGCGGCGCTGCTTGGAGGCCACCTCGCCTCTTTGGAGCCAGGTTCGATTGGAGCCACGGATGGCCCCACCTAGTCACTAGGCGTTCTCGGCTCGGTCAAATCCAACTGTCAGCGGTGACGTCACCGAGAGAGACTCGCCGAGAACGCCTAGCAAATACTGCCATATACACTATAAACAACACCGAAATATGCACGAGATTGTACGTTACAAAACCATAATATACCTTTGAGGTTGCTGCACAAAGGATGGGTGTCCACATCGCACTCCTCTAAATCTACAAAAATCATGCTCACGATAAGAAATGTGCGGCGAAGTACTTGTAATATGAACACGACAGAACTTTGAATCGAAAAGCAACGCAAAATAACGGACTCCACAAAGTTAGAACTTACCGTCGTTTGTGGAAACTTCCATTGTACGGATTTGTCGCATCGGCTTTAAGCTTTCACACGATACGGCGTGGAAACTAGTAAATTCCAACCAGGGTTTTTTGTGCTAAAATCAGGGATATTTTGGCATTATTTGCTAGGCGTCGCCCACTCCTTCCCAGACTTCGGGTGGAAAGAGGGAACGCCTAGGAACTAGTCTGCGGTGGCCCTACCAGAGATGGCTCCATTCCTGAAGCAGTTCCGGTAGCGGTGGTGGCGAGCTGCAGACAGCAGGTGCTAATATTGGTGCTCTCTGTACGTGTATAAAATTCAAAACGTTTGAAACACCCATCTGAAACAACTTAACGGGCCCGGTAATTACCGAGAGCCTTTAGAAACTGGCCCCAGCTTCCAGTTGGCTTGTTAGCTCAGTTGGTAGAGCACTGCACCGGTATCGCAGAGGTCGTGGGTTCGAATCCCGTAAAAGCCTGAATTTTTCTCAAGCTTTATATTCACTACTACCTAAGTAGTGTTCATAACTGTAATGACCACTCACATATTCATTCTATAATCAGCAGTTCAAATATATGATCCTCATAACAAGGCCGAAACAGCTGTCCATGGCTTCTAATGCTTGGACTCATTCTTTGCTTTAGTAGATTTAAGGGGTAATGCGCGCTACCATGTGGTCTTAGTGCCCAAAGGGTGGCTTCAGCTTACCACATCACATTAATTTGTGAGGTATCCTTATGATTATCATATATCAATTCTCATATATTTGTTAATTGCTATCCCTTCGAAAAAAATAAATTGAAAAACTTCAACCTTGAGGGTAAAGAGCTTTTTGAAAATTAAAGTAACAACTAACGACATTTTTAAACCCCCTTTTTATCACCAAGGAGAATGATGCAAATCAGGCAAAATATCTGTTCAGAGAAGGAAAGGTTGTCTAGAAGTTTCGATATCCCCAGACAGGTTGCCTAAAATTTTCGGTATCTCCAGAACGCCTAAAAAATTCGTTCTCTCTGATCTGGTCTACTAAGATTTTCCGGAGAACTTTGATTTTGTAGCTTGACCCCTAAAAATTTCGAATAAGCTGATGCATCACCATCATCATTTTTCAGAAGAAAAACCACTAAAACACTCAGTCAGCTTTCAGTTTGCGGTGCTGTTAATAGTACTACGGAGACTGATTGAACGAGATTAGTGAGATGAAGACTGAGAAGGAAGATTTTAACCCACGGGACGGCCATCGTTTTTTGGTCCACCTAGGGTGATTTCTGGTTAGCAAGAAATTTTTTTCTAGCAACACGGTGGGCAGGATATTTTTTTCCCTTCGCACTGTAATTTTTTTCTATTACATTTGTGCTGCATGCAATTTTTTTCTTCCGACAAGCGCTTGCAGGAAATTTTTTGTTCAAAATTACCCCCCCCCCCCCTCAAGAGTTAAGTGGTCGGCCCCTTAGTTTTAAAAGCACTCCAAACAACTTTAAATGGCTTTGTAGAGCATTTGGGGAAAAAACGTCGTTTGGTGCCCCTGGCAAATGTCTGGTGTGTTTATTAGTTTCTTCTTTTAAAATTTTGATTGCTTTGTGAAGTAAAGTAAACAGTAAAGTTTAAATTATTTAAACAGGATAACCCATTCAGCTCAATGCCAGGGACCCTGTATAAATTACACCAGGTAAAAAATACAGTATACGTACAAAGATTAAAAATTTACCCAAAAAACAGTTAAATTTAAAAAACCCGTTAAAAACTAAAACTTCGTTAAAAAAAATAAATTACTAAGATAAGCCCCAAAAAACTAAGATAAGCCACAAAGAACTATCACAATAAAAACAACCCTTTAGCGTGGGAGCATGATTAAAAACAAAACAGCTGTTTTTCGTGTTCTCAAATTAATAAAGATTTTACATATTGATATTGACGTAGGTAGACGAAAGTAACGGGAACAGTTTGTTCGAGACTATTTTACTCTGTCGATAACTGGCCCTGTGTTAGGGGAAAATTAAATACATGCCACTCGGTGTCATCCAGCTTAGCGAACTACTTACTATTTTGCCTTCAAAATGTTCGTAGAGCAAACTAAATTTATTTTTTCATTACAAACACGCCTTATGTTGATTTTACAACAAAACATGGCATTGATTATTAAAGATTGGTTTGGTATATCCTGATTGTCGTCATGCCTGCATACATAAAAAGCTACTTAGTTATTTCTCCCCGGGTCTCTCCCCGGCAGTTAGCAACTGACAAGCATATTTTCCGCATTGAATTCTGGCTTGTCCTCATTTCAGTCTCTCCTCTCCGAGCCGCAAGTCTTAAGAAATGAAGAACATATCGATATCCACTGCCACTGCCTCGAACAACTTATCTGTATTATCTACAGAGGATGTTCCTTCCAAAGCAGAAGGAATCGCATTCTGTAGTGCCTTTGCGCTGGAAGCAGTCTTAACTGTTGTAGGAAACCTGCTCACAATAGTTCTCTTTGCAATGAACAGGAAACTACGAAAGAGAAGTTTATTTCTAGTCATCAACATGTCGTTTTGTGATCTGATGTTAGGAGCCGTGGCCATGCCGAGTTATATTTACTTTACAGGCGTTCGTTGGCGTCTTTGGGCAGGGAAACTGGGTGAAGTTTCTGAATTTATACAATTTGTTGTCGACACCACTTTTACTCAGGTCTCATTAATTACTGCAGTCTTTATATCTCTTGAGAGGTTTGACGCCATCTACCGGCCGCTAAAGCATCGAACACTGTCAGTGCGAGCATACCGTATTGTCATATTTCTGGCCTGGACAATGGGCCTCCTTGTTTCCAGTGTCATCGGTATATCAACCATCCTAAGTTGGACCAAACATGCTATTTTGTTTTGGGCGTCATACGTTTTCACTCTGCTATTCATCGTTTGCGGTTGTAACATCGCCATTTGGCGAAAATTTCGCTATGGAAGTATGGCTTCACAGCAGCAAAACAGAGCCTCACAGAACAAACGCTTGACAAAAACCTTGCTGTTAGTATCAGCTATGTCTTTGCTGTCGTGGATACCTATGATTATCGTGAACATACTCCGTTTGATTTGGGGTTATTATCGTCGATATTTTTACGTTTCAAGTGTTCTTAATTATTCCAGCTCTTTGCTCGATCCAGCTGTGTATGCCTTACGAATTCCTGAGTTCAGAGAAGCACTGGGCTTATGCTGGTTGAAAAGGCCAGCAGTGATCAACATGGACGATACTGAAAGAGGAGATAACAGGGCTGCTGGTTTGACGCCGCTAACACAGCTTAGTGCATCGACAGCCGCTCCCTCTCATTTAAATATGGCCCACGAAAAAGACCGGCAAGACGTTATGGACACCAAGTTGTAATTTTGTTATTCCATGGCGTGCGATCACGTGGGTCGTGTTATTCCAAGTGATATGCGATGAGGTGTACTGAATTACGTGTGACGTGCGATCACGTATGTGATTGATCAGACGTGTGGCGTGCGATCACGTGTGACGGTAATCAGATCAGATCATTACAGTGTGGTGTAATTCAGAAAACACATGAAACGAGAGAAAATCTGTCCTTCTTAAATGGGACGCATTGCGCTTGTGTTCGAGTCTATTTGTTTGCAGTGGATAATTATTAAGACCCCTATCAACATATACCCTTAAAATTACAAAATTGCTTTACAACTCAACCACTGATAACAATAATAATAATAACACACACTGCATTCGTGCTCTTGTGAGCTTTTGACGTCATTTTGTCCTCTTTCCAGTTCTCTCAGGATTTTGAAGTTAGTAACGGCGGATCACTAAATAGAAAAAAATTTCAGTGAAAATAAAAAATTTTCTCCAAGTTATAGCTTGAAATTTCGCGAGTCGGGTGTTAAAGGGGCACTGCAATGAACTGGATAAGCTCAAAGATGTGGTTGGAACAGTAAAATGTTGTAAAGATTTTTCAGTTTTCCTGTAAAGCACTTAATACGTGCACTGCAACTATTTGCGGTTTTCTATGGCCACCGATGACGAGGAGGAAATGGTTACAATTGAAAAAAGTTAGGTTAACAGTTTTCAAGTTTTGTCATTGTGTCTACGAAAAATCACTGTAAAATAATACTAGTTTCCTTTCTTCCAAAAAATGATTTGAAATCAACCTTTTCGTGTTACTTGGCCTGTTCATGAAAAAGAAAAGGTACTTCCTCACAATTTGAACAAACGTATAACAGGAATTGTCGTCACAGTACCCCTTTAAGTAGCCTGCGTGATCAGATCGCCTTTTTCGGTCTTTGTTTCACACGCCGAGAAACAAAAGCGGAAAAAGGCGGTCTGATCACGCAGACAAGGTGTTACACAAACACACTTTCGAAATTTGAAGAAAAAAGACAAGTGATTTTCTGATGGTAGTAGCACTTTAACATCTGCTGTCTTCTTCAAATGCCAACAAAGATAGAGAGGGAACCTCCCTTAATTTCAGATTTACGTAAAGACGTCACGTTTTTGAAGGCTTGTTGTGTAAAAATTGAAGCATAACGAGGGAAGGCTCATTTATTGAGCATTCTTTCGGGTTGTATTGCTTTGTTTGGCGCGGCTTCGACCATGAGACAATCCAAACTTGTGCGGAGTAGTGAAAATATGTAGGGGAAATGTATGAAGGGGAATATGTATAGAAAATATGTAAGGGGTGGGCAGTGGAGGCCATCGATAGACACTGTTACCGTAATTCTTAGTATACCAACCTTTTACGGGATTCTCATGGAGGCAATACTTGCATACAGACGGAGAATAGGGCCGCGAAAATGCAATAACAAATGTGAATATCCTTAAGGCGCTGTTACACTGTGCAATGTTTCGTGCAACTTGTGTCGCAACACCATTGCGAGACAAGTTGCGCGAAACATTGCACCAAGTGTAACATACCCTGCAACGGAAGAAATCGTTGGGACACAAGTTGCACGAACCGTTGCAGAAAGTAGAATCGATTTTGGCCGTTGCAGGGTATGTTATACTTGGTGCAATGTTTCGTGGACCTTCAGTACCGAAATATCCTGGCACTACTTGCTAAATAATCATATTCCAACATATCAAATCATTTCTTACATAAATACCGAACGGCAATTTTTATAAAGCCCTCATTAATATCGATAAGTAGAGATACATCTTAACTGTTCTTCTTCAAAACTGAACTGTCGTCTAAAAGTAATACTTAAAATATATAGTAAGAGGGCCCCTGGGTAAGGATGATTCAAATGGATTTGTAAGTTCATAGAAAAGGATTGTAAGTTGTGCATTTGAACAAAGATTTTTCTTTGAAATTTATTAACGCTTGTTAGCAAATAAAAGGAGTATGCTTCAAAGACAAATCAAACTACAATCTTCGTCAATTTTACTTGGGAAGGTTTGACAATCGTGAGGCCTAAATTGCATGTCGTGTGGCCTAAATTTCATGTTGTCCTTGACTACCTTAACTGTTCATTGGTGTGGATGTTTTCTCCTTCTTCCTCCCCCCAGTTCAATGCTGGATGCTTTTAAAACAAATCACGAAAATTGTGTGTTTCGATTCAACATTGGCCCAACATTGAAAAGGGGGGAGGGAAGAAACATTGATAAGACAATTTATTTCAACCTTCCCAAGAAATTTGTCGAAGATGGCAGGTACATGCAAATTTAAGCAGACAGTTAAAAACACGTCCTAAAGCGCATAAAAAGAAAAGAAAAGTAACAAATAAACTAAACAGAACAAAAACATCTCATCTGACAAAATGCCCATCAAAACATTGAAGCCTTGAAAATGTGTTATATTTACAGCGAAGTGTGCCATACTTTTCGACCACAATTTCTCTACAAAATACTGTTATTTCTGGAAACACCTTGCTTCTTGCTTCTTTGGGAGGGGCTGTGGGGTTAGAATTGGGCTGGTAGGAGCAGACAGAGTGACAGTAGAGTTCTCTGAAGGTATATGTGTACACAACTAAGCAATGCACAAAACCACATTAATTAGAAACCATACGTTTTGAGCTCCTAACCAACTTTAATCTTTGTTGCATAATGGCATAAGAACCAAGAATGAAGGAATGCTAAAATGATGCAAAACCTAAGTGCAAATACAGTAGTATGGCTTTAGATGTACCTAATATGGAGTGCTGTAGGGAAATAGAAAGTTGAATAAAGTTTAAAGACCTGGGCCCAGTTGTTTGAAAGCCGATTAGCGCTGATCTACAATTAAAAGTTAACTGAGGTTTTCGTCTTGCTCACTGAGAACGTTATTTGAAAGCAAATACTAAGCTCAAGGTAAAGAAAAGTTACATTCAAAAGTTGAGGGCAAAAAACTTTGAGAAAATCCTTATGAACGTTAATTAAACCGAAGCCAAAGTTCACACTAACCCAGGATTAGCTTAATCGTGCTCTGAACAACTGGGCCCTGGAGTCCAGTTGTCAGAGTTGTCAAATCTATTTTGAAAGCATGACATTTCTCAACACAGATTCAATTGTTATTTAGTTTAAAAGCTAACAGTATAACTTTGGCAACTTTGTACCATGTGCAACCAATCAATAAAAAGTGGATCTGACAAAAACACTCATTCAGGGTAGATAAATGGATTGCCGGCAACCGGCAAAAATCACCACCTACTTTGTCAGAATTTACCTCTTACTGCCGCCTACTTTGTCTGTATTTTCACTCAAATTATTACAAAAAATTCATCAGGTCGCTGCCTACTTTAGTTAGCTCAAACTGCTATTTCAAAACTTATTGAAAACCCTGACTCATTGGTCCCAGTAAGTTAGCTGGGAATTTGACAAATCCAGACCCCGGACATGGGTTTCTTGAAACTCCCAAAAATGTTTCATGTTTGATGTGCACTAGGTTCATTACCAGAAATTAGATTTCTAATAATTATGTTTAATAATCTTTTAAGAAAGCATCCTGTAAAAATGAGAAATGCATTGAGCTAGTTTCCCAAAAAGCTATTGCTGATTTATAGAAAACCGACTTGAAAAATACTTTCCGGGCCTGAAACGTTTTCTGGAGTTTTGAGAACCGCACGCCAGAAAACTACATGTACTTCAACAATAATAATGGTTTAGAAAACATCTTTACACTTGATACATTTTTGAAATGACAGTAAAAAGAAGCAGGTGAGATGAAACAATGAATGAAAATGAACAGAATATGATGAGCATACAGTGTACTAGTATCTTCTTGTGTCTCTTCTTCTTCCTGAACTAAGGAAGCAAGAAAAAGGAATGTTGATGATAATACCATGATCAACCCTACATTACAATGAATAGTTTCTCTAAACAAAATAATTATCATGTCTATTACTGCTACAAGTTAGTTGTGCTCAACAATTATCCATGAAATTATTGTAGTTGCCTCCACATGGAGGCTGCCACAATTACTGCAGCAGCCAAATAAGAACCAGAGAAGACACTTGGGCAAGCAAATTTTTGCCAAGCCAAGTTTGTCATCTGGCATACTTTCCCTGCTGATGACTTTGATAAAAATGAATGACTCAACATGGATCCCTGTAACTAAATATTGTATTAAATTGCCATTATAGTAGTTTCACATAGTAAGTATACATTGTTACTGAGTCAAAATCAACTAATATAGAACAAACAACGGTAAGTTATACCCAGCAATTTTCTGTGGTCCCTTGACAAAAGCCCAATCTACAGTGATCTTTTGCTCAAGGAGGTCTGATCCATTCAGAGCATCCATAGCAGCTTGTGCTTCCTTGTATGTCTCATATTCTACAAGTGCATATCCCTGTGGCAAAGAATAAACTTTGATCACAGTGCTCTATAGCATGCGAACTCTGCAGTTCAAACACAACAGTTAATGTGATCTCCGCCGTCAATCACTGTAGTGGACAAGTCAGGAAATGATCCTTTACAGATCAAAAGTTAAGTTAACAATAATGATCTTAATGATCTTTTATAGGTGTGACATTTACTGGTAGCCCAGTGGTTTCAATTGTGGCCCACAAATAATAACAGAAACAAATAATGCAAATAAACTCAACATGATAAGAATCCCAACTGGCCGGAGGCAAACCAGTTGGCTACAATGTAGCTATTTACAAGGATGACCGAGGACTTGAACCAGGGACTACCTAGAACACCAGCAGCTACATGTAGCGGCCAGAGTGGGATTTGAACCTGGGACAGCCGTACTGGTTGTCACAGTAGATGACATTATATTTTAAGTTGGATTTTGAAGGTAAGGCAGAGTAATGCTATGTTTTGAGGAAAGCAATCAGAACTTACTCCATAAATTAATTGAAAATAAAATTAAAAACACCAACATCTAAGTCACTTTTTAATCTAAACTCGACCAAGTGGCGGTTGATTATAGTGATGAACAGCATTGCTATTTTGATATGGTGGTGGTTTTCAGTTTGGAACCAAAGGTAATTTATTTCTGCTTCAGCTTATAGTGAATTGCACAGAAGTCCTAACACTGAAATACCTGAATGCTGTAAAGGTTAGATATTGATACACGTCACCAAATAACAAATGGTGATATGTATTTGACAAGTGAATACTTTCTGTCATTGTCAAAAATATAAATTAAAGAATTCTACACAGTAGTGTAAAATTCTATTACCTTTAAGAAACCAGTTCGTCTATCCAGGTTTGCATGAAGGTTTTTTATTTCACCATACTCGGAAAACAAGTCGTGAATATCATCTTCCTGTGCCTCCTCATGAACATTGGTTACAAATAAGATCCAGCCTTCAATAGCTAAAATGATGGGGAAAACAGACAAGACAAGGATTTGTTAAATTTCAGAGACTTGACCAAAATCTTTAGGAAGCACTAGGAATAACTGCAACAGCTCAAACTCTTATTTGAGAAAAGTTAATAAAGGGACAAAAACATTCTGAATCTTATTTTTTTTTCCTAGTTTGGTCACTTATTTCAAAATGTCTTCAGCCCACTGTACTGTCCAATGACACAGTAAACTGTTTGTTAAAGAAGCAAACTGCAGTTGCAAGACTTACAACGTGCTGGGCCTGTCTGACCACCATCATCAGTTTCCATTGCTTCATACTGTTCTTTAGAGCGAGATGAAGAGTCACCTAAGTATTCAAAAGATACAAAAAAGGTAAATAAAATTTGCTGATACACAAATTTTAAAGCTAGAAGTTTGTGAGGGTGCAGCGCTCATCCAACAAATATTTTAGACAGTCACCATAAAGCTGCGATTCTGTTCTCATCATGTTGCGACAATTAAGCTTATACTTAGTGGATTTTAATCAAATGTTCTCGAATTCACAAAAACCTTGCCATCGGTAGCACAGTACATTCGACATTCTCAGCTAACTGTCAGCCGAGTCAGCTCAGATTCAAGCATCTTGCACGCTTTGTTTGCGATCGAGCCGTTCAGTGTTAAACCCTACAGCTACCGTTAAAGTAATATGAAAAGAGGGATCTAACCAGGAGATATGAGCAAGAGATATAAAAGAAAGATGAAGTTAAGCTTGAGTTTCCTACCTTTGAACCCTCTCCCTTTTCGTTTTGTGACAGCTGACTTCAACCTCTGAATTCCCTCTGCAAACAAACGAAATCCATCACTAAATGCCACCAAACTTATTTTCCCTAGATCAACATTGTTCAATAACTTACCATCACCCTCGTCCTCAGAAAAACCACCTTTGTCTTCAACATCTACGTCGAGTACATCCGCCATCTTTCTTCCACGCGTGGTTTTGGCTTCAAGCGCGCATGCGTTGGGAGTGATACCGAGGAAGTTAAGGACTGCGGGCTCGTCGCGAGCAGAACCATATTTCTATGAATGGTTTGTTCTTATTTCTCAATTTGCACTATTCTTATTTAACAGAATTAACATTTCGTGCAGGGCATATATTTAACACTTAATGACTGGTTCCTTAGGGGAACAGTGAATTTTGTTTCAGGATCTCAATGTTCGTCTCGGGAAACATTGAGATATAGGGAAACAAAATTCAGTGTTCTCCAAGCCCGGGTCCCCAAGGCTAGGGACCAGTCATTAAGTGATTTGTTATATAGCAAAACAAATGGGTCAAACTGGTGGAAAACAAATAATAACTTTCGTTGAACTTTCTCCATATTTGTGCAGGCAGCCGCTTGATAAAAACAAAGCAAATTTTGAAAAACACATTGAGATTTCAGTGACAACATCAGGCCACCTTGAACTGCACGCTCTGATCACGTAACAGCGGTCAACATTTCGTGGGTAACAGTGAACAATTTCCCGTTTGACATCATAGTTTTGCAATGTTGCCTGCTCGTGGCATTTGGCAGGAATCAGTTTCATTGTTAGATGTCATGTGACCATGAACTAGCCATGTTGGTGTTTCTTCAGTAGAGGATAGCAGCATTCCGGTAGTTTCCTTGTTTGTTTTCTTTTTTTCTTTAAGTCTCTACAGGTTAGTTAATCCAAAGTCCCTTCTTTGGTTGTGCCCCTGGCCTCTTAAATATTATGTTTTTTTCCACTCAGTACCATACATTAATTACGTTTAATCTAGCCTGTGAGCAACCTCTCCCCCGAGAGAGCTTGTTTGCAGGCTATCTGTGACTCAAACTCTGTTCATACTCGCTGTTTTTGGAACAGGGTTAGTATGACAGCCTGATGCACGTATAATTTATTTATGTATGGAGCTACAGTTGGTAACAGAAGTTGCCAACATACCATGACCCACATTGCTTCCACCAGCTTTGAATGTAACCATCACCAGAGACTCATGGCTCACCACGAGCAGCATCACAGTGTCTTCTGCAGAGGTCACTATCAGGGAGTATATTGCAGAGCCATCTCTGCAGGCACAAATGAATCACACAATGACACAGACATAGTTGTCTTCAGATATGAAGGACAACCATGTCATATCTGAAGTGTCTGTCTGTCTGTCAACCACATTTTTTACTTCTGCTGTCAAAAAAAAATATCTGATTTCATGTTACCACAAGAAAAAAAAAACATTTAATTAGCAACTTTAAAACATACAGCAATGTTAATGGGGCTATGTACAGATTTTTCATACTGTCCACATATGGATGCATACATGTAACGCTGTTGACATCTCATGTTTTGCAGTGGCAAAAACTGTTTTTTTTTTTTGCTTCTTTGAAAATGCAAAGCAATAAGTTATATTTTCAAAATAAAAAATCATATTTTACCACAATTACTACTAATCTCGCAATCTTAATGGCTAATTTGCCGTTGTCGATAAGAGTCTAGACAACGCTGCTCGCATCAACGTGTCGCGCAATGCCTGTTTTCAGCTCGCACTCTGAAATTAACATTGTCTTTGATGCTTATATTGTGGTAAAAAACAAATCGAATGTGGTTTAGCGTTGTCTATACTCTTATCGACAATGATATACATCATCACAGTGGTCAAAATTTGCTGTGGACTCACTTGACTGCACCTCATGAGTCCACAACATTTTGACCACTGTGATGACAAATATCGTTGTCGATAAGAGTATAGACAACGCTAAACCACATTCGATTTGTTAACTTGTTGACAGACACTTAATACAGTGTACTCTGCCATTAAAAAAAATCTCAGTCATCACTATCTTCTGCATTATCATTTGATGTATAGAGTGACTGATTTCTCCTCTTAAGCCTCAAGAATTTTCTCGGGGGTTCTAAACCTGAGCCTTCAAGCAGTGCTTGTTCAGGCACTGTACCATCCATTTCACCATGTTGAGATGTATCAATTGTAACATTTTCACTGTCCATACTTTCAGGGCAAGTATTTTTGGGCTTCGGTAGTTCAAGATGAGACCGGTTAACCTGATTTGGTTGATTATCGGCATTAGCACCAATGAAACTGCTGCTAGCCAACCCATCTGAATTGCTTCCATATAATGGTATTATTTCACCATCACTGTCATCATTGTCAAGATTAATTTCATCAGGGTTTTTGGCAACTTTGTCATCGTCAATGTTGTCGTCACTCAGGTCAATTTCTTCAGGATTTGTATACATTTGAGCCGCTTTTTCCTCAGTATAACATGGATTCTTAATTCCAAGCTTGGCACAAAATGTTTCTGTTTGAGGGTTGATCACAGGAAAAACTTGCTCCATTTTTGCTTTCTTTGGTTTGGAGGGATCATACGGAGGTGTGGTAATTTCAAAATTCTCAGGGACCTTGGGTGGATGGCCAAATGCTTGGACTACTTCTTCAACAGCTTTTTCATCAGGTCTAAATCTCACTGCTTGGTCGGGAGATGGAAGAACAGTGGCATGCGGCATTCTGTTGTTGAGAGCTTCTGTAAGCCTTGTGATTGCCAGCCATTCAGGATCATAACAAAGTTCTAATGGAGTTTCTGTTGGCCCTAAATCTATCACTTGTAAAAAATCACGTCTTGGGAGACACTTGTCCAAGGCCAGGAACTTTGTGAATTTGCTGCCGTCCTGACTTTTGTGAGGTACTAATGCTGGGAATTTAGCATGCATATGTGCAGCAAACCAATACTTTGGCTTTAGCAATGCCATCAGCTCCCCTGCTGGTGGACTACCCAGTGTATTAGCCTCAATTTCCGACCGAAGATATTCTTTATACCTGTACAGCTTCTCGACATTGCCATGGTGGTACACCCCAAGAGGCCAGTCATGTGACACAAAGACATCAATGGGTTGAGTGAGAAGTTTCAACTTGAAAATATCAAAGCTTCTGACGTGATAAGCACTGCGTACGGTAGAATCATTATATGGAGGCCTCTCAAAATGTCCTTTGTTATAATCATGGCCTTTGTAAATCCCAGACAGACCTGCAATTCGAATGCCACCAAAACTAACCACCGCAGAGTACCCTAGATAGTAGATGTTGGGGGCTACCCACCCTCCGTAGGGAAGTTCCCACAAGTGATTCGAAGCCTCGTGATTGCCTCCAATAAAAACTGTAAGTACTGGGGCTTTCTTTTCTCCGGAGTAGTACTTGTAAAACGTTTCCATATGTCGATATTTAGGAGGTACAGCCATGCAGCTTAGGTCACTTTCGTTCCGAACTGCCTGAAAATCTCCGCAGCAAAGAAGCATGTCAACTTTGACGTTTTCCTTCTTTTCCAGGAGTTCAAGAGTTTCGTAAATCTTGTCTAGTTCACCGTGACAACAGCCTTCAACGGCGATCTTCATGCTCATTTGCTTGTGTTGCAGAAATCCTTCGAAGTGCTTCGAAAACGCTGAAAAGGGTAGAGCCTGCAGTCTTCAAGGTCAGTGGGTTTAGCGCATGGTTTTTATTTTGTCAAGAAACCAAGATGGCGCAGGTTAGTGACGAAATTCAGCGATTTCATTTCGTGGCAATATAATCTTTCTTCCCATTCTTTCAATTGCATCAAGCTCTTGGAATCTTTACTAACTGAACTGCATTTCTCGTTTATGTCCTTGAAACAGATGTTGCTAGGTAGATACATGTGTCAGAGTTGTCGTAACTTTGCACGTTTTGGTGTGTTTGACACACGTGCAAACCAGTATTTTCTCAGTGCCTCGGTGTTACCGGGTAGATTTCGGCAAGGAGAATGCCAACCACAACAGGTAACAGCTTATTACAGTAGTTATCTACTCAGTAGCTGTCTACCTAGCTCGTCGATTTGTGAACAATCGGCATTTTGTGTTGCATAAGCTCAGACACTTCGGCTTAAGCTAAGCTTAATGCACCTACCAATGTTAGTCCCGGGGGGGGGGGGGGGGGATACGGGATGAAATGGGGACTTTGATCTGAAACGCAAATTTTGCGTCAAACCTCCCCACCCTTGGGTAAAGTTCCCTACTGTAGGGATTGAGATCCAAGAGATTGACCTCTTAAATGCTTAAACAATACACACACTCCAGGTTTAAAAATCAAAGGTTTTTTTCTTTTAACAACGGGAATGAAAGAACACTGGAAGAAACCGATGGTTTATCGGTAACAATAGTGATTAGATTGGGCAAATTTTCATTACCTTTCTTTCCTCCGTCTTGTCCGTGCCTCACGGGGACTTCTGAATATTTTCATGATGGCAAAGTCACTCGTATGAGTCGTATCCAGGCTCTGCTCTGTCAGCTAGTTTCAAGAAGGCAGTATCGCACTGTGTATTATACCATGGCAAAGTCCAAGCCCGGGAAAGTCTTTTATTAATATTTCTTCAGTTTTCAAGTTTGATCAAACTTCCCCACCCTGGGGCCAACATTCTCTTCAAGTTGTCAAACTTCCCCACCCAGGGCAGGAGATGTCGATCAAAGTCCCCACCTCATGCCGTATCCCCCCACCTCGGGACTAACATTGATGGGTGCATAATAATTATTATTGCACATCCCCAAAACAAGATCTTGAAGGTGTACAAAACAAAGCTTACAGCTGTTTTCACTTTTGTTTGCATATTAAAGTGGTATGAGGTGTTTTAACTTGGTGCAAAATAATATTAACTTTTTTGTGTGTATCCTACAAATGACCATAACTGAATGTTTGACTCATTCTAATGACAGACTCAAACATGCGTTTGAATTTGACTTGATTCAATTGAGATCCATTGATGTATGATTTAACACTCAATTTAGTTAAGTTGGGCCTGTTAAAGTGTATTTAAAGGAGTAACAAACTATAAGCAGTCACACGCCGCTATTTATAGCCCAGCTTTTGAGCGCTACAGCTTCCCAATTTCATTGATTTTCTGCTGTGGCTATAAACTGCTCAATTACGTTATTTGTCGTTGTTACAGATCAGATGGTATGCTTACAGAAGGCCCAATGAACAACCTGGTTTGATAGGAAGGTTTATAGAAAATTTAAAGGAGGGCTTTGAGAGAAACAAGGAAATGCAGGTACAGTAATATAGGCTTGAAACAAACCCTAAATTTTGAGAAATTTTAATTATTATTATCATCTGGCCGCCAACCAGTTAGCTCAGCTGGTAGAGCACTGGACAACTATGTGTTGAAGGCTGTGGGTTCAAAGCCCAGCCGGACCAACACTCAGGATCTTTAAATAACTGAGGAGAAATTACTGCCTGTAATAACAATCTGCAAATGATCAGACTATCTGTAGCCTTCTCAGATAAGGAAAATAAACCATAGGTTCTGTCTCACAATACTTGTTCCTAATAATCCTGTGGGACGTTAAAGAACCCAGACACTGTTCAGAAAGAGTAGGGGACATAGGGCTGTTTCACAATCAAGTGTAACCTTTTTTAATTTGTGTTGTTACAAGCTTTTTCTTTAAAACTGGTAACAAGCAGGCAATGCATTATAACAGAATATGAAAGAGAACCTTGTGCTGAACAAATTAAAAAAAATTGTGGAAATCGGTTAATATTTGGCAGAGTTATGGAGGATTATGTGGTAAAAAAATGCTCAAATTGCACTGTTACAGTATGACATTCATACTCACAAAGGAAATCAATGCAAAATATAGCTGAATATCTTTCCTTGCTCTTACCATTTAATGAAAGGAATAATTACATGAATCTAGCAATTACCAGAGTTTATTCCCAAACCAACCATTGTTACATATTTTCTTATATTTAACAATAACTATTTTAGATGTATTAAAATATTTTCAAAACTTGTGTGAACTCAACAAATTTGAGATAAAAAGACTGCTTTTTTCTCTTAGAAAATGGGAAAAAATTGTGAACACAACCAACATGTGCCAGCTTGCTATGTGTTTGTTGAAACATGGGGCCTAGGGTTTCACAAAAATTTTGTAGTGTCCGTACCCCTACCGTTATATATTTGGAATGTTAGCCAAATTCATCCAACAAGGGTTTATATTTTAAGATGAGAGTTGTCACCTTCAAGGATAACTATATAAGACTGCTGCTACTAATAGGTAAGAAAATATATAATGTTTTGTTGCCAAATGTAGTGTCCGTACCCCCAATAGGCTTAAATAACCATTCCTGGCAACATGATTTGTTATGTATAGTCAAATGCTGGAGAAAAATGTTAATTAACTAGAAACTAAGTTTTTCTCTGTTTAGACAACATTTTAGACTGCTGGTGAGAGCTGGAAAATGTGTGAAGTTTACAAGCTGGTTTAACAAAGGAAACCAATAGCTCAGCTCAATACAATACAGCTTCAAATAGAAAATAAGGCACTTTGTGCAAAGATATTTTGGACTATTATACCTAAGGCATAAAGCTACCAATAGATCACTTTTATTTCCTGAAATATGAAATTTTATTTTTGACCCTTCCTGACCTCTAAAAGGTACACCTGATTGTGAAACAGCCGATAGTCCCCAGTGTGGTGGTCTTTTGTTGTCTCTGATTCCATCTGTCTTTGTATTCATGCATGGGTTGGGTGGGTGGGTGAGATCAAAATTAATATGGAATGTAATAGTGGATTGTTAGTGGTCGCTTAAGATGCTGATGTCCAATCTCATCCAACAGAAGGACTGTCAACTGCTATGAGACAATGTGATAATTTTATATGCCATATATACAGTAAATGCATAACATTTATTTATTTGTTTTTTAATTAAAACTTTTTAGTGTACATGTTGTGGTTCAATTTTTATTTTCCTTTGTTTTGTGTTTATTATCATACATTATGGTAACCATACACAAGAATTAAGGAAAATAAAAATTGAACCAAGGATATAACTGAACTACAACATACACACTATATACACTATATACACCAAAAGTTTCCATTTGGACTCTTTCAACTTGTAGGAAAATATAAAGAAATTTCAAGAAGAAGCTAAAAAATATGAGCAGTCGGAAACTCTCTCCAGTAGAGTCAAATTTGCAAACAAGATAAAGGTAAGTGATTTAAATGATCACCAAAAATTAAGCTGTAATTTGTTTTCTGTATGCTCACTTAAAGCTCATTTCAGGATCCAAGAGTTGGTATGTAGTTATGAAGCCTAAGTTTCCCACGCATAGAATGAAATACAAACATGACAGAGTAACTTATATCTTTGTTTTCTCTTAGGGCAGTGTGTCATCTGTATCAATGAAGACTTCAGCTGTTGTCAAGAGTTTTTCAGGAGCATTTTCTTCAAAAGTGTCAAAGGTTTCAGTTTATTTTTTGCCACTGTTGTTGCACTACGTTACAATGTAAATATATATTAAAATACAAAATATATTAAATAAATGAAAGGGAAGAATATGGCTAGGATGCCCACAGAGAAGCCATTACGGCTTTTTCCAGCTATAGGCTCCTCGAAAATGCACTTAAAATAACAATATTATTAGGTGTATTAATTGTAATACATTTATGTTAAAAACACTCACAGGAAGCATGCAGCATAAAGCAGCTCGTTCAAAATAGGTACTCTGTGGCAGGCATTGGAATGGAATTAACAGTTCTAATTTAACGTATATGATTGTTTTCATTAGGCATATGAAGATGCAACAATGAGTGAAGCTTTTAGAAAAGGAAAAGCTGTTTCTGAAGAGGTAAGTAAACAGCTTAAAAATCAATGGGCTCCATTCAGGGTTGCCATTTAACTTTGTCCCATAGGTCAGACTGAGCTTCCCACCCATAACAAACTTGTTGCTGTATGAGTAAACAGTAGCTACAACAGCTACAGTGTATGATCATCTGTAACATCGAGATCCTATCAAGGGTATTATAGATTTTAATTAAGTTTTAATTATTAGATATGTTCTTTATTATTGTATATAGTCATTGTAGCCTAAGGATTTTATTATTGTAAATTCTAAAGATTATTGTTCGTTTTAAGTAGGATAGTGTCCCCGATTAGTAAGCCTATTATAGGCTAGCTAGAAGATTGACACTGAAATAAAGTTATTATTATTATTATTATTATCAACAAATGGCAAATAAATAAATAAATAAATAAATAATAACTGTAACAGACATTTAAGGGGCTGTGTCACGGTGATTTTTATATTTTGGAGGTCATATTATTGTCTTGTTGTTCAGGTACTCTCCAGTACCAATTCTCATACCCACTATATCCCCTAATATAAAGATCTCAAATATTCCTTAAAGATCCTGGCAAGATCTGGAAATTAATGATCCTGCACGATCTTTGAGCATCTTGGCAAGATCTGCAGTGGGTCCTTTAAGATCTTTGAAGGTGTTGCTAAGATATGCAAAGGATCCTCAAAGATCTTGGCAAGATCTGCAAAAGATCTTTAAAGATCCTCAAAGATCTTTAAGGATCTTGACAAGAAAGTTAAAGATCCTTAAGGATCTTGGGCAGGATCCTTGAAGATCTTGACAAGATTTCTGAGGATCCTTGTTAAGATCCTTACCAGGATCCTCAAAGATCTTAAGGGAGATCTTTGAAGATCCTTAAAAGATTTTTACCAGGGTTAACTGGAACTTGTGTTTATGTTGTTTTTTTGTCTCTAGCTTGCAAAATCTGCCAAGGAAGCAGCATCGAAAGTCCAGGAACAAACTGAAGTGATTGGCAAAACAGACACCTTCAAGGCAGTGTCTGCAGTGAGTTACAATCATTTTATGGCACATTGTTTTGTTGATAAATCTGCCCGGAGGACACTGTGTAGCACTTTCAACCCTTAAGACCAGAATGTCAACATTTATATTCTCCTTACCTTTCTTTGTATGTATCATATACAGTAGTTCTAGTTGGGAGAAGTGTTAACTTCATCATTGGTGATCATGTCCTTTATTCTCACAACTGCTATATCTGAGCAATTGGCTAGATATTGTTGGGAGAAATTTACATGTAATACTGGTTTCAGTGTGGGTTGCTTGGCTGTGGTCTTTATTTTCTCAATACCTTTGTGTTTAGGGCTTTAAGACAGTGAAGGAGGAAGTTCTTGATGAGGAATTGCAAAAATCAAGACCATACAGGACCCCAGGTCAGTGTTTTCACAACTTTTGAAAGTAGGAGTTGCATTGTGTTGAGTAGGAGTTGCAAGGCCCGAAGGACCTTGCCCCATAGGGGAATCCGAGGGCATGTTCCCCGGAAAATTTTGAAATTCAAGACTCTTGTAGACACATTTTCCAAGCAGTTTGAGATGTGTTGTCTTAGAGTACTTTGCGTTGGAAACCGCTACCTACCACACAATCTGAGCCTGTTTACTTTGCTGCTGAACGTTCAAACGTATCCAAGTGGATTAAAGCAATGTTGCAGCGAAATTTCAAGTTTATTTACTCACAAACTCTTTCGTGGACACTTGGCTCTTTAGGAAAAGCTTTATATTAGAATTTACCCAAGGGAAAGTAGCCATCACAAATGGAAGAATTGCCGTTGGATGCGACGGCCGACGGCTTGTTTTGAAAACACTGCAGGTAGACATACAATGTAAAATATTCAGGAGAAATTCTTAAGCTGAATGTGATAACAATGAGATCACAGTGAATAAATTATCAGAGTGTAAGGAGCAGGGATGGCGCAGTGGTGATAGCACTCGCCTTCCACCAATGTGTCCCGGGTTCGATTCTCGGACTCAGCGTCATAAGTGGGCTGAGTTTGTTGGTTCTCTACTCTGCTCTGACAGGTTTTTCTCCGGGTACTCTGGTTCTCCCCTCTCGTCAGAAACCAACATTTGATTTGATTTGATTTGATTTGGCGTTGATTTGATTCAGCATTGATTTGATTTAGTCTCCCCAATTAGTAGAGCATCTGTGCTCGGCTAGAAAAATTTGAGACTTTAATAAAGTTATTATTATTATTATTATTATTATTATTATTATCTCTTTTATCACAGTCTTTGCTGGTGTTGTTTTTGTGCATCAGCCGGGTGCAAACCATGCACCTAGAGTGCCAGTCACTCAAGTCAATCATTCTGTCATACAGGGAATGAAAGACCAAATTACCGGTATTTGTTAGTGAAGCCTCCACCTAAAATGATAAACAACCTTTCCTTGTCTCTTGCAATATTTCTTATCTCTTCTCATTTGTAAGAGGTTTTTGGTTATTTAAGTTTTAATGGCACATCCAAAGGGTTAATTTTTCATGGAGTGTAGTGTTGATTTTCTTTTGCTTGTTTTAGAAAAGCTTCGGCGGAGGACAGGAGGTGAAGGTGAAGTGGAAAGGAAGGAGAGAAGAATTGATGCCAATGAGTATGCTTGTTTACTATAATTATTATTCGACTGCCTTTTATTTTTGGTGGTTGTTTAAGTTAAACTATCAACATTATCATTGTCATCATTGTCATCATTAATGATTGTGAGACTATCAGAAGTGCGTGTCTTTGGCTAAGAAAATCCTTTCCTGATGGGTAGTGCTGTTATTTTGACTTTTTTTTTTCAAATGTTAACCCATTGACTACCGGAGGTTTTTACATTTTCGGAGTGATTTTCCACCTATAAACGATGAATAGCAATTCGTGACTCTTTGTTTGAACTACCAGGGAAAAGTGGTGCTGTCCTAAGGCACTGGAGGCTCAAGGTTTCTGAAAACGTCATTTTGACGTAGCTATTTTTTATCCGTGAAGCGAAAACAATGGCCCAAGTTCGGTTTGCTTGCGATTTCTGCTAAATTTACAGCCATTTTTCATCTTTAGCGGCTGCCTGATGAGCATCATTAAGCGTGACGGTAGCTAAGAGTCCACTTTCTCAAAGAATCGAGCAAGGTGATGTACTTTGTTGTTGAATTTGGCTTGTTACTCGACGAACTGGGAATTTGGCCGGTCGAACACTTAGTACCTTTGGGACTCGACTATTGATGAATTTCTCGACCTACCGCCACATAGTTTGGAATTTCTGAGTACTGAAGATGACCACAAGCAGGAATTTTTGGCAGTAGGTCGGAGTGGCTGTAGACTTAGTTTATATGTGAGAGAATTGGGAGAAGGAACGGGTGCTGTCAAAAATTCTCGTCATGCAATGTGGTCTAGATGTTGAAAATGGCGGAAAGGCCCGAATGCACTGGAACAAAAATATGAAAAAAAAAAGTCATTTCTAAGCTAGAAAAAGGACTGAATTTCGTTATGATGGTTGGGGTTTGGTTTTTTGGGGTGATTTCCTTAAAAAACATGAAGGCAAAAAGGGGCATTTTTGTCGTTTCTCTTTCTCTTCTTTTTTCAGCGGTCTGCGGCCAAGTATGGCGGCCGCCAATTTTTCACCTCCGCTCTCTATAATTGAAGGCCTCGGAGCATAACCATCCTATGTCGAATTTTGGGTTGTTTTTCGATTTTGCCTGGGTTTGCCCGAATTGTTGCATGTAAACTGCAATTCGATAGAAAGAAGATGTAATGCAACTTGCAAACCACTCCCATGGAAGGTTGGTTTCTTGGTGTACGTAAGAAAAAATGCATTTCTGGATTCTGGATGAATCAGTCAAAAAAATACTATACAATGTTTTTCCATCGAATTGCAGTTCACATGCAGAAATTCAGACAAATCCAAGCAAAATCGAAAAACGACTCAAAATTCGACATAGGATGGTTATGCTCCGAGGCCTTCAATATTATGGTGGAGTATGCTAATTAACAATGCCCAAGGGTATTCTTTGAGTGAAAGACTAAGCGCCAAATGCTCGTAACCGATTTAAGAGAACACAGAATGTTTCTGTTCATTTAGACGTAATGCGCAATGTGTCGTTTTTGCTTAATCATAACACTCGACAAGCTCGCTTGGCACGAAAACAGTGCACAATATTCGTGGTTGACTTAAAAAAAAAACAGCACACAGTAGCCTTGGTTAATCTCAGGTCAGCGCGCAAAGATTTTGTCCGACCTGAAAACAGCACTCACTCCGAAGAGATTCAGGGTTATTGTTGGGTTTAGGTTGGACTTAAAATTAGGGTTAGAGCGTCGGCTAGGGCTAGGGATAGGGTTAGGGACATGGTTAGGGTTAGTGTTGATGTTAACGTCAACGCTAGCGTTAAAGCACAGTTGTTTGAGTCCGAATCAGCTTGACTTAAGGGTTCATCCGAGTCGAAAACAGCGCCTAGTTGCCTTGGTTGACTCTAAGTTCTTTCGGAAAGGCTTTGGACGATATAACACAGCGCTAAAGTCAGTTGTTTGTCTTAAATACAGCGTACATCTTAAATCCAGCGTACAAAAACCTCGGTTGATTCTAAATCAGTGCGCAAAAAGCTTGCCGATGGCTCAAAAATCACAAAATATTAAAGATGGCTGTTTTGACTTGAAGAAACTTTTTGCCAAGACAACTCCTATTGGTGACCTACACCAAAACTTTGAGTTAATCAGATGTTCTAGGGCAAAAATTAAGAGTCCTAAGAGTATGCTGTTTTCCGTCATGTTTCGTTTACTCAGAACGTTGTGTTGCGTTGTAAATTAAAACTTGCGCGTGGTTTTGTCAGTTGAAACGTTTTTGATGGATTCATTTTCATCGTCAAGTGGAAAACAATGGAATGAAAATGTTATAAAAATTAACGTAAATGACGAAAGTGAAAGAATTTGACAGAAATACTTAACTCTTTTGTGAAATTAACTTGGCTCCAAAACGTAAAAAAATTTGCATGAAATTCAATCCCTTTATCGTGCATGATGGATTGTCTCATCACAATGACTGTAGTCACGCACAAATGTTTATCTCGCGTGAGAATACTTTTTGCTGTAGTTTATTAGCCTCCATAGAAGCAAAAAACCGAGGCGATCAACGCAAAAGTGATTTATGTGTTAAAATTCGGCAGCGTGTTTACCAAATATTCATTCTCACTTGTTCATCAGTCACGGATATGTTATGAACCAACAAGCGCGGATGTTACGGCAATTCACTGGTTTCGCAGAGGTTGTGGGTTCGAATCCCGTACAAGCGGTTTTTTTTTTCCGTTTTGTTTTGTTTTTGTTTTGTTTTTTTTTTGGTTTCACTACTGCTTAAGTTGTGTTCATAACTGCGGTGATCGTTCACGTTATCATCCGTTGTTTACGTAGTCTGATTCACACAGACGAATCGCAAGGAGTACCGCTTAATATTGCTTTGAATGTTTGCCGTGCGCGCCAATGCAACTTTTCCATGGATTGTGTTCAAGATACTCATCGAAAACAGGCAGACTTCACCTCGTGCTGAATGAATTCTCGGTAGCGTTTCTGAAGTTCGACCAACTATTTCACGGCTAACAGTAAAAGCAAGCTGGGATTTCATGTCACGATTGGTTTCAAAAAATGCGCTCTTCAAAATTAATGAACAATGGAAACCTCGGTGCAGCAGCTAGACAGTTTTCAAAGTCATTTTATAAGGTAGAGTTTTTACTGAAAACAAGTAATAATCTGCCCCAACCCACCGCCCCCCCGCGAGAGGTTTGACTTCAGACAGTGCCCTGTTTGACCGCAGTGAATTCTGGGATCATTGTCTGCTCCAAGCACGAAGAACAAGAACTCTTCAAACATACACTTTTCGCCGTAAAGTCCAAAAACCACCCTCGCTTTCCCAGCAACCGCAACCTTTGAGAAATGGAACAAGACTAGCAACGACACGCCGCTTTTGAGATGAGAGTTGTTTTCAGACTTTTTCCGCCTGGCTTCTACTCTGTACTCCAAAACGCTAATATCTCATCGTGATTTGGTAAGCACAGAGAAAACGCTAACTGGATTCTTTCAGAAGCGTTAAGAACTTGCAGATCTCCGGACTTTTCATGACGTCTTTCGATCACCAGGCGGGAAGGCAAACCAATAATGCAGTTAATACGTAGCGATCCGCAGCTCCAACACTCACATAAGTTTCGTATCTGATGAGCTTAATCGATGTTTTAACCGCCAAATTTATAGTCTACGTCACACTATCAAACAATCCTTTCTACCCGTCAATCATTTCACGTCCAGTTTTGGAATGTTCACATAATTCAGGTATGAATATTAATACGGTACGCATACAAATGAGCTTAACTTCAATTGAAGGCCTTGGAGCATAACCATCCTATGTCGAATTTTGGGTTGTTTTTCGATTTTGCCTGGATTTGCCCGAATTGTTGCATGTAAACTGCAATTCGATTGAAAGAAGATGTAATGCAACTTGCAAACCACTCCCATGGAAGGTTGGTTTCTTGGTGTACGTAAGAAAAAATGCATTTCTGGATTCTGGATGAATCAGTCAAAAAAAATACTATACAATGTTTTTCCGTCGAATTGCAGTTCACATGCAGAAATTCAGACAAATCCAAGCAAAATCGAAAAACGACTCAAAATTCGACATAGGATGGTTATGCTCCGAGGCCTTTAATTGTTTTTGCGCTTCTTGTACACTCAAGACTAGCTCCTATGTCAATTTCCGAAGACCTTATAGCTAAACTACACTCTGGGTTTACTCCTTTGACCAACAATAATGCATACCTTGTCGGAACAGCCGCTCTTGTTGATTTCAACTCATCCAAGTTATCCGCCATCTTGGATCAGCAACCAAACTCAAGTCATTGTCTCCTACTTAATTGCCTGCTTCTACTTTGTGGTGATATTCAAGTCAACCCTGGTCCTTCCAAATGTCAATGTGGTCTTTGCAACAAAGTTGTGAGGTCAAATCAAGATGCTATTGAATGTGAAGAATGCCTCGTCTGGTATCACCTCGACTGCCTGGGAATGTCTACTCAAACTTATGAAAACCACGGCCTGGACTTGCTCCTAGTCTGGATATGTAGTAAGTGTATGTTTCCAAATTTCTCCACTTCCTTCTTCACAAATAATGATATTTCAAACTTTAACAGCAAAAACACCTTCGTTAGTTTGGACTCTACACCTACCTGCTCTCAAGATTCAGTGGCTGACGCCTTCAAACCTCATATGACTTCGTCACCTAAGACCGATCACGTAACACCAACGCCACCTAAAGATGAAGTTGACAGGCTGAAAATATTCTCCATCAACATAAATAGTATTCGTGGCAAATTAAACGATCTTCAAGGCTTTATTGATGTCCAACACCCGGATATCATTGCCATTCAAGAAACAAAGATCGATCCAGGTGTTACAACTGCTGAACTCTTTCCTCGTGAATTGGGCTTCTCCATCTTCAGGAAGGACAGATCTCTCCATGGCGGGGGTGTTCTACTTGCAATAAAATCTGCGTTGGGCCCTATTCCTTGTCCTGACCTAGAAAATTTTGCATCTGAGAGTGTATGGGCTAAAATATTCCTAAAGGGACAACCGCACTACTTTTGTAGTTTCTACCGCCCCCCGCAGCAACACATTGATGAAATTCAAAGTCTACGAGAACAGCTCGATCTTATTAATAGATTACATCCACCTGCAAACCAGCCCGGAGTACACATTTTTGGGGACCTCAATTTTGGAAAGATAGACTGGATAACTCGCCTAAACACGGATGGGAACGAACTCTCTAACTCTGATGGTTCTGCCCTAATTGACATCATGCATGATCACTACATGGAACAGCTTATCCAATTCCCTACTCGTGGAGACAACACCTTAGACCTCATTCTATCAAACCGACCAGGACTTATCAGTGATTGTTCATCACCTGCTAAACTCAGTGATCATGACGTAATTGCCTGCACACTGAGCTGTGCCCCTCCAATTAAGAGAAAGGCAAAAAGGAAAATCTACTTATATGGGAAAGGTGATTACGAGTCCCTACGAAGTATTATGCGTACCTTTAAAGACAAATTCCTCAATTCATTCTCAGTCTCCACCCCTATAGAAGAGGACTGGCTATGCTTAAAGGATGCTATACAACAAGCAATTGATAAAGCTGTACCGTCAAAAATACTTAGTGGGAGAGACAAACTTCCATGGCTAAACTATCAACTACGTCATCTCATTCGCAGAAAGAACCGACTACATGCCAAGTACAAAAGAACCGGAAGTAAACGCCTCTTAAGCCTGCGGAAAAAAACCAGACGGCAACTTACGCTAGCGTTATCCTCTGCTGAAAACAATTACATAAATAACATCATTGGAGACATCAAAGTAAATTCCAGGCCCTTCTGGAAATATATTAGGTCACAGAGGAAAGACAATCAAGCTATGCCACCCTTAAAAAACGAATCTGGACACCTGGTAACAGAAGATCGTGATAAAGCTGAGCTTCTCAACTCTCAGTTTAAGCAAAACTTCTCACTAGAAGACGATACACGTATCCCTTTCTACCATTGTGCTTGGCTGTCCATGCCTGATATATTTGTGTCCGAACGTGGAATATTACAACTTCTTAGTAAACTAAAAACCTCTAAAGCCGTTGGACCAGATGGTATTCATCCGCAAATGTTAAAAGAAGCTGCCTCAGAAATTGCACCAATCTTAAAATGCCTATTTCAAAAATCCCTGGACACGGGCTCCCTACCAGAAGACTGGCGCTCAGCTAATATTTGCCCCATTTATAAGAAAGGTGACAAATCTATTCCCATTAACTATCGACCGATATCACTTACATGTATTGTCTGTAAACTTCTGGAACACATTATATGCTCGAACCTATCATCGCACTTAGAACTCAATGGAATTATCACCTCAAGACAGCACGCTTTCCGAAGATATCACAGCTGTGTCACACAATTATGCACAGTCATCCACGACTGGACGAGCTCTATTGATGCCGGCTTCCAGACCGATGTGTTCATATTAGACTTTGCAAAGGCTTTCGACACCGTGCCTCATGAAAGACTGAAAGCGAAACTTTTCCGTTATGGTGTAAATGGAAACACACTTCGCTGGATTGATGCTTTCTTATGCTATCGCCGCCAACGTGTTCTGATTAACGGTGCTAAGTCTGAATGGATTCCCGTAAGCTCAGGCGTCCCTCAAGGGACTGTGCTCGGCCCTATCCTTTTCAATGTCTTCATCAATGATATAGTGGACAATATTAACTCCGAGATCCGATTATTTGCTGACGATTGTGTTTGTTATCAACAGATCCGCTCCCATGAAGACCACATTGCTCTACAAAAAGATATTCATCATCTTGGAGATTGGGCCCAGCGATGGAATATGAGATTCAAACCATCTAAGTGTAAAATTATGCACATTTCAAGGAAAACACATCACAAGTCCCACTACTTATACTCCTTACAGGACACAGCCCTTGACTCTGTCACACATGCGAAATATCTAGGTGTGACCATCACAAATGATCTACGATGGAACCGTCATGTTGCTAACATTACCTGCAAGGCTAACCAAATGCTTGGCCTACTAAGATGAAATTTATCTGCTTGTGATCCAGCAGTAAAAGAAGCAGCGTACATGAGTCTAGTCAGACCACTCATAGAATACGCCAGTAGTGCTTGGGATCCCCACACTGAACAGCTTATTGCTGAAGTCGAAAAGATCCAACGTAGAGCAGCACGTTTTGTCCTTTCTGATTACGAAAGCTACGAGCCTGGCTCTATGTCAATGATGTTGAAAAAACTTGGCTGGCCACCTTTAAAGCTTCGCAGACAAATGGACAGAGTAATTCTCTTCAACAAAGGCTTAAATAATCTGGCCTCTCTTCCCTTCCTGGAATCACTCAAGAAACCCACCAGGAGATCAAGACACACATTGTGAACACTACATCCCACTCTCAGCCCGTACAAATTTGTACAAATACAGTTTCTTACCTAAAACACTAAGCAACTGGAACAACTTACCTCAATCTATTATTGACCTGTCAACTAACCCAGGAGCCTTTCATGACTCCATCGTATCATATCATTGTAATTAGCTAACCCTATCGTAAACCCTATCGTAAACCCTGTCATAATTAATGAACTCTATGACATCGTATCACATTGTAACTACTTAACACTATCATAATTAATTAACTCTACGACCGCTGACTGTGTGCAATTATATCTATATGAGGTAGCACAATAAATGGGAAATAAAATGAATGAAATGACGTTAAAAACGGTCAGTTTTGTTCTTGTCCAAACTCAAAAGGCCATATTTGGTAAAAATTGCTACGTTTCTTGCATTTATTGGATATCCAAATTTAAAGGGCATTCCATTTCGTGCTCACAACTAACAGTTAAGGCAATATTCGTGTGATTGAGAAAGTTGCAATGTTTTGAAGCATGGGAGTTTTTACGGCCGGTTTTGGCCGGCATGGGTGCCAATGGGTTAACATCCTTTTTTTTTTTCCAGGGAAGCTACAGGAATGGTACTACACAGAGATTCCAAATGGTATCAACAGTGGCAAGAATTTAAAGACAATAACCCAGTTGTGACAAGTAAAACACTATTATTTTGCTACTGTGTCTTAACAGCATGCCACAAGTTACATTCTCCTGTGATGACATCTGAATAATATTATTATACTTCTTAATAAATGCATTGTTTACTGATGAGATAAGTTGATGCTCTAGACTGTCTGTGTTAGAGGCAGGTTCCATCGCAAGCTCTTCTCTCATACTACATCCCATAACACAGTTGGAACCCCCTTTCTGCAGCCACTAGTCTTTTCAACAATACATTATTACATTCTGGGACACATTTTGTAGTTTTCTCCTTTTTGTCTTCATAATTTCTGCTTTTCAATTGAACGGCTCGGAGCAAAGTTGTCCTATGTTGAATTTTAGGTCGTTTTTTTGTTTTTGCTCGGATTTGTCCGAATTTTTGCATGTGAACTGCAATTCGATTGAAAGAAGATGTCATGCAATTTGCAAACCACTCTCGTGGAAGGTTGGTTTCTTTGTGTATGCAAGGAAAAACACATTTTTTACACACATATCTCCAAAATGAAACAAAATCGGTGAAAAAAAAAATACCAGACAATGTTTTTCAATCGAATTGCAGTTCACATGCAGAAGTTTGGACAAATCTGAGCAAACTTGAAAAACGACCTAAAATTCAACATAGGCCGGTTATGCTCCGAGCCCATCAATTGTTATGGAGCTATGTGCCTTATTCCAAAATGGCAGCCAATTTGTTATTCTTTTGTTTTTGCATGTTAATTAGCCCTCTTTGCCTCATCAACATGTACAAAGTACAAAATAATTTTGAAAGTGAAAATGAGGCAAAGAGGGCAAATTAACATGCAAACAAGAGAATGATAAATTGGCTGCCATTTTAGAATAAGGGGCATATTCATGCTGTGTACTGCAGAAGAGATGAATATCTTTTTAAGATGTTGAAAATTAATGTTTCACAGGTCTCTTCAATCTGAAAACAAAATATGATGAAAGTGATAATGTGGTGGTGCGAGCTTCAAGAGTTATAACAGACAAAGTTCAGGACATTTTTAGTAAGTCAGAATTCAACCTTTTGTATAGCAGCTGTAGCCTTTTCCCAACGCTTGAGTTCTTCTCCCTTGGTATGGCAGTAGTGCAATGTTTAAAAGAGCACAGAGCTTTGCTGGAAGTGTTTTGCTATAGCTAGTCTGAACTACTGTAAATAGTTTCTTATTCAATTAGGCCACCAGATTGTGCTTTAAACTAAATACATTTGCCTTGATCTAAATGCTTCACAGCAGTAGTACAACTTGGTTTTTGATCTTTCATTATTCTGGTCTATTCTGTCACTCTGGGTGAAATGTAAAGTTGTTTTTGTTGTTAAACAAATAACAGAAGTTTGTGTAACCATTATGCATGTATTAGTGAGGCTCTTTCAAGCTTGGCCTCTTAATTTTTCTCTGAGCAGTGTTTTTTATTTCTGACACTGACAGCAGTCCTAAGTCTGTGATGTTGATGACATAATCATCTTTGGGTTTTAGTAACTAAAGACATAAATTATCCTTGCAGTTTTTGTATTATGCTGTGGTCTGTAATTACTTTCATTGTGGGTAATTAGTGGGCTGTTTAGGAACAGTTGACTGCATACAAATGAAGGCTGCAAACAGTTTGTAATAGTTTCACTAACTCTCTTGTATTTTGCTAGGTGATGTATTCTCACAGTCAGACACAGCAAAGACAATGGCTGAAATCTCAAGAATAGACCCGCAGTTCAACAAAGACAGCTTTCTGAAAGAATGTGAATTTGAAATCATCCCTGCTGTTCTTGAGGTAAGATGTCCGTCATAGTAGCAAATGTTTTAAACAGAAATAAATTATTGCTTAAAAATGGAAAAAAAAAAGATGTCCTGTGGAAATAAAATATCTGCTTTGATTGAAAGTCAAATGGAAAGATGAGCACCACATGCAGCAGTCACTGTAGGGGTATAGCCAGGAGTGCTACACTGTAAAAAGTATGGCACGCCACTTCCTGGAGAGGGGAAGACAATTCTCTATCACAGGCGACAAATTGTCAACTTTCAATTTGAAGGTAAAGTTACTGGAGTGGTGTAGGAAGATACCAGGACAATTTGATTGGTTATGTTTGATTGGCGTGGCAAATTTGGTTTAAATTATGTTCACATAATGTCTCCATGACTGCAATTACACCCTGTGGTCAGTTCAAGTTAGACTGGGAGTAGTCTCAAATTTCGGCAATGGATTTTGAGGGTGAAAGATGCCCATGCGTGAAGTTGCGAGGAGACGTGACGCCAAGGGAGCGCCGAAAATTACAACAAAGCTTGCGTTGCGTCTCCTCGCAACTTGGCGCATGTGTGTGTCTTTCGCTCACCCCACAATCCATCGCCGAAATTAGAGACTACTCGCAGTCTAAGTTCAAGTTGGCATCAATGGTACGTGTTTGACAGGTTGTTTGTTGGGGTGACAGAAAAAAAGGTAGTCTGTCATACTGTTAATCCTCTATTCCACAATAATAGACGCCTGGCAGTTTTGCTGTTGTTTTTTCCTACAAATGATTTGAGGGTTAAGGCATGTTGGACTGAGCTTTGACTCTGTTTTAAAACTGTGTTAGTGCATTAAGTTGGCCGTGGCAATCTCTTCTTAACCATGTTTATGGAAAAAAAAGGATGTCACATGTAAATTTAAAGGAAGTGGTGTCCTGTGATCACCTTTCTCAGGCTTTCCTGAAGGGCGACCTGGAAATCTTGAAAGACTGGTGCTATGAACCTGTAAGTGTGTCAAGCTTTGTAGCTGTAATTACCATTTCATCAGATCACCACTTGGTCTTTGCTTGTTTGTTGTTTTGAACTTGACTGCAGGAGATAACTAATAATTCCAACTGTCATTTATAATAGATTTGACTTACAAAATCTTAGACTGTTTCTGATATCCAGGCAACTCCCTAGGTCAACTTTATTGAAAAATTAGAGCAGTTTGTGCATAGTGAACCGTTGGTTTTTTTTCTGTTGACAGAAAGTGAATTAGGATGTGAACCAAAACAAGTTCACCTCTATTGCGGAAGTACCTTTTTACTTGGAACACTTATTAGTGCAAAATAATGTTGATTTTGTGAATTTATTTATATCGATACAGAATCTGAAATCTTATGTTTCAAATTTTGCATCCTACCTATTTCTTAGCCTAGCTAAAACACCCGAGAGTTAGTTAATTTTATTTGATTGCTACTTTGCCCCAGGCTTACAATGTACTTGCAGCACAGATAGAGCAAACCCGCCAACTGGGACAGAGGCTTGAGGCCAAAGTACTTGATGTTAGGGATGTTGATGTAAGTGAGAATGTTCAGTAATACTTGAAAATGTTTCCGTGAAGGGATTTAGAAGAGTGCTTACACTGAACGTAATATATTAGTTGACTAAAAAAATCCATTCCCATTTCCGCCCCCCCGCCCCCCCCCTCCCAAAAAAAAAATTTAAAAATAAAAATTAGAAAAACAGACAGACAGACAGACAATGTTTATGTACGTGAAGGATTCTGAAAGTTTGAGATCCATGTAGATGATACTCTTTCTATGGAAGAACCTTATGATGGGCGTGAATCACGCAGGGGGGGGGAGGGGAGGTAAAGGGGGGGGACGATCTGCACCATTTGCAAGACCTCACAGGATTGGTTAAAAAAAATAGGTACCCAGTAGGGTACACGAGTCTAGTGCTTCGAACTGATAATATTTGTGACTGATCTCATATGACATACCAAGGGTTGGAAACAAATGGAACCTGGCATAGACACCATTCTGTAGGCCAGAGGCATTCAGGTACAACTTGGAGGAGGGGTAGATGGCTGGGAAATGGAAATGTGGTTCATGGCATTTTCAAAATACTTCAAATAGGCCATGCATTTCACTTGGGGGAGGAGGGGTCTCATTTTTTCTAAAAATAAATGGAGAATTTCAGCATTATGTTTACTCAGTGCCCAACGTGGGTACAATTTTGGAGACAATTTTGAAGAACAACGTGCAAAATCCTACAATCTTGTGCTGAAACGTAAACGCGAGGCTGGACTTAACTGAGACCACACAATAAAAATGAAAAATGTTTATTTCAAAACCGAGACAAGAAGGTCAAGTTACGAATACACGTTACATTTTACTGGTGACATTACCATTAGATTTTATCATAACCGCAACAAGTTAAAAAACGTTCAATAACCAGGTAGTTTGTCACGTGACTTGTGAATAAAATATAAACTGACCAATGTTGACTTTGGGTAAGATTTTAATATCTTAATTCGTACCAAGAAACGAATAACCAAACAAGAATAAACAATGTAGTACTGCTAGTTATCTGACATGAAACTAGTTATTGTGCACTTGCACGAACAAAAATATAGAAATTTGATGTAACACTGTGTCAATTCTTAAGGTGTCCATAGCAATGAAAACTCGGACTGTTTCAGTCAGCAAAAAACTGCACAAGAATTCTTGCAGTTTTATCTACGAACATCTGTGGAACTGAGTGTAAACATGTTTACGTTCGCGTGAACATCCGATTTGTTTTCAACAGAGCGATAAATGTCATCCTCAAAAGAGGGTTTATTGTCCTAATTTGGCCTCAAACAAGGGCTTTTTGTTCTCAAAAGAAGAATCATACTAATCTTACACGCACATGCAGTCCGCTTGAATTGATCACAACTGCTTCGACAACTGAACGCCTTTTAGCTTAAGCTTATATTTATTCGAAATCATCGACCTAAGAGTGGTGGAACACTCGTAATACCTTTTGCTCGATTGATTCAGTGCATGTTAAGAAGAATGAGTTGTAGCAAGTGCTAAAACCAAATCTAGAATAATTCAACGTAAAACGTGACGTACCGGCATCTTCGTGTCTTCAGCTACATGACTCCCACGCACGGTGGCATTTTCGGATGCAGCTTGTCCACGAACAATTTTCATTAGATACGATGTTTTCAAGTTTTCGGACCGATCGTCGGTACTCCGACATGCCTGTCTTGATGTCTGTTTGCGTATCCACGTTTTCGAATCGATTGAAGAAAATCGAGTCGATACTCCAACGCAATTGTGGACAGTGAACAGCTCTGAGTAGAAAGAGTCTAGAGCGCATGCGCACTAGACTCAAAAAAAAAAACGAAAACAAATGATAAAAAGAATAGAACCTAGCCCTAAAACAATAGAAGTGCAGCTAACAAAGATCCAAGGAAATTAGAGGTTTCAAAGAGGTGCAGCCCTACCGGTGAACGGGGACAGAATAACAACAATAATAATAACATCATCAACAACAACAAAAACAACAACAATAACAGTTATCTAGGACAAAAGTATTCAAATATGCTTAAAATAAAAACCAACCATCCTTTTCATCTCATTCAGGGTTCGTAAAGGTCATGGAAAACCTGGAAAGTCATGGAATTTTATAATTTCATTCTCCAGGCCTGGAAAGTCCAGGAATTTAGGTTTGGGTCCTGGAAATTCATGGAAAGTCATGGAAAATCAGCAGGCTTTCTGTGGGTGGAAAGCAATGTAGCTCCAAAGTTACAAAAATTAACCGACAAGTTCAAATATATGAATTATTTCAGTAGAAATAAACATAGAGCGCATTGCAAGATTACGCTTGCTAACATTTTTGTAATTTTTGTCATTGTTTTGACATTACTGTCTCAGAACAGTTGCTTAACTTAGATCATGGAATTTTTCAAGTCATGGAAAAAGTCCTGGAAAGTCATGGAATATTCACAGCTCAAAGTGTACGAACCCTGTCATTCTACGCAGTAGTATCTATTATATTTTGGATTAACAGATTTTTGATTCTTACGTTATGCAATTTTGATGATTTTCAGGTGGCAATGGCTAAGGTTATGGAGCAGGGGCCTGTTTTAGTACTCACATTTATGGTCCAACAGATCATGATCCTCAGGGATGCAGTTGGAAATGTTATTGAAGGCGGAGAAGTGAGTTGTCGAAGTCCAGTAGTGCAAAACCAAAGCAGAAACCAAGTTACTGCAGCATTTCAAATGATGTTGAAATGTGTATCACTTGTTCTGAGAGCAACATTTTGTAGTGTTAGGTCTTCACCTTCACCTTCACCATCATTATCATCATCATCATCATCGTCATCGTCGTCGTCGTCGTCGTCGTCGTCGTCACCATCACCACTGCCAGCACCATCGTCATCGTCCTCGTCATCACCACCACCGCCACCAACACCACCACAATCATCATCATCATCACCATCACCATCACCATCACCATCATCATCATCACCATCACCATCACCATCACCATCACCATCACCATCACCATCACCATCACCATCACCATCACCATCACCATCATCACCATCACCATCACCGTCATCATCACCATCATCATGATCATGATCATCGTCATAGTCATCATCATCATTATACTAAACGAAAAACAATGACCGATATTATCAAATATGACAGGCCGATTTCTGGTGCAGCGAGCAAGCTCTCGTGTAATCTCTAACTATTTGCTCTCTTTCATTCACAGGATAATATTGAAAATGTCAGCTATGTGTGGGCGCTTTGCCGTGATCAAAGCATATTGGATCACCGGGCCGCTTGGAGAGTTCTGGAGTTTGGAATACAAAGCAGCAGCTCATGGCTTTGACGAACAATAGAGGAAATAATTGCGTGTCGTACAACTGTTCACTTACCCGTCCAGGAATTCCCGACATCAGAATTGAAGGAAAGTTTCAAATTCAATTGTTCTGAAAATTGGGAATCAAGCAGTTCTTCGTAAAGGTTTCTTTTCAATAGGAACACGCTTGGAATCTAATGACGGACGCAAACGTTACAGTTGAATTACACTGTACAGTTGAATTGAGTTCTCTGACATCTGAGGGTGGAACCTCCTGCAAAACAGTTCAGCGCAAATTTGCGAGGAAAAGAGAAAGAGCAAAAGTAGATATTTATAGCAGACCGACACGACATGTCTACTTCAGTGAAGTGTCGTTCCTGAAAGGTGTCGGTTGTGGAGGTGTTTGTGACGGAAGAACAGATGATGGGATTATTTTCTCGGGATGGGAAATGTATGTTTATCAGTTGAAGTTTTATATGTACCTTAAGCCGCGGCTACACGAGCGATTTTTCACTAGCGCCGGCGATGCGATTTTTTCAATTTTGTCGCGTCACCAGCGCGCGATGAAAATCGCAAGTGTAGCCACCCTTGAACTGGCAACGCAACAGATAAAAAGTCGCAAGAAAAAAAATCACGAGAAATTGAATGAGTTTAATTTTTCGCGATTCTTTTTCTGCGATTTTTTGAGCTGTCGCATCACCTGTGCGAGGGTGGCTACACGGGTGATTTTCACTGCGCGCTGGTGACGCGAAAATTTCAAAAAAAATCGCATCACCATCGCAAGCAAGAAATCGCTCGTGTAGCCGCGGCTTTATAATCCCGGCTACAAACATTTCAGCAACCCTCCCTCTGATTAATCACTTCCTCAGATCAAAGGAACTCCTAGACTGCGATTAGTCTCTAGAAATACACGCGCGCGCAAAATTGACGCGAAGGGGGCACCGAAAATTTCCTCGCCATATCGCGCGCGCGCGTGAGTTTCTCCCGCCCCACAATCCATCGCCGAAAATTAGAGACTACTCACAGTCTAAGGAACTCCAAGTCAACGTTGAGCGTGTAAAGTTGGTGAAATAACTTTACCTTACCAACTGGCAAGGCGAATGCGCATGTAGAACACTGAGTCATGCTCGCAATAACATATTCTGAATGTATTAGTTTCTGTTTTTCGCTTTTAATTCTGTTTTTCAGGTGTTTTTACACCGCCCGTTTCCAAAGCCTTGAAACTCCTTGACCCTGTCGTTCAAAGCACGGTTAAGCTAATCCCGGCATTTTGACCTCGTAAGTTAATTATATAGAGCCAGGGATCCGATACACTGGTCATTTTTTCTCGCGCCGATTTTGTTTTGCCCTCACGCTCACACTCGACGAACTAAGCGGCGAAAGAGGGACTGCTAATGTTAAACCATGGTTGGACTTTTACCGCAACCATGAACGACATGTTGTTTGTCAACTTGTTGAACCGAAACAAATTGAATAGAATCTGGCTCAATTTCTTTTAAATGACGGTCAATATGTTGATTGACCTATTTTAACACTAATCAATATTTGTTGAACAGCAGACGCAAAATTTGTAGATCAACAAAGTTGACCCTTATTTTTATGCTGTGCCAATACTGTGATTATGTACAATGGTGTTTATATATTCAAGAAGAGGAAACTCGTACAAGAAAGAAGTTATAACGAAGCGTTGAGAAATAAAGTCTAAACAAAATTTTTGTGCTCGTGGTGAATTTCATGGGCGATCATTTTCTTTGATACTGCTTAAAACATTACAGGAAACAAATCTGTGGCGTTCGTGCTATTTGGGATGCACATGACAAACTTAGGAAATTGCTTCTAATTACATTCGGGGGGGGGTACTAAAAAAATTAATACAGAAAAGGTACCCCTTTCGTATACCTTCCATTGGAACAGTATACAGTCATAAGATACGTGGTTTCGAAATATTTTAATGAAAGGCCCTTTTAAATACCTCAATGACAGATTTCCCTACCCTTTCATATACTTCGACTCGTGAAATCCCTGCCCTTTCATATACCTGAAGGGTGATAAAGGTACCCCTTTCGGGCGGAGCCTCCCCGTATAGACCATCATAGGGAGTACCCCCCCGGATTACATTATACTAGCTGACTAGATGTCGAACTGTGCATGGCTTGAGTTTGTGCAGCTCCTATGACAGTCATAAGGTTACTGTTTCAAACCGACTTTGTCCTCTTTTTTGTCCAACCGGACCAAGTTTCTTTTCTGACGGATTTTATAAGAAGTGCGCCAACTTTCCGTCTTATTTACTCTTATTTCCTCTCTCTTTGTTGAAAATTCTGCTTTAGCTCACACGTACTACGTGTTTACTAGATTTAGCTTGAAAAGTTTCACTCCCCACCCCACCCCACTCTTTGTTCATCTCTTGTGATCACGTGATTACTAGTAAGCCCGAAGAATAGTCCTTTCCCAGGATAATTCGCGCACAACGGAGACTGGGCAGAAATATCGTGAAAGCGAGGCTGTGGTAAGTACAGATCTTCCAGCGATGGTCAAAACAATATGGCGGAAACCAACAACGTTGTTAAAACTGATGAATTTAAAAGCTGGAAGAAGCCTGAGCTACAAAAATGGCTCAGAAATCATGGCCTTAAAGTAACCGGTAAAAAAAAGGAGCTAGTGATCAGGGTGGAAAATGCGAAACGAGCGGGAGTGAATCCGAATTCAAGTTGCACGCCTGCAGGGTCAAGAGCTCGAGTCCCTCGAGGTGCTCTGTATTGTTGTGTCCCATTATGTCACAGTTTTAAAGGGAAAGTTGTAAATGGAAAGCCGGTTTAGTTACATAGGCTGCCATCTGATTTAAAGCTGAGACGTCAATGGATTATAAAGTTGCGAAGTGTTCGCAAGAACTTTGTTCCGAAAACGGGAACAAGAGTGTGCAGTCTTCACTTTAAAGGAGCTGATGGGCCGAAATATTGGAGCAAACTCCCAGCATTGTTTCCTTCAAAGCTACCACCAGAGTCTCCCACCTTGAAACGATCATTGCCTGATAGATCCAAGGGCTCGTCATCGAAATTTGGGCTCAAAGCAACAAAACGTCTATGTCTTGAAAAACGATTTGACGGCAGCGGAGTTACCATTTACAAATCGGCAAAATTTGAGGACAGTTTCACGATTATTTACCGTCAAACTACTGCCCAGGAAGCATATCTGCAAACATTGTCAAAGAAAATCAAACTGATACCGGTACGCAGTTCCATTCAAGTACAGAAGACAAAAATATCCAAACAAAGGTAGTAACATGTGACGTCGGGGTGCAAATAAATCTTCCTTCGTTGACAGCAGAAAATCTTAAAGGCAATGACGAAAAGACCAAATTTTACACAGGAATAGTCAATTTTGGAACTTTTATACTGTTATTTAATAGCATTGCTAAAGTAGCTGGTAAATTGAACTACTGGCAAGGGAAGGATTCTTTAAAAGAGAAATCGTATCTCGCAGATGAAGGGAGACAAAAACCAGGACCTAAGAGAAAAGTGAGACTGATTGACGAATTCTTAATGGTGATGGTGAGACTCAGGATGGGACTTCTGGAGCGGGATTTAGCAGATCGTTTTTGTGTCTCAACAAGTACAGTGTCCCGAACCCTAATTACTTGGTATGCTGTTCTTGCTGATCATCTGAGGCATTTAATTTCTTGGCCTTGCCAGGATGTAATTGAAACGAGAATGCCACAAAGTTTCAAAAAATTCCCTGGCACTCGAGTGATAATAGATTGTACCGAATTTTTCATCGAAACGCCGTCATCTTTAGTAAATCAATCTATTACATATTCCACGTACAAATCTTATAATACCTTTAAGGTTCTTGTAGGTATTAGCCCATCGGGAGGTGTAATATTTCTTTCGCAGTTGTGGGGTGGTAACGCCTCTGACAAACATATTGTGAGGGAATCAGGACTGCTTAATCTGCTGGAGAGTGGAGACAGTATCATGGCTGATAAGGGATTTGACATTGATGATTTACTTAAACCACTAGGGGTTACCCTAAATATGCCTCCAAAAAGGGATTCTAACCGTCAGCTGACAAGGAAAGAGGTTGAGCAAACAAGGCGCATTGCAGCTGTTCGCATCCATGTGGAAAGGAAAATGGAGCAAATTAAGAACTTCAGGATATTACAGGGGGCTATCCCTGCTACAGAATGGAACAATGCAAATAATCTTGTTCTTATCTGTACTGCTTTAACTAACCTTGAGCCTCCTTTAATTAAATGAATTTAGTTAAAGGAGTCTAAATTTAGGAGTAAAAAGCAAGACACACAGTATTGAAAGTTAGTGAAAAGAATTGTTAACATAAATCCACATGATCAACAATTTTGTTTCACGGTTTAATGGTGACAATAACAACAAACCAGGTAGCAATATATGGAAAATTTGGCTGTGATAAAAGAGGGATAATTACTTGGTTAGGGAAACCCCCCTTCTGACCCTCTCAGTAAGAGCCTCTGATACAATGGCCTCCTTAAAAAATGTCATAAGTCTTGGAAGCATTTGCTTCTTCCAGAATGTTTGATTAAACTTGACTCTTGTTACTAATAACCCTTTGAGTGTCCATATCACAAAGTCACATACCTTTAGTTTGCAAAGAGCCATTAGACCCTGAATTTGATAGTAGTAAATTGATGTTTTCTTGAGTTTTACCTTTCCCTTTGAGTTGATGTAACAAAAAAACTTTTTGTCATGAGCTGCAGCTCTTGGAGTTAGGAAACGCCATTTATAGGGACACTTAATTTCAAGTAACCGTTGATATTCTCTGCAGCCAGGGCAGTAAACAAACCCATCAGGGCTTGCACCAAGATAGGGGAGATCTGACTGAATTACAAGCCCCCTTTCCATGACAGTGAGTCTCTTGTGCCCATTTTTCTTCATGAATTTAACATATCTCTCTTTTGCTACTGACTCATGCTGTGATCCCCATTGTAGAGGTGCAGCTTTTGAAGGAAGAGACCGATACCCATGAGACTCTTGTTTGCAACCCATTATATCCCTAACAACATTATCTGGAGCTGTTGTTGGCCTCATCTTACAGATTCGACCAAACACCGATGCTGTTATTCTCCCTTCCCTGGCTTGCAACCATTTAGGATTGTCACTTTGCCCACGAGTACTGATTTCAATCACCTCTGCCTCAACCTTTGACATGGTCAGTGATGCAAAGTAATTATTTCTTTTTTCTTGAAATTCATCTGAGGAATAACTAAGATTATCACTTAATAACTCTACATTTCTAGGAGGAAATTTTTGCACTTCAAAGCGTTTGGCAAATTCCTCAATATCAAATTCTGATGTTTCTGCCTCTTCATTTGCCCTGACGTTATCATCACTTGAAATGACAGTATCACATGAAACAACATTTTGCTTTTCTATAACTGTAAAAATTGCACAGTCAGGATTCACTGAATGTAAGTTATCCAGAAAACTGGTGAGGAAAGAGTTGCTGACAGGAGCACCTGCCTTATATAGCCCTGGTTTAGGCACAGCTGCTAATCTAGGCTTTTTGCCATACTGATGTTTCACAGGTTGCAAATTGCTTATTCGCTTGGGGCTAAGCTTTCTCTTCCGGGGCTTGTTCCATTCACATGGCAGTGAAGTGCAAGACATCCCCCATCATTCATCATATTTGCATAGTCTTCAATTGCAAACAACAATGCTGCAATATGATTACAAGCTTCTCCTAGCCTACAATGTAAAAGAGAAATATTTCTTAGAAAGTTACTTCTTGCCAGGTCCCCTAAACCAAACAGCCAGATAAGAACCATCAACAAACACTTTTCTCTTTTAACCAAGCACAAATGTAGGAAAACAAGAAAGGATGTAAAATTAATTATAGTACCACAAATTGGTAGATTGATGCAGTTTACACATCATACACAATGCAAAAGAGCTCATAAAGGCAAGATCTTTGATAAGTAGTACTTTTTAGATGTTTTAATTAAAACTATTAAATATGATGTGAGGTAGGATTTTTACTATGATCTTTTAAATGAAAAAGCTTATATTTAAAATATATGATAGTGTTATTTTTGTTTTAATAATAATGTCCCCTTTTGTAACATTTTGGTTGCCCTTTTGGTATTCCTTTCATAAGCCTTATTGGCTTTCCTGGGCTTCCTTGCCTTATAGATTAATATTTCGTTAATATATTTAGAAATGGCAAAAATCAACAAACAAATAAAATTTAGTGCTTATCGTGCTGAGGGCATTTGACACTTACGTACTATCCAACTTACCCAGCTATGCAGTTTCAATCGGCTGAAAAAACATTCGTAGTGTCTTTGACCATAGATACCCAGGTGTTGTACACTCGATCAGTTTTCATAGATGGTAATACTTTGGCCCTGACAAAACAGTAACTGCTTCTATCGTTGATGAACGCAAGCTCGATGTCTTGAACGTGGCCATCTTTGAAAAATTTGTAAGCTTTTAGCTGCTTGAAACAGTGCATGTCCTCGTTCTTGTAGAACTTACAACTTCCAAACACGAGATGATTCATTATGTCTTTACTTGTTAGACGAGGAAGCCTTGACAAATCTTTAGTCCACGATTTTAGATTCTTTGGATCAGGGAGGATCTCTGTCGGCGTACTCAGCTTTTCAACAGCTCGTTTTGTAATCTCCTTCTTCTCACGTGCAATTCTTTCAACGACTGTCTCAACTTCCGTTCGTTTCGCATTTTCCACCCTGATCACTAGCTCCTCTTTTGTACCGGTTACTTTAAGGCCATGATTTCTGAGCCATTTTTGTAGCTCAGGCTTCCTCCAGCTTTTAAATTAATCGATTTTAACAACGTTGTTGGTTTCCGCCATATTGTTTTGACCATCGCTGGAAGATCTGTACTTACCACAGCCTCGCTTTCACGATATTTCTGCCCAGTCTCCGTTGTGCGCGAATTATCCTGGGAAAGGACTATTTGGTCCTGAAACAAAATTTGTCTTGAAAAACTCACTTTATGAAATGGTCAGCGCAATCTTAAAGAGCTGTATCTCGGGGCTACTCGTCTTTGCTTTCTGTACTGCAGGTATCGTAAAAATTACTGACAAAATTGCTCCAGACGTTCACGGGCAAATGGTAAGAACTTCGATCTAAACTGTTGAGTGGCAAAGAACTTTAGGCCACAAAAATTGCAATTTGATGCTTAGATCTATTTCTGTGCTTTGTATCACTTATACTCACTGATTATATTTCTAATCAATAATTCCCTCAACTTTTGTTGGCTTTACTCGATTCCAACAATTCTTCAAGGAATAATTGAAAAACTGGCGGAGAGAACTCTTACAGGAATCGAGGATTTTTCACCGCATTCTTGTCACATAAGTGGAAGAAGCGATAGCGTGACATTTCATGTGTAACAGACAAACATTATTTCTGATACTGTATTTTTTCAAAACAAGACTTTCCCGGCTGGTGAATTTTAGCAAGAAAGAATTACAAAGTGCAATCATTCATACGTGAAACGTTCTGCACATAACCGTGAGGCAACTTTGCTATTTTGTATTTTTAATTTGCTCTCAGGTAGTCGTTTTTGTTAAGTTTTATGCACATGTCATCGGTTTCACCGTGGGGTCGACCCCCGGGCCTACCAGGGAGATACGTGGGGGAATATAAGGAGATGGATGGGATTCTTTGCCCGAGGCTAGGGGAAAATCTTGACATTGTTTTATGATCAAAGATTAGGGGGTGGGGGAATTCACAAGTTTGAATAGGATGTCACAGAGATTTTCAGCTGAGAGACACCTCACCCAGGGGACTTTGTCATGAGAGATTCCCCGACCCCCCGGGGAAATTCCTTGAGTTTGCTTTACTGATTTTACAATCCCCCTGGTTAGCCTGGGGGTCGACCCCATGGGGAAGCCGATGACACGTGCATTAGATTACACAAAAATTGCCAAAGTGATTTTTTTCCTTTTATGATCCGTAAACTGTTTGGGGGATTGTTATAGAGATAAGTAAGATTGTTTTCTTTTACAATAATTATTCTCTGTGTCTTTTTTAACCCTACAGAAACGTGATTTTGTTGAACTAGCAAAAGTTCATCCATTAAAGGTGTGGTTTGGTCGTAATGTAAATCCAGACCTCCATCGCCTCATGATTGGATACATTGAAGTTATCTGTGGTCTGCTGTTGTATGGAGGGCCGAGAGCCCTGAAGTTAGCAAGTACAGTGATACTGTTGGTTGTCATGGCAGTGATGATGCAGGGTCTGTACTGGCTTCGCAAGCCTGCTGTTATGTTCACTCCAGCCGCATGCTGCATAGTCTTGCTTTTGTTGAATTTTGTGAATCTCTTGGGAGAAAAACCACAAAAAGTGAAGAAGAAAGAGTGAAATCACCTTTGCAATGCATCATGAGGTTGGGCTGTTTATCATACTACACAGGATGCAAAGGGATGGATAACTTCTTTATTAATCAGTACATATCTGACATATTAACCCTTGCCAGTTTTGTCCTCTATTTTTTTGAGAGGCTATCTCTAAAACAGGGAACGGGGAATGAGGGAATGAGAATGGGGAATGGGGAACAGGGAATCTCTAAAACGGGGAATCTCTAAAACGGGGAATCTCTAAAACGGGGAATCTCTAAAACGGGGAATCTCTAAAATAGGGAATCTCTAAAATAGGGAATCTCTAAAATGGGGAATCTCTAAAACGGGGAATCTCTAAAATAGGGAATCTCTAAAATGAGGAGTCTCTAAAACGGGGAATCTCTAAAACAGGGCATTTCTAAAACGGGTCAACTATGTCCGAGACGGTGATACGTGTAGTTTATGTCATCGTGCCCACTTCTACGCCTCCATGGGAACTGTACTAGTGACAGAATCAATGTGTGTGACTTTATTCCATGTGCTCCATCAATGATCTTTGTCGGTTTCGCAATGAAAGCAGTTTGTTATGAAAGTTTGTCACCAAAGTCGTTGGACCTTAGCTGTTGAAGACGCCAAAATATGCAAGTCACTTAGTATTTCACAAGCCTTTAGTCGCCAACCATTGTTTTAGCCGTACCTGCAGGGACGGCACTGTGTGATTAACCGATAATGTCCTTAACTACAGTTGTCTTGTTTGCTTTGCCCAATGGTAATTTTTCTTTTCAGTGACACACGTACTCGCTAAAACGTTACATTCCTTAAAACATGTTGTTTGAAGAGAATACAATATTTGTAAACAAGCAGACCTGTGAGAAGACACACTCTGAAAACCAAAACTGAGTAGGATCCAAATGCCTCATCTTTATGACACTAGTTCTGTGATTGGTCCATTTTGATCCTGTGTAGTTTCAGATCACTCACAAGATACATCAGGCATTGAAAACTTTTTGTGGGTGTTTGCAGCTAATAAATTCTTGAGCGAAAATTTTTGTATGAAATTCAAACATACGCTACTTTGGACAAAGAAATACAAGCAAAAGCAGGCCAAGATAAGCGACGAGCCTGGGAAAGGTACTCGAGATACACAAATTTTAGCTTGTTGCTGTTTCAGTTAATTTTTACATTGCTGTACTCGAAACAACGCTGAGCCTCAATCCTTCTCTCAATCAATCAATCAATCAATATATTTAACATGGTCGGTACACTTAGCTAAAAAGCTAGTTTACAGGTATGCCATGAAATAAAAAGAGAAAAAAATTATAAAAGCCTTTTGAAGGTGTATAAGTTTGAATAAATTAGGACAAGAAATAACTAATATTAAAATATAAGAATTTAACAATGTGTAACTAAGTAAAATGTATAAAAAATGTGATCATAAAAAGCAGTAAATACAATTAAGAAAAGATCCTCATCGCACTCAGAGTCCTGTGAGATCTAATGTTTTTAAGTAGTTTTTAAAAGTAGTGTATGTCTAATGATAAATGTAACGTCAAATTTTCCAACAAATTCCACAAATGTCTGGCAATGAATCAAGCTGTGTTGAATGATGAAGCAAAATAAACAAGTTGAACGTCTTCCTGAGTATGGGTGTCATTGAAGTAAAATTACATATTTTCAAAGTACATAGCGGAGCAGGGTTCTTCACAAAATTTTAAACGGCTGAGGAAAACATCAACCATTTTATCATGGCATCAACAAGTCTTAAACACCATTCAAAATGTTGTTTTATCAGTTGTGATGAATAACACCGAGAGTCATCACACAACGCATCTTGAAGAGCGTGACAAATATAGTGACAACCTAACAAAGACTTCTGATCTTGGGGTTTCTCGTTTATAATTAATAATTCCCCGTTTTAGAGATTCCCTATTTTAGAGATTCCCCATTTTAGAGATTCCCTATTTTAGAGATTCCCCATTTTAGAGATTCCCTATTTTAGAGATTCCCCGGTTTAGAGATTCCCTGTTTTAGAGATTCCCCACTTTAGAGATTCCCTATTTTAGAGATTCCCTGTTTTAGAGATTCTCCGTTCCCCGTTTCCCGTTCCCTGTTCCCCATTCCCTTTCCCTCATTCCCCATTCCTGTTTAGAGATAGCCTTTTTTGAGATGCACTGATCAAGCTCAACCATCACATGAGAAAATAGGAGAACATAAGAAGCTTGCAGGGTGGTAACCAAAGAAAATTATTATCAAACCACTGCAGATCTGTGTGAAAAAAAAGGACTGAGTTATCATGAAATATAAATAGAGGACCAATAAATATTGGAAGAACTATATAATAAATGACAGCATCACAGAAAGATAACTTACTTATAGTCATCATGTGCCTAAAGCCAATGATAAAAATATGTTATATGCAGGTGTCTATATCTGTTGTTTTCATCATTAAGTTTTATTTATGTACAACGCTATTGTCTTTGAAAAGCCCCCTTGGGGAAAGTCAATAAAGTATGCATGTATGGATGTATATATGGATGTATGTATGTACCATTACTGTATCTTTGTTTCTGTATTTATACATTGACCAAATATGTAATTTCAGGGCTGTCAACCCTCCCAGATAATCCGGGAGACTCCAGATTTTGGATTGTATCTCCCGGTCTCCAGGATAATCTCCTGGATAATCACTGGAGTTTGTCATTTCTTGTGAGACTAGACTTTCACAACAATAAAATTTCAAATATTTTGTGTTGTTTGAGCTATTTTACTGTTAACATGGATAACAAATTTAAAATGTTTCCTCAAACTCCAACAAACCGTTCTTGCAAGCGTTGCCATTGTAAGCGATAATGTGATTGGTTGGTAATAAAACAATCAGATCAAATGATACAATGACGTCATGTGTGTTATGATATCATCTGTCACAATTGTCAATATTTGAAGACTAGAGAGGTTGACAGCCCTGAAAAATAGAGAATGTAATCTTATACAATAAAGTAACCCAAAGTTCCAAACATCCTCCCTGCCCCAGGGACTTAGATTCTTAGCACCTTTAACATTTTTTCAAATTTTAAATAATTATAATTCAACTATTTTAGCCCAAATTGACAATTTTTTTTTACCATCATTAAGTCTTGGTTGGAATAAGCTTGAGTGTAGTTTGTTGAGCTACTGTTTCCTGTGCAAAACAAACTGTCTAAAAAAGGATATTAAAAATATAGCACATGAACACTGTACCTCCCAACTTTTTCTGAGTCAAATGAGTGAAATTTTTGACCCTCATGACCGGAATTTCCAAAAATGTACCAGCGACTTCCGACGATTTTCGAAGACGTTCCGATGACTTCCGAACACTTCCGAAGCTATTTGAGTTCGTTTCCAGTCCCTAAAATGCAAACCGAAAAAACGCGACATTTTAGCGTGTGTGGGTCATTGTTATCTAATAAGGTCTTCTGTTGATATCCCGTTCTGATACAGTTAGGCCTCAAACTCGACGCGCCGTTTGTTGGAACATTTAATGGGAATATTGAATAGTCATCCGAATTTCTAAGTCAGGCGTGAGAAATTGTCCTCAATACATGAGATCGACGTCTTTGGTCCGCAGGCATGAGACTCGCGCATAATGCGCGAGAGTGGGAAGGTATAGAACACACACCAGAAAAGAAAACTTCTAAAAGTTATATATCCAGGCCGATCAGCCCCAATGTTAAACCAGGTAGGTTTGTGGCAGTCAGGAAGAAGAGTTTTCTTTTTAAGGTGAAGAATAATTCAGAGAATTTTTAGGTTTGGCTTGGATACGATTATCAATCGTTTTTCAGACAAACAAAGTTTGGCGTACGACAGTTTTTCCCACCGTTTGGCGTTGCTGGTCCACCTAAACATTTTGCATGACACTGGATTAGTGCCTCAGTTTAGCCCTTTGACTCCTACACCGGCCAAAACCGGCCGTGCAGAACCACGTGTAGGGAGGAGAGATCTTTCAAACCATATCCAAATGAGCACGATTCCGTCAAACAGACCGGAGAAAACACAAAAAAACCAAGTGACGTTGAGCCGAAAATTTGAGTGAAAATCTCGTTCCACTACCCACCTGCACTTCCTTCCATCTAATCCTACGATCCTAAAAGTTTTCCCCAAATCTTTTCCCACCGAAAGGAAGCCTAGCAAATGCCCAGCAAGAGAGAGAGAAAGTGAGGCAAGAAAAGCGAAAGGTAGAAGGCGAGGGGGCGGTGAAACTTTCTCGAAATTTTGCTTTCTGCGCATACCCAAACTTTGAAAGCTCCAATTAAGCACCAGGAACAGAAGGACGTCAGGAACTCTACTAAGGCAGCTTTGGTTCTTTTCGGCTAGATTCTGGCCAGAAAACGGCTCGACAAGCTTTAAAAGGTGTTTTTGGCAAAATGTTCAGGAGCCAAAGGGTTAAATAATTTACTCTAAATCCTCTTATCGTATGTTAGGCAGTAGCCTCCTTCGCAGACGTCTTTGGGCTCGTCACGCGTTCCTTGGCCGGGCAAGGAACGCGTGACAAGCTCAAAGACGTCTGCTAAGGAGGCTAGTTAGGAAGAGACCTCTTTATCTGAAGATAAGTATGATAGAATAGTACGCCGGTCTTAATGGATCTCTCTGTTAAACAACGTATATCTTTCAAGATATTACTACTTACATATAAGGCCTTGAATGCCTTGGCGCCTCAATATATATCGGACATGCTAGTGCAGTACACACCAGCTAGAACTTTACGCTCTTCTAACAAACAGTTCTTGCAAGTGCCTAAGTTTAAACTTAAGACTTATGGAAGCAGGTCATTTAGCTATGTCGTGCCCTACATGTGGAACAAGCTCCCAGATACCATACGTCAGGCACCATCACTTGCGACATTTAAGGGCCCGTTTATATGGTCTCGGGTACCCGAGACAACCCTCCCCGCCCCCCCTCCCCCGAGACAACTTCCGGTTTCCGTCCGTGGCTCAAAATACTAGAGACCTTAAGCAGCAGACGTTCGTGAGCCACGAACGGCGGCCGGAAGTTACTTTTGGAATTTTATTTCATACTGCGCATGGCATCAAGTTCGTCTCTGGCAGCGCGGACCCCAGAACGGCAAACAGGGCTGAAAAACGACAGCGCATGTGCACTGACCTGCGGCGAAAAACGCAGGCTCGGGCGCGCGCTTATTCAAAATGCCCAGCTTTTCGTGGGAGGAAAACACCCTGGCTTTAAAGTGAAAAAATAAGGATGCCCTTGAAAAGATAAGAATTTAATTTGAATTTTCCTAGAGGAAAGAAATTTTCTCAAAAATTTAGAGGGTGTAGGAATTATGTAAAAATTGTTTTCTCGTGGAAAAGGGTCCCCGCGCGGACTTGTTTCGAAAGTTGCGACAAAATGCTTGCGGGGTTGTCTTAGTATTGGCTTTTTCTCGCACATTTCTCGTCGGTTTATAGAAATTGATGGTTTTCTGGGAAAACAAGAAACGCTCAAGAAGTCTGCTTAGGCGAAATAAGCCCCTTACCAACAGGTTGGCTAGAGCAGGAAACATGCCAGCAGGAACTCAAACGTGCGTGAGGCATCGGCGATCGATCAAGGGACAGTACAATCACTGTTCGTCGCCTCTACTTGACACGCACACAAAAAAGTTTCCAGTCATTCCAGTTCGACTTTATGCTGTATTGGATAATTATCGGGAGAGAAAGCAGAACTATCGACCAGGCAGCAAGTGGTGTCACGCGTGTAAACGAATCTATTATTTGAATGAAGTTGTAAACATTCTACCATGCACAGAAGAAAATGCAAGAAGGTAATCCTATCATGTTGTTATTCTTTCAGTGACCGTACGTTGTAATAGCATTCTTTTCTGTATTTTGTATACAAAAAAAATGATGAAAGGAAGACCCACCAGAACGAAATGGAGGTCGATGTGAACGAGCTGTACAGACAAGAGGCAGAAGAAAGCAATCACCTTTAATCTAGCCTGACCGAGATGAAAGAACAGTTAACAGACATGCAAGGTTATTGCATCTCATCTACTTTTCCTTTTCTTCTCTCATATTTAATAAATACCGGTTTTTTTTCTAGAATCAACAGTCAACAAACAAGTGAAATCTTTTCAAATTGCCCTGTATAAACTTCAACAAACAACTCCACAGCAGAAATTATACATCCCAGATGAAAATGTCCACCAAAAAATATAGTCCCGGGCCTTTCCAGAAATTGCTCAACTGTATTGCTGGAAGTAACTTACCAAAGAAAAGAAAGGAGCTTCAAGATCAGAAAGTGGTTTCTCTACTTCACATCATTGTATACATATTTAATTTAAAAATTTGGAAATTATTAAGACTTTTTTTCAGAATTTACACACTGTTGGTAATTGCAGTAACACTGCAAACAAACTTGTGATTTCCATAGCAGGTCTCAAAAGACATCTTTACTACAAAAGGAAAGGGGCTTGTTTACAGCCAACTGTGGCATGTCCCTGCAGGGTGTATCCACTGGCCAGGTTCTAGGTTTCAGCACAACATCCTGGACAGTACAGCAGTTAAAAGGAAACTTAAGTAAAGGACATAAAGAACATGTATCTCAACATCTGCAGAGAGCAAATGAGGTCAGTCTGCTGACATTTCACAATGATTCACTACACTGGGTATAAACATACACCACATTTCACTGACACTTTACTGGTGTATATATCACCACGGGAGTGATTAACCAGCACCTCATACACCCTAAGGACATACAAAATTTTGCCCAGAGATGAATGCAAGTTAAACACTACTGACTTCTGTTGCATATGCCTAAATGACATGTGTTGAAATTTAAAATGAATTTCAGGTCAAATTGATTTCAAATTATTTTGATTTGTAGTTTCCTGTTTCATTTTTATGAGTATAAAACAAATCCAACTAGTTTGAGATAATTTTGATTTGCAAATAATAATTATTTTAACCTACAACACCTGGATGAAGAAAGTAACAGGGTAATTCCGAAAAGAACAACTTAATAAGGCATTACTGTCACAGAAGCGGTACAAAAAGACTGTTAAAAATTATTTTGTAACCTAAACAGGAGCAAAAACATACTTGTTTCTCCGCACACTAATAAAACTACAAGTACCAACTTAAGTGTTCTGACTTATTGTTTTACTGTTTTTCTCTCCCTGCAGTTGACATGTTTTATTTTTCTCATGTTGGATGACTTCAACAACATACATAAACTCCACATACCCACAAACCTGAATAAAACAAAATTATTGTTGTCCACATGTGCACTTGCTTAGCAGACATACACCACACAATCAGGGAAGTACCTTCTGCACTCTTATTCTCATAGTCACTTTACAGATGAGTATCTCTGAATAAAGATGGCCATGAACAAATCTGCCTTGGTGGCATCAATATCACCACAATTAAAGATGTAATGACCACCTTCTTAGTACACATGCAAAACCAGTTTCTGGACCAATCACCACCATACATGAAAAATATTGACCCAGGAAGACTACAGGCAGCACTACAGGAACTAAGGTTAATCTAAATGTGTCATACTTTTTAACAGTAACCCATTATCAGAATAAATTCAATACATTTTCAGTGCACATCTCTGTTCAGATGGTGGCAATTGTCAAAAATTATGAAAAGATTAAAACTCACAGCTTACATCAAAATAAAACATTACAAACCAGTCAGCCAGAAAACAACAAAATCACAGAGTGGAATGAGATTTAGACAGACTCCTCTCTTTTACTGATGACATATTTAAAGAGGCAGTTGACTGTGTTTTTTCTCCTGGTGTTTTTGTAGTGTGCAGAGCTGTGCTCTCACAGCTCTTGAGTGCCACAGGTTGCTAGCTTTGGTCTTCAGGCAACGAGAAAAACTCAGAGTTCAGGAGTGGGAGCCTTTTGAGGGATCCCTGTAAGATTTCTTAGAGCATAGCCTTGGTGCTATTCTGTATCTCTTTCTTACAGCTGTAGATTTACACATACCTATTTTATTTGCTATTCAGATCAATCATCAGAACATGTTATGACATTAGAGACATGTCTGTTGATTGATGAATTTGAACAAGATTTGAAAAGCATGGACAACTATAAAACAGTCTTAGAACATGTACCATACTCAACAAATATCCACAACTACAAGAATACACCAAGAACTTCATTCTGCCACTACCTGTAGACTGGCCTGGAAGGTACTATCCTCAAAAGTTAAAAGCAAATGGCTGGAATTCAAGTATCAGTATTAAACCAGAACAAGGGCCATTTCATGTGTGCCCAAATGCAAACGAAGATGTTGTTTACCACTTAAAGTTTTTTTTTTTGAGAAACTATATTCAAGTGTCTTATGTGGAGTTTTAGCAACAAAGCCCAAACCTCTCAGATCATCTCTATGTATCACTGCCGCATTACTTGTTTCGCAGCTAACACGATCTAAAGAACTAGAAAAGTTTGCTATGTGTAAAGAACATGAATTTGTTACTATACTGTGCACCTCCTTGAACATGTTATATCCCTGGTGTTTTTCTTTTTTTGTTGTTCTTTTTCCCGCCGGTGTTTTACCAGTACAACATTTTTAGAACTGGGGACATGCAACTCTATGAGAAAGTAATGGCTGAAGTGGTGATTATTTTTATAACTATGCTGGGGAAGATGCCATTATGATAAATCAACATTGTTCTTCCTAAGCAACTGTGTGTACCAGAGCAATCACCTTCCACAATATTGGTCCAAAAAGGCCAGTCTCCTGAAGGTGATTACTGAGAAAAAAGTGGAAGTGTGGCATTCTGTGTTACAATAGAACACCAGAAAGTTTGAAATGGCCCAGGAGGTTGAAGAGACAGCCAAATCAATTGCATCATCAGGATTTCACAGCAACTTTATTGAGTCGTTTGTCCATCTCTACTGCCATGGCCAAAGTAAGCCAAACTTGTGGCTGATTGCCGGACAAAGAGGAGAGGTTTTACTTGATCTGCATTTCACAGAACTGTGGCAAATCATACCAGGTAACAACCCTAAAAAGAAAAACATGTTTTAAATTTTTAACTGTCAATATTCTGCATTTAAAAACATAACCAATTCATGCACGCATCCAGTTCAGGACATATTAGAATTCCATGACCTTAATCCCATTTTCAGATGCACTGCTGTTAACTGTAAATTGTTGAAGCTCTTTTAATACTGCCAAGCACAACCCATTTTGAAATGCAAATATTATGGTACGTCCAACAATAAGCCCCTCCAAAATTAAGTTCCCCATAAAATAAGCAGCAAAAAGGCGTTTTTAACATATATAAAAGACTAGGGCTCTATTTGGGTTATGAATGTTTGTGTACATCTTTAATGTACAAGCCAACAAAGATTCCAGTGGCAACAAACATACAAACAACACATTTATTTTAGGCAGCAACACTGTTGTGTTCATTTCTTCTTCAAGTGGTATTTCCCTTTTGGGCAGTCATTTACATGGGAATTCTGTTGCGTTTGCTGAATGCCAGCACTCATTTAAACTCCTCTCCTTGGTTCATGAGTGTGAAAAATTTCAGTACGTTCTTAGAACATTTACAATTAAATGTAAAATTCCATTGCAGGGGAAACTGGCAGGGCATTTCCCAGTTAAGAGTATTAACATAAGGCATTAAAGTTAATATTTTAGCAATGACCAGCAATCTTGGGAAACCTTTCATTAACAGATTGACCGCAACGAACACATTCGTATGATTTACAATCGGCCAAATGGAATCATTTCAAGTTAAGTTTTCAGAGCGTTTTTGTAATTTGGGGGTCAAAAATTTTGTTGAGCGGGCATGTTAAGAAATAATATATAAAGAAAGGATTGTCCATTGAAGTTACCATTCAATATAAAGACCGCATTTTAAATCAAACAAGCTTTGATGCTGTACTTACCATGGAAATGTTTTCCTAGATAGCTGTCGAAGCGTCCCACACCTCAGCCAAATACTTGGATTTCCCTGGGTTTACTTTGAGTAACCACCTCATAAAAACATCCCAGATGTTCGGGAAAGATATTTCTTTGATTTCAATTGCTTTCAGAATCCGTCTTTCACGAAACAAGCGAAGGACACAGATGAGAAACAAATTCACATTCGCATGGCGCCACAATCAAATGAACGAATTAAAAAATCGTCGCTCGAATCGATCTGACCTAGAGCATGCGCAGTCGTTTTTCAGCCCTGTTCAGAACGGCATGTTTTCGGTTCTCTTCAGAACGTCCACCTTTTAAGACGTCTAGGTAAGATATTTAGAAAATTTTTTGTGTATTTTTCGACGCTACTTTCTTATAAGGCTCAAAATATATATTTTCAATATATTGTACAGGTTTGGAAATGGAGTGGACTGAAAAACATGATCTATGTTTGGCTTGTGAAATTCGAGCAAGTGATATCTTTGTCCACGAAGAAAAAAACAGTTCAGCGAGCTCAAGCATGGCAGCAAATCGCAGATACTTTGTGTAGCTATGATACACCAACATTTACAGTGTCCAAACGTGCCGTACGGGATCGCTATGGAATAATCTCGTCCAAGTATAGGAAAAAGTTAAGCACCGAAGAAAGAGCGAGTGGTATCGAAGTGGAGCAGACCGAACTCGAGGTGCTTCTGGAAGAGCTTTTTGAACAAGAAAACTTAAGCGAAGAAGAGGGAAACGAAACTAAAAGAAAAACTGAACAGGATAAGTCTAAAGCCCAGGAAATAAGAAAAACTGCAATGGAAAACCTTGGAGAAACAAAGAAGAGGAAGCTTGTAAATGGCGAGCAAGATGATGCAACATCATTGCCTTTGAAGAATAAAACAAGAAGATCCGGGTCAGAAGTAGTTAGCTACCTAAAAGAAAAGTCGGAGCAAGAAGCAAAATTACGAGAGCAAGAAATTGAAATAAAGAAGACACAACAAGAAATGGAAGGCAAGAGATACGATTCCCTGATGGCCATGATGGCACAGCAACAACAACAACAGCAGCAAATTCAAGCATCAATGGTCGAGCAGAATAAATTGATGCTGAACTTACTTTCAAAGTTGGTTAACAATTAACTTTTACTGCTAGCTTTGCTTGAATATATTACGAAAGTTGTTACAGTGGTTTTTTATTAGTACTGTAAGAATATTCTCGAGTTCAGATGTTTTAATCTTGTTGACAATACTTGGCTTGGTCGAATGAAATTGTGTTAATCTAGTTGGCCCCAAAATTGCTTAAAAAATAAGTTGCCTGAGTTTTAATTTGTCAGTTGTCACAGTACTTTTGATCACCAAGAGTATTCAAAGATGTGTGGTTGCTGTTATCTTGACAATAGTTGCGTTTTATATTTTTGTTTACTCAGGAATTTATTCAAAACAAAATCGGATGATGAGTTGTTGTTGAGACTTCATGGAGCAATTAAAAATATGTTGTGATAGTTTCCAGATATGAGAGGGAAGCTTACATTTGTTATGATTTTTAGAGGTTACCTCATTTTGAAGGGGGGTGTTGTAAATGTGGGTTTAACATGTTGGACTTTATCAGGACTACCCATGCTAAACTTTTTCAGTGGTACAAAGGGAGTATCACTGCACTACCAGAACTATTGTATTTTCAGGAAGTTTTCATAACAAAATGCAAGCATATTGAAACATATTTCTTGCATTAAAAGATGCAACAAATGTAGATAACGGTTGATTTAGGAGGTTTTAATTTACAGTTACACCTGCTAAGTTTGAAAGTTGTTCCAAATGTTTCAAACGAGAGTCTGGCATCAAAAGTTCTTAAATAAGATTTTGAAATCTGCTTTTAACTGTGATACATGTAGAAATTGATGATATCTTCATGCAAAGTATTCCTGGACTGTTGGTGGTTGTAAATCAAAGTAAGTGGATGTTTTATTGCCATACAAGCAAGTGATGGCATTCTGAAGTAGAGCACAGACAATGTAGAGTTTGGCAACACTGCTTAACCCTATCTTCAAGTTCTTTCGAAAATCTATAAACTTAAATGAGTTAACAATGTCTCCAAATATCCACTCCACAGAGACTCTGACAGCACTCATAGATTCATTGAAGGCCAGCATATTTGGTGTCAATCTTGCATTCTTGAATGGACCCTGCAGGTGAACCCTCAGGGGGTAGGCGGGGTCACCATATAGACACATGGGCTGGCCACCCCTGGAGAATGCATACCCCTCCAGGTTCTGTAACAAACCTGAATCTGCTAGTATGCCCGCATCATGTCTTCTGCCCTCTGCAAACACAAAATGTTATTTACTGAATTAGAGTGTCATTAAAAATACAGGGGAAAGAGATGAAGAACAAATAAATGGAGGGGTCAAGCTATTGAAATCTCCAGCAAAAATATAATAGCAGAAATAGCTGATATTCTTATGTCATCAGTAGATCTATCCTGGGATAATGCATGTTAGGAAGAAAAATACATTGTCATTTGGAAGAAAATTACAGTCTATCGTTGTACTTATATATAATATTTTTCACAGAATCTGAATGCAGTGGGAGAAGGGGCAACAGATTATTTATATTTTTGTTTTAAAATTTTGTTTTCCAAATACATTATCCAGGTCCCTACTGATGTACAGTAAGAATGCCCGCGGAACGGTAGACTAACCGACAGGTCCATAAAGGTTTCCAACAAGTCCATTTGGCAATGTCATTGATTGAAATTTCAAAGAGTGCACTCTTTTGTGACCATTATAGACTGCTCGTTGATTTTCTCCCGGCCTTGAAATTGGGCGAACAGTTCCGTCTAGAAATCCGAAGCAACTTTCTAATGCAGCTCCTTTGTGATGGATGGCTGCTGCATAGGTCTCCAGGGAAGCAGGAGAAAGAACTTCATGGTTCCATTCTGTAATTCTGTGACCGTGGTCTTCATATAAACAATTTACAACAGCATTTGTTATCATGCAGATTTCGGGAACCGGTCTTCCAAAACGTTGGATCATATCGTTGTAGCGACAAGGGTATGCTGTCCTTTTAAGAAGCATGCAAAGCCCTTCAATTTTAGAGGCAACAGTTCTCTGGGAGCATCTGAAGACTTCGGGTAATTGAAGAATGTCAGCCAGGAATGGGATGTCGTTTTTCTCGATGCGAAACTCGTACTTGCACTCGGGCTCTTGAATACTGTCAAAGTCAAAGCGATCGTATTCGTTGTAGGAAAAACCTGGATTTTTGGACGTGTATTCTTCAAGCAAGAGAAGTAATTCTTCTTCAGAAATGTATCCTTGTTCAAAGCTTAAGAAAAGCATGTCTCTGACCTCTTGAAATCCGGTCATGTTTACTGTCAGGAACAGAGACGACGGTCGTGTTCCCGCTGAAGCTTAACTTTAATTTTGGCGCCACGAACCCCGTTTTCGACCCAGTTTCCCCGCGGAAGAAGATGCCGTTCGTGGCTCACGAACGTCTGCTGCTTAAGGTCTCTACTATAAGCATGACGGTATATGATTGATTAGTCCGCATGGTTTGAATAATTTTTTTTGATAATTTTTTTTAATGAAATAATTTGAGCCACGAGCGCGTGGTACAATTCGCGTGCTTTTCCAAGCTATTGGTTCCCCCGTTTTCCCGCCAAAACTCCCCCCATTAAAGAAGCTGACTTTTTTCGGCTCTCGTGGGCTCTCGCTACAAACTATCTAGTCAATCAACAGTGTGACATGGGTCAAGTAGACGGTGAGCGTCTTCTCAGGTCAAATTATTCTATTTCTCCTTTGAAGCCTTGACAATAGGCTCGATTTCCGCCGCTCACTCGGGTCCGGAGTATCCTCCCCGAGAAGAGACGGCCGAGACATCATATTATGATGACAGTTCAGATAAGTTCAGGTTTCAAGAGTTTTAAAAAAGTTTTTAATACTTTTCGAGTTAAAATATCATAAGCCTCTGTCAGGTAACGCCCCCTGCTATCATGTTGTGCTTCCAAACACCGCATATGGATAGGAAATTTCTGTTGTGCTTTCTTCTCTGTACGCTATTTTGTTGCCTTGCTGGAAGCACAGGAAGGTAAGCTTACTGATAAATGCCACTTGATCGTGTATGTTAACTTTCACATATAACTTTCCTTGACCGAACAAGAAGGCAAAGTACGTGAACTTCTCTTGATTGGTACTGTAACGTTCTTACTAGTTATAAACTTAGCTCAACTTGCTTATTCTCAAGGCAGGAGAAACGGAGCACATCTATTGTAGTCATCAGGTTAAACTCTGCCAAAAATCTTAACCTGCACGGGCCGAGGATCAGCTCACGACCACATGGTCGATTTCACCTCGGAATGACCTGCTGTTTTGAGTTTTATCACTTCAGAATTAGTTACGATGCGAAAATTCAAGAGTTTGAGAATACGGGGAGAATGTTCAGAATGTTCATCTGGTTCATGTACGCGATAAAAAGTTCAAAAAAGAATATAAGTAGCCTTGTAGCCGTCGTGGTTTCGAAACGATAGGAAATCGAACGTAAGTGATGATTGAAGATATCAAGTGCTATGCCAAAATACAGGGGCACCCAACGAGCCAAAGCAGCCAAAAGCTGTGTAAAGGCATTTTTAAGTACATTATGGTGTTTGAAGTCTGTTTAAAGTGATGTTTTGGTTAGCTAGAAAACTTTGATCTGTTCGGATTCCCTAGCTGAAATGTTAATTGCCCGAAGGTTTTTAGGGAACAAAATCTTTCTTTGAGAAAATACTAGTTGAAGTTAACTTTCTAGGTAACCTTTTTTTCTTTCCGAAAATGCTAGCTGACGTTTTTTACTACCAAAACAGCAATAACAACCTTTCCGAAAACCTCAGGGGTTATGATTTTCACATTACGAATCTTTTAGGCCACGTTTTACTTACGAAAATCCGAGTGCACTCTTTAATCGACGCCGAAAGCCTTAGGCGAACTACCCTCCACCGAACAGATATCTACCGAAACTTGTCGTTGGGTGCCCCTGAAAATAGCTTAACTGATCATGACGGACAGGAACGAGTCATCATAAGTGGAGAGTTGGCGTCAACAAACTGTATCCCGTCCTTTTTTGCTGTTTCGCCCTTAATTCCCTCCGTTTTTAACCACAGAGAAGCAATGTTACAGCAAACTCAGTGATACCAATTATCTAAAAATTTTATAATTTTATTTTAGGTATATATAATATTATCGTTTTTAGGAATCCCCCCAAAATAGTCACCAAGGGGGGAAACCTGGTGTTACAAGCTGCTGAAGAGGGCAATATTGTGTTTGAACCTGGTCAGGGAAAACAAGTGTTCATTGGAGGAAATGCTTTGGTGAGGGTTACATATGTCGAAGAATGGGGTCCAAAGACAAGTATAATCTCCTAAACTTACTTCTTTAATCGAGTTCAGTTCAGCTCGAGCGAATGACTACAAGAATGCATGTTGGAATTTTGTAAAGCCATGTGTCGATAAAATCGCTCAATCTGATTGACTGACACTTTACTGGCGATTCACAGCGATGAGCATATAAAATCGCGGAAATGGGCACACTAGGCGAATGCTGGCAAATTTATAAACGCAGTTTGGTTTATTGTTTTTGTTTAGTATTATAACAATGATGATGACCAATTGACCATGACGATGATGGTGGTGGTGATGATGACGATGGTGGTGGTGATGACGACGACAACGATGGTGATGTTGGTGGTAGTGATGATGGTGACGATGATGATGGTGGTGGTGGTGAGATGACGATGATGATGGTGATCGTGATGGTGATGATGATGATGATGATGATTTTGATGATGGTGATGATGAACATTTAATATTACACAGTTGTGAACTTGATTTTTATCATGTAGCTCTGCACAGAATTAGGTTGGCAGAAACTGTTATATCAAGACAGCTTGTGTCAGTTGAATGTCCCAAGGATGAACCACAAAGCCTTCCAATCTGGAACATTTGGCATTCTACTCCAATTTAATGACAACATGCTTGTTAATCTCAGCCTAATATGAACTTCACTAACATGACAACAGGTTTGATCTAAAAAGTACACTACACATTATCTGCAACAAGAATTGCCATGGTTACCCCTGCTAGTACCTCTTGGGTTATCACTAGTATCAAATGCCATAATGAAGTATCAATTCATTGTTGAGTAAAAGTAATTTTTGGCAGCTTCTGAATGTACCTGAGCTCCAAAGAAATGCCTATCACAAAACCCAAAAAACAATCACTTTTTGGAATTGGGTGAATTTAGCAGCTAATGTAGTTATCCTGCAAAATCATACAGAGCAGTTCTGCTTGATAAACTGACAAGGCAATAGATAGATTTGGTGAAATTAGGGTATATCGGTAATTATTCTGAAAGACTGTTTGGGATATGCCTTGATTATTCAACAAATTGACAGTGACACAAGGTTTATAATTGCAGAGTAAGAACTGTAGGAATTTAACTAATCTAGGCCCATTTGCTGATTTTTTTTAAAGGCATTAATTATAACTCTCCAGGGAATAAATGTCAAGTTGTTTTAGAACAAAAAGCAGCAGGCTCTCAAGTCTGTTTACTGTCTGTAGCTACCTGCCACAACAGCTGGCTGCTGGCATCACCAATGACAGTCAGTGATTGCTTAGCAACTATTTTCATTGTTTGTTTTGCATTAGATTATAAAACATCAAGAATTCGGAACACTACTGGATACGTTCCAGGTATAATGTGTCAAGCAGTTTACCTCAGAGGCCAGGAGTACGTCAACTTACATGGAATTCCAGCAGGTTTCTGGAGTGGCGATGAGTGGTCTGTTATGGGCTTAATGAAATTTCATGATGGTATATTCAGTGCCAGTAAGGAGTTAGCTGTACTTGGTGATGGAGAGGCTGTGAATGACAAAGGATTTCATCTGGGTTTAAGAAATAAGGTTCATAACATTATTAATAACAATATTACATTTCAGAAAGCACCCCTAACCTTCCGCTACAGAAGTTGGATTGGACCCCCACTCCACCCCTTTCTCCTTTGCTTTTTCTAGTGACCCTCTGTGAGAGGGTAACAGGGGCAGGTGAGATTTCTGGTAAGAAAAGACATCAGATGCAGTCCAAGTGTTCTCACAGACTTTTCATTGTCTTCCTCCCATAGCAAGTACTGTATGGTTTCTTCAGCAGTGATATCCAAGGACAGAATACCTGGATTATGGCAAGTAGTATCATGTGACATGGACTTGGAAGAAACGTAACAAAATGCGGTAAGAGGAAACAAAGATTACATTGTTTTTTTTTTTTATTAAATACTCTAATTTGGCCACTGTTACAGTTCACACTGGTATTTGATTCCTCTTACAAACATTCTTTTTATTATCTATTACAGGAAAATATTTATTGATGGAAAGCTGGACAAACAGGACAACTCTAAGAACTCGTATCAAGGCATAAGGGGAAAAACACAAATCGGAACATTGTGGAGTGGAAATGGTGGCAGTGCAAAAACAAATTTGGAAATTGATACTCTTTACATTATCAACAAAGCAATAGACTACAGGTTTGATCAGCAGTTGTGTTTTGCTAAGGCTTTCAACTCTCAGATGCCTTAAAAGAGACCATGACCATATACTGAAATATGATATGCCAGTAACTACTACTGTGTATCATGTGATAAGTCCATAGTTAGTAATAAAAGGAAGTATTATTTTCGATAGATTATTGCAATAATTATAAATGTAAAGTTATAAATTAATTTCTCAAAGTCAATTTATGAGATTGTTTTAGTAAATTAATGCCTTTCTTATGAAACATTATTGTACTGAATTTTATAAAAGAAAGAAAATTGAAAGATATCCATTTATAAAAAAACTGATTTAAGTGAAGGTTGTTTTCCAGCAACTGAAGTTTTAATATAAAATTTTAATCTTACTTTAGTGATGTAAAAAGTAAACAATAAAATTTGTTTACAAGTTTGTGTTCTTCTTTTAATTATCATTATATTGTTCATTATATTTTTTTGTATTGGAACTTAGTACATTGCCAATGCAATGGGAATTACATCTGCAGTGTTAGCAAGATTATCATTTGAACATGATTTCCAGGCTGCAAGAATTTTATTATTCCTCTTGTTGCTCCCTATGTCTGACATTTACTGCAAGGGAAGGATTGTGATTCTGGGGTGCCTTGTTCAGTTTAGGTATAAGCTTGTCTACAACATAACTCAGCTTGAACTTGAAAACTCAGTGTGGTCTTATCTAGGTCTCTTGGGAGAATTTCTTTTCCCAAACTGAACAGTATCTTGCTGGCCTTTGGCAGAATTGGTGTGTTTGAGCTGCATAACTTCTTGAATCCATGCATTTATCTGACAGTGTACAATGGTACATAGAATGCATCTTGGAGCTCAGCCAACCACTCCATTGTGGCACAGATACATCTTTTATCTTTTTGGAAGAAAGAAGCCTTTACTTAGTATATTGGGCCTTCATCCATGTCATCATCATCCATAAAACCATCCTCATCATCATCAAAATGGGACACCAAGTAGTCATTTTCCTGGTGGTGGAAATAAAAATAATTGCAATTTCTTGAGAAGGTTATAAAATAAGGTTAGTATACCGGTACATATTTTTATTAAGTTACATGTGGTTAATAGTAGACTGTTTTTGATTCTAACTAAAAATAAATTCATAGCAATGCACATAATTAATTGGGCCGGCCAAATGTGGTACTGTTCTAGACAAATGTATAGTTTTGGGGAATTCTACTGTTGAGAGATCATTTTCTATCAATGAAAGCTAATACATTTCATACAGTGCACCTCCCTTACTGTCACCAAATCAAAGACATTCTGCTAACTAATTCTGCCAAATATAATGTGTGAAGTCACAACCTCAGCTCTTTCTGGAACAGTCAAGTCCACAAATGGTGTTCCTTTACATTTACTTTCATTTCTTACACTTACCTCTTCTTGTTCTTCTTCATCGTATTCAAGCTCCTCATCACCACTCTCGTCCTCTCCTTCCTCGTCCTGTATATCCTCTGATTGATCTCCTTCAACTTCCTTCTTGACCATTTCCTACAGGAATAACCCTCTTTTTTAAAGTCTGTTAATTCACACTCACGAAGCAAGAAAACTACCGTCCAAACACTTGCTGCCATTTTTAAAGCGAAAAAGGGGAAGATGAGATCATTGCAACTAAACAGCGGGCACCTGTGCAACTAAGTTGTCCTAGTTGTAGTTAAATTATCAAAATAAATTCTTACATCTAGTTGTTTCAGAGCTTCTGCTTTTTTCTTTTCACTTTGCTTAGGAATTTTTGGTCCTTCAACCATAAAAACAATAAGAAAAATATGTTAGTAAACAAAGTTGCCACTTTGTCAAATAACTGAAAAGAATATCATAAATTCAAGTGTGAATATTGAGTTTACTTTCACTGGTCATAAATGCAACATGATATGTCAATTCTGAGGTGAATTTAAATATTTTGAAGCTTTTTTAAGTACACATTTTTGCTTTTATATTTTTTAGTCGGAGAATTAGAATTTGTTTGTAATGTGCAGATGAAAATTTTTAATTGATATTTACACAATAAGTCAATAAATATTATTATATTATTACCACTGAGTATGTTAATTCCTCTTATGTGTTAAAATATACAGCACTGCTTTTGTTAGATAAGTGTGGCATGATGCACTCTTACTTGCACTGTTCTGAATGCGGTGCTTTTTCACTTTTATCTTCAGCTCACTGGGAAATAATGTCCAGTCTATGAAAAACAAGTATGCAATGTTTCAGTTACAAATTCCACACTTGGCTAACAGATATTTCTCAAGTTTAGTGATCATTGTTAAAGCATGCCTAACCCCAACATATTTTTTTGCTACAATACATCTTTGTACCTGTTCAAATGCATTTCAAAATGCTATTTTTTCTCATTTTCACCAAATCTTGATATTTTATAGGCTTCAAAACTTATGAAAAACTAAGCATACAAACCTCGCCTGGACCAACAGTCAGGGTCTTTGAATAATTGAGGAGAAAGTGCTGCCTTTGTAATGGTTTGGTTAGACTTTCTAGCTATAGTCTTCTTGGATAAGGACAATAAACCGTAGGCCCCGTCTCACAGTACTTTAAACTTAATCTGGTTCGGGGACGTAACAAAACTTTGGCTGTGACCACCCCTAGTGTCTGCACTAATTCAATGTTCATATTACGGCGGGCACTCATTAGTTACTTCATTTATTGTAAACTATGCAAGCAGTCTGGTAAAGTCTCCCAGCCAGTGTTGTAACCCTGAGAAGCCCCAGTGGGGAGAGGCTAATTAAGTATGTATAGTATAGTGTGTATTAATATAGTGTAAGCATCATTTGGTACAAAACTGAGTCACAAGGGGCGTGGGTCTATTCCTGATTTGATGTCACAAACTACTTTGTATGCCATGTTTACAAAGACTTAATGGCATGGGAATCAGTTTGTGACATCAAATAAAGAATAGCCTGGACCAATGCCCCCTTCTGATTCTGTCATGAACCAAATAAGGTTCACTTTTGAAGCCTATAAAAAGTCAACATTTGGTGGAAAACATGAATGAAATTCTCAGTGCATTTCAAAGAGTTGCAAAGATTTGTTTTTGCAAAAAATTATTTTGGGGTTAGGTGTCAGTGGCTTTTTAAAATACCTGGTTGCCACTGTAAACCTTCATCAGTGTGTTTCTCTCTGTATTTATCAGAGAACCTTTCAATGTCTGCAATTGTGAAAGAACAGAGAGACAAAATATGGTAAATTTGAAAACTGATCAACCTTCCCACCAAATGGCAGCTTAACATTAGTTAGTGCTCAAAGCTCACCTTTAATTTTTACTGCTGGCTTAACAAAGTAAGGTAGCTCTCGCATACATCCTCGCAACTCCTGCTTCAGTGCAAGCATATATTCATCTCCATCTGACTGCCTCAGTGGTAAGGGCTTTGCATCAAGAGGCTAGCAAAAAGGGAATTTTAAACATTCAACAATTCAAGTGGAAGTGACTATGACATATAACTCATTAACCCATTGGCACCCGTGCCGGCCAAAACCGGCCGTAAAAAACTCCCATGCTTCAAAACAATGCAACTTTCTCAATTGCACAAATATTGCCTTAACTGTTAGTTGTGAGCACGAAATGGATTGCCCTTTGAATTTGGATATCCAATAAATGCAAGAAACGTAGCGATTTTTACCAAATATGGCCTTTTGAGTTTGGACAAGAACAAAACTGACCGTTTTTAACGTCAAAGAGAAACGACGAAAATGCCCCTTTTTGCCTTCATGTTTTTTAACGAAATCATTGCCGAAAAACCAAACTTCAACCATCATAACGAAATTCAGTCCTTTTTCTAGCTTAGAAATGATTTTTTTTCCATATTCTTCTCCCAAGTGTAGATACAGCCTTTTGTTCCAGTGCATTTGGCGTAAGTACTAAAACAAGGAATGACCTAAAACCACCTGAAACTACCTACAACCACCTGAAACCACCTACAACCACTTGAAACCACCTACAACCACCTGAAGCCACCTTCAGAAATCTAGAAAAAAATCTAAAACAAAACAAACAAACAAACAAAAAAATCCATTCAGAATACTGTTTTTATCATTTTAAGGCATTTCCGTGATCGATTTCAATGTAAATGCACACCAGAAATGATGTGTGTTGTGTCGTGGATGCCTATCAACAGTGACCCATTTTCGAGAAATATAGGGATTGGGATATCATGTTACATTTTACTGTCCTGAAGACCAAGCGTAGAGGTCGAGGTCACATCTGGCATCACTCTTTGCTCAATCAGTCATGGCTCTGTTTCAAGATGACCCTGAATGTAAGATGTTTCATATACAGTCGAATCTGTTTTAAGGTAGTCCTAGTGGATGAGATAAAATGGTGCCCTCCTTATTTTCTTGTATTCTGAGCAACCTTTCCCTGCTAGCAGAGGCCTCTTTTCCTTGTATTCAGCATGCGTTTCTCCAGCACGCTGAATACAAGGAAAAAAGGCCTCTGCTAGCAGGAAAGAGCAACCTCTGCTATGCAACCAAAAGCTGTAGCAAGGCATTTTTAAGTACCTTATGGTGTTTGAAGGATGTTTTCATAAGCTAGAAGAAGTTGATCTGCTCTGATTCCCTGTGGAAGTATTTTGTGTCAAAACTGTCAGGCATCTGTCAACCAAAGCGCTGTGATTAGCGGCGCCATTTTGAAGTACGTAACAAGCATGAATCACTACGTAAGTGAAATTGCATAAGCGCTGAATGATTGCTTGTTGATTGCTGACACAACACCAATCAATTTCCGGTGTGCATTTACATAAAAAACAATCACGGAAATGCCTTAAAATGATAAAAACAGTATTCTGAATGGATTTTTCTAGATTTCTGAAGGTGGTTTCACGTGGTTGTAGGTGGTTTCAAGTGGTTGTAGGTGGTTTCAGATGGTTGTAGGTGGTTTCAGGTGGTTTTAGGTCATTCCTTGTTTTAGTACTTATGTGCATTCGGGCCTTTCCGCCATTTTCAACATCTAGAGCACATAATTTGCATGCTGGGAAATGATGAGAATTTTTGACAGCACCCATTCCTTCTCCCAATTCTTTCACATATAAACTAAGTCTACAGCCACTCCGACCTACTGCCAAAAATTCCTGCTTGTGGTCATCTTGAGTACTCAGAAATTCCAAAATATGTGGCGGTAGGTCGAGAAATTCATCAATAGTCGAGTCCCAAAGGTACTAAGTGTTCGACCGGCCAAATTCCCAGTTCGTCGAGTAACAAGCCAAATTCAACAACAAAGTACATTGACCTTGCTCAATTTTTTGAGAAAGTGGACTCTTAGCTACCGTCACGCTTAATGATGCTCATCAGGCAGCCGCTAAAGATGAAAAATGGCTGTAAATTTAGCAGAAATCGCAAGCGAACCGAACTTGGGCCATTGTTGTTGCTTCATGGATAAAAAATAGCTTAACATCAAAATGACGTTTTCAGAAACCTTGAGCCTCCAGTGGCTTAGGACAGCACCACTTTTCCCTGGTAGTTCAAATAAAGAGTCACGAATTGCTATTCATTGTTTATAGGTGGAAAATCACTGCGAAAATGTAAAAACAGCCGGTAGTCAATGGGTTAAGTCATACACATGTTGGATTTGAAAGTTTCATTTAACTGTATTCAACAATAGCACAAAAGAGATGGCAAATTAGTTACTTTAAAATGACTTAAAATCCCAAAGTTCTATAGCCAACAACTAATTGAAGGGCTGGGGGAATAACTGACCCAAATGACTTTTAGTGCCCTTTTTGCATGCGGTTTTTCTTGAAAAAGAAACGGAAACTGTACTGGCAAAAAATATTATTGAATCCCAGTAGTAAATAGGCTAATGGAGATGTGCCGCTGGATGTGGTTGCATTTTCACAACTGGATTGACTATAATGGCGCTGCATTTTCAATAGAGTTACTAGAATGGGGTCGCACATTTTCAGGATTTTGGGGGTAAATGTACCAGAATATTTGCACTATATATATATATATATATGTATATATATATATAGCTGGAGTTTTCAAAACAGGGCTCCTGGAGTCCATACTAACTCCTATTACATGTCTCTCACTCTTTTTCTTTTTTATCTTGTTTGGACGGGGCGGGGGGCATGCTAGCTACATTAATAATTAGAAGAAGAGAAAGAAACTGTCCCTGACTTAAACTTTGCATTAAGGTCTTATCCCCACTTCCCCCCCCCCCCCCCCATCCCCTCCAGTTTTATTTGTCAGTTAGTTTCCACTCTCTCTCAAAGAAAGAAACGTGCATTTGAAGTCTTCGCGCGGTCAGTTAGCTCGCAATGGCGTCGTTAGAGTTTGATTTTCCGTTGGCCTCCTAGAGCAGAGTATTCCTTAGGACATCATTAAGTCCAGTGAGGGAGAAAGTCTTGCGAGGTGCAGTGTCTGCCTCGTCTAATATCCTGCTGTGCAGTTATTTGCTAAACGAGTACTTTGTTTACCCGGGCGGTACTGCTGGAAAAATGCAGGGATATTGAGAGCTCTGCTTTGAGAGGTAACAAGTCTTTAGCCTCAGAAAGTAGGTGTCGGTGATCATTTCAAGGCTCAGGGAGAGAAACTGGTGTAGAATTTGGAGCATGCTAAAGACTTAGTAAAAATGCTGTGGCTAGATGGTCGTCAACAACTCCTCGCTAACACGGACAGTAAACATCCGGGACCTACCTCATGAAATTATCGAGAAAGACACAAGGCATGGCTGGGAATTTGTCTGCAAAAAGCGTAACTTTGAACATTTTTTTGACTAGTTTCCGCCCTCGCAACTTTATCGAGTGATTTGATAGTCTGAAAGTGTCATAATGACTGGTTTCCGGTGTCAGAAGTGATCACAAAATCGAGCGATAATTTACACAAATAAAATTCGACAATAATTAGCTGTGATTCTTCGTAGCAATCACGAACGCTCGGTTGAAAACGCTGCTAGACTTCGCCTAAATCTATGCCGCTAATTCCAAAGCTAACTTTGCCGTCAGAAAGAGCGTATTCTAGAGAGATTTGGCCGAATAACGCACCAAAATTCTCATGTCAGAGGTCACGTCAATTTCATGTCTAATTGCAAGACAAATAACATGTATTATTTGTCTTCCCTTTGACAGAGACTGTAGGTTCATAACGGGCCTAAATGCAAGTCTCCCTTTTGATAAACCGAGGTATTGATACAGAAAGTTCTAAAACCCCTCAAATTTTCATGAGCCTGGTTTTGAAAAGTTCGGCTAGATGTCTCAAGGTAATAACACATGTGGACATTCAGTTTCTCAGTTTTATGGCCCATCCTGTCCAAATCACGGCGTTTTCAACGCCAAAAAGCTACTGACATTAAAAGAATTGCCTTCAAACCGAACGTTAAAGCACGATTTTCACAATGTGTGTGATGTCAGAAGAGGCTAGCTATTTAACAAGCAATGTATATCATGGTGCTGAGTAAAACCAGCCTTTAATGTCTGATTTTTGATCTTCTAAAGGCACCCTTTTTTCTGTTTGCGCTCAGTACTGTTCAGTTGAACGTGTGACATCGTTTAAAGTCGATTATAAGCTTTTTCTTTACAATTTCACCTATTTGCTTGAAATATATAGCTGGAGTTTTCAAAACAGGGCTCCTGGAGTCCATACTAACTCCTATTACATGTCTCTCACTCTTTTTCTTTTTTATCTTGTTTGGACGGGGCGGGGGGCATGCTAGCTACATTAATAATTAGAAGAAGAGAAAGAAACTGTCCCTGACTTAAACTTTGCATTAAGGTCTTATCCCCACTTCCCCATCCCCCCCCCCCCATCCCCTCCAGTTTTATTTGTCAGTTAGTTTCCACTCTCTCTCAAAGAAAGAAACGTGCATTTGAAGTCTTCGCGCGGTCAGTTAGCTCGCAATGGCGTCGTTAGAGTTTGATTTTCCGTTGGCCTCCTAGAGCAGAGTATTCCTTAGGACATCATTAAGTCCAGTGAGGGAGAAAGTCTTGCGAGGTGCAGTGTCTGCCTCGTCTAATATCCTGCTGTGCAGTTATTTGCTAAACGAGTACTTTGTTTACCCGGGCGGTACTGCTGGAAAAATGCAGGGATATTGAGAGCTCTGCTTTGAGAGGTAACAAGTCTTTAGCCTCAGAAAGTAGGTGTCGGTGATCATTTCAAGGCTCAGGGAGAGAAACTGGTGTAGAATTTGGAGCATGCTAAAGACTTAGTAAAAATGCTGTGGCTAGATGGTCGTCAACAACTCCTCGCTAACACGGACAGTAAACATCCGGGACCTACCTCATGAAATTATCGAGAAAGACACAAGGCATGGCTGGGAATTTGTCTGCAAAAAGCGTAACTTTGAACATTTTTTTGACTAGTTTCCGCCCTCGCAACTTTATCGAGTGATTTGATAGTCTGAAAGTGTCATAATGACTGGTTTCCGGTGTCAGAAGTGATCACAAAATCGAGCGATAATTTACACAAATAAAATTCGACAATAATTAGCTGTGATTCTTCGTAGCAATCACGAACGCTCGGTTGAAAACGCTGCTAGACTTCGCCTAAATCTATGCCGCTAATTCCAAAGCTAACTTTGCCGTCAGAAAGAGCGTATTCTAGAGAGATTTGGCCGAATAACGCACCAAAATTCTCATGTCAGAGGTCACGTCAATTTCATGTCTAATTGCAAGACAAATAACATGTATTATTTGTCTTCCCTTTGACAGAGACTGTAGGTTCATAACGGGCCTAAATGCAAGTCTCCCTTTTGATAAACCGAGGTATTGATACAGAAAGTTCTAAAACCCCTCAAATTTTCATGAGCCTGGTTTTGAAAAGTTCGGCTAGATGTCTCAAGGTAATAACACATGTGGACATTCAGTTTCTCAGTTTTATGGCCCATCCTGTCCAAATCACGGCGTTTTCAACGCCAAAAAGCTACTGACATTAAAAGAATTGCCTTCAAACCGAACGTTAAAGCACGATTTTCACAATGTGTGTGATGTCAGAAGAGGCTAGCTATTTAACAAGCAATGTATATCATGGTGCTGAGTAAAACCAGCCTTTAATGTCTGACTTTTGATCTTCTAAAGGCACCCTTTTTTCTGTTTGCGCTCAGTACTGTTCAGTTGAACGTGTGACATCGTTTAAAGTCGATTATAAGCTTTTTCTTTACAATTTCACCTATTTGCTTGAAATATATAGCTGGAGTTTTCAAAACAGGGCTCCTGGAGTCCATACTAACTCCTATTACATGTCTCTCACTCTTTTTCTTTTTTATCTTGTTTGGACGGGGCGGGGGGCATGCTAGCTACATTAATAATTAGAAGAAGAGAAAGAAACTGTCCCTGACTTAAACTTTGCATTAAGGTCTTATCCCCACTTCCCCCCCCCCCCCCCCCCATCCCCTCCAGTTTTATTTGTCAGTTAGTTTCCACTCTCTCTCAAAGAAAGAAACGTGCATTTGAAGTCTTCGCGCGGTCAGTTAGCTCGCAATGGCGTCGTTAGAGTTTGATTTTCCGTTGGCCTCCTAGAGCAGAGTATTCCTTAGGACATCATTAAGTCCAGTGAGGGAGAAAGTCTTGCGAGGTGCAGTGTCTGCCTCGTCTAATATCCTGCTGTGCAGTTATTTGCTAAACGAGTACTTTGTTTACCCGGGCGGTACTGCTGGAAAAATGCAGGGATATTGAGAGCTCTGCTTTGAGAGGTAACAAGTCTTTAGCCTCAGAAAGTAGGTGTCGGTGATCATTTCAAGGCTCAGGGAGAGAAACTGGTGTAGAATTTGGAGCATGCTAAAGACTTAGTAAAAATGCTGTGGCTAGATGGTCGTCAACAACTCCTCGCTAACACGGACAGTAAACATCCGGGACCTACCTCATGAAATTATCGAGAAAGACACAAGGCATGGCTGGGAATTTGTCTGCAAAAAGCGTAACTTTGAACATTTTTTTGACTAGTTTCCGCCCTCGCAACTTTATCGAGTGATTTGATAGTCTGAAAGTGTCATAATGACTGGTTTCCGGTGTCAGAAGTGATCACAAAATCGAGCGATAATTTACACAAATAAAATTCGACAATAATTAGCTGTGATTCTTCGTAGCAATCACGAACGCTCGGTTGAAAACGCTGCTAGACTTCGCCTAAATCTATGCCGCTAATTCCAAAGCTAACTTTGCCGTCAGAAAGAGCGTATTCTAGAGAGATTTGGCCGAATAACGCACCAAAATTCTCATGTCAGAGGTCACATCAATTTCATGTCTAATTGCAAGACAAATAACATGTATTATTTGTCTTCCCTTTGACAGAGACTGTAGGTTCATAACGGGCCTAAATGCAAGTCTCCCTTTTGATAAACCGAGGTATTGATACAGAAAGTTCTAAAACCCCTCAAATTTTCATGAGCCTGGTTTTGAAAAGTTCGGCTAGATATATATATATATATATATATATATATATATATATATATATATATATATATATATATATATATATATATATATATATATATATTGTATATGAAGGAAACCCTAACCCTACACACCCCAAATAATCATATTTTTATTGAATAAATGTTTGAAAGAAAATTTGCCCGTGTTGCCAGCATGGTTGTCCTGATGGTGTAGTGGTCATCACACCCGACTAGTAACGGGGGGACATGGGTTCAAATCCCGCTCAGGGCAAATTTTCTTTCAAACATTTATTCAATATATATAAATGTAATATATATTTAACAAATAGATTCCATGTTGCCGTGCATCTGTTCAGTAATAGATCACAAAAATGTGTTTTTTAACACATTTTGACGTCTTCTGTGATCTATTACTGAACAGACAAACGGGAACATGGAATCTATTTGTTTTATATAATAAAGAAACAAAATGCAAGCGAAAAACTTGTTTATTTTCACATTTCTGGAAAAAATTGGGTCGTGATGACGTACTCTGTGCATCTGTCCTCTAATAGATCATAGCTAACAACCAATCACAACGCGCGAACTATTCACCTTTTATATAAATATATACAGAGCAATTGCTTTGGCAAACCAAGCAAAGCAATTTTGCAAGGAATTAACATACCGGATAAAGTGGAGGAGGTTGAAGTATAGCAGCTGGTAACGCTTCTCCGCGGCTAAATCCAATCGCTGACACATCAAACGACAACCCTCGTCCTCTGCCTCTTCCCCTTCCACGGCCCGCCATCTTGAAAAAAGTTTCGGTCAAGGGACTGGGCACGGTTTCGATGTGTCTAGTTTCCAGTTCTCCGTGGTCTCGTAAACATGGCTGCCGAAGGAAACAAACCAACTGTTCTTGTCACGGGTGAGAAATCTTCCTTTTTTCGTGCATCTTTTAGTTATTTGAGCCAAAGATCATTGAAATGACACTCAATAATCATACAAACTAAGAGTTTGTATCTAGCGGGGATTGATTGCATCGTTTACAACCTTACGTTCAAGTGTACTGAATAACTGAAACCTCGATCTACATTTTCTAAAGCCCATGAAAAATATCTGTCCTACGTGGACGGCTGTCAGCTCACCCTCTGGATCCAGCGTTACATTATTTGTGATAAGGAAATGTTCCTTAATACCCTGATATAAACGTTAAAGAGGGTGAAAGGCTCTAATTACCAGGTTATGTACAATCAGTTCAAGGAACAACCCAGCTTCTTAGACAATTTTTGTCAACTTTGCCAGCTGCATCCCTTTAGAGTAACTTTAGACACTTCAATTTTCCGTTTCAAGTACAGTGTTTCCAAAACAAGCTGTTTGGTGTGATCCTAGCAGTGCTGTAGTTTTCCATGTGTGTATATTGTTTGAACGTTTGTTTTGTTGTTTTGTGGTCATGTGCTTTTAACCCCTCTCCCTCCAGCAGTCCTAACATTTACATGAAATAGACCTATTATAAATATATAGATATATAAAATATGGATAAGAAAATAAATAGAAAATTAACAAACACTAAAAACCCCACACATTTCCTGCTAAAAACTCCCTTACTCCTTTCTTAAAGCTAGCAATAGTTGTTGCCTGGTGAACAGGTAATAAGTAAAACTGTTGTAGTAACTAAATATGTATAGTACTGCAAATGAATGAATGAACTGATTAATCAATACCACTCTTTCTTTATTGTTATTTAGGTTTTGGTCCCTTTGGCATGCATGAAGTCAACACCAGTTGGCTTGCTGTGCAGGTATGGATTCTTCTCCAAACTGTTTATTTTCTCCAGCACAAATTGGTAGAAAACTGGTTATTGTGACCTGTCTATGTTGCCCTTAAGGACGTCTGCACCAATTGTCTGTCCATGTTTCAAAGTCTTTAGTAGCAGACAAAAGAAAGGCGCTAAATTATAAAATAAACAAGAAAATCCACGGGTCCTGATAATATACCTCCAAAACTTTTGAAGCTAGCAGGCGATGCGATTGTCCTCAGCCTATTCCAACTCTTCATTATCACCAGCAGGGTGTTCGCTAGCTGGAAAACTGCAAGGCTTACTCCAGTATATAGAAAGGACGATGAAACCGATTGCTGCAATTATAGACCAATATCATTGCTAAGCATCCCAAGGAAGAACCTTGAATCAGTAGTCAACAATACAATTGTTCGTCATGTATATAAAGCTAATCTAGTCACGGACAAACAATGGGCATACTGCGCAGGATTTTCAACAGAACTGTTACTAACACAACTTACCGAAACGTGGAGAGAAGCTGTAGATGCAGGCTCAGTGGTAGCGGTTGCCTTGATAGTTCATAGATTTCAAAAAGGCATTCGACAGTGTGTCGCACACCATTCTCAAAATGAAGTTGGAAAGGGACTTTGGCATATCAGGACCACTCCTGGACTGGATTAAAAGTTACTTAAATGAAAGACAGCAATTCACAGCTGTTAATGGATCAACTTCAGAGATGATACCGATATCTTTTGGAATTCCTCAAGGGTCCGTTTTGGGGTTGACACTTTTCACTCTTTTCACGAACGATCTTCCGTCCTCTGTGTCTTCCGGATCCGTCTATATGTTTGCCGATGACACAACAGTTTACTGCATAAGTGATACAGCAGAAAAAAGTATTGTCCAGTTAAATTCTGCACTCTGTGAATTAAACGAGTGGTGCTTAATTAACAGATTAACACCCTACCCAAGTAAAGTGAGGCCATGCTAATCTCTAGAAGAAATCCCCCGATTAATATCCCCCGATCTTCATCGGAAACTCTACAATTGAATGGGTATCGAAATCACGATTACTGGGAATGACCGTCAATGAGAAACTGACCTCAAAAAATCATTCGCTAAAAAACTAGTGTAAACTCAACTTCAAATAATGATGTAAACTCAGAAGCCGGAGAATCTTAGCTCATCCTTCACAACTCCCCCCGAACTCCCGTCCCAGACCCCTTTGCCCTAAAGTGGCCTAATGGGGCCCTGGTTACAACTGTCACACTCTTCCCCCCTAGGGAGGTAAATAAGACCGGAACAGTTAGGAACACAACAAAGCTCAGGTCACAAGTCATTGTAAAAAGTAAATGCCGGCATCTTCATCATCGTCCTCAAAGGCAGGGTTCAGTTCCCATTCTCCATACCTATCAGGGGGTCGGCGTGACCTAATCCCTCTCCGCAATGACGAGAAAGGCGCAGGGCCAGGTTCCGGTTCAGAATCATCTAAGCTTTCACGATCTAATCGGTCAGTCCTCCCGGCACAGCTCTAAGCCTGTATGGACGGGATCTCTATGCTTGACGCAGGCATTGGTGAGACAATATCCAAAGAAGGAAGTACAGGGGTCCTTGCTGGCTGCCCATCTGAGCAGGAGACTTCAGGGACAGAAGCGTTTTCCAGTGGACGGGGTACAGGAGGTACTGTAACTGGAACTGGTGAGGCACTCTCGCTGTCACAATCGTTTTGGCTAGGACGAAGGCGTACTGGGCGTGTGCGAAGGGGACGAAGCTGATCACGATGTCGTAAAAAGCGTTTACGGAAATTACTGGCCTGCTTGATGCGGTAGGTATTACCTGCAAGACATTTCACAACTATGAAAGGACCTTGCCAACGGCTTTGTAGCTTGGAGGGCAAACCTGGCCGAGGGGGGACATGCATCATTACAGAGTCTCCAACATGTAAAGGGGAAGAGGTCCCTTCGCTGCCCGCAACTCTCCTTTGCTTGTTGTGAAGGTCCCGATCGGCTGCACTTGAGTGGGCCTCCTTTAGACGTGAAGCGAGGGTTGACGCCCATTGTTGAACGGTGGATGGGGACTTTGTAGGACCAGGAGCAAGAACCAATCGTGGGGTACGTGGCGCATACCCATAAGACAGGTAAAATGACGAGTACCCAGTAGCGCTGTGATCGTGATTCATGTAATTGAATTGCACAAAAGGGATCTCCAAACCCCAAATAACTCTGCACTCGTCAGTTGATTTCCTCAGCATCTTCCCAATAGTACGGTTTAGTCTCTCAACATTGCCATTGGCTTGAGGGTGGAGAGCAGATATGCGTTTCTTGTCAATGCCATGTTCATGAGCAATCGCGCTTAGGGCCTGGTTGTCAAATTCGCAGCCACGGTCAGTTAAGATGGACTCGGGGATTCCCTAATGACAGAAAACATGATGCACAACAGCACGAGCAACGGTTTTGGCTGACTTATTGGGAATAGGGATCATTTCCGCCGCACGGGTAAGCAGATCTATGACCACTAAAACATAACGGTTTCCGCGTTGAGTGGGTTTCTTGCCAAAGGGGCCTTTGATATCCATCGCAATCTCCTGCCATGGTTCTCGTGGTTGTGATGACAGCGTGAACTGTGTATAAGGACGGGAAGGGGCGGGACGGTTGCGCGCACATGGAACACATGACTGGCAATACTTCTGAACATCGGCGACCATGTTTAGCCAGAAATATTCCCGACGGATCAGGCTGGTGGTTTTTTCAGCAGCCATGTGGCCTGCATGGTCATGTTTCAAGCGTAAAACGAAGGGAATGAGGGCATCAGGGACCACCAGCTGGTTGACATGGTTTTTGTTAGTTTTGTAATGAATATACAACAGACCATCGTCTTTTCCCAGAAAAAGAAATTGTCTTTTGGTAGACCAACGGCGAAGTGCAGGATTTGTGTCTGGGAACTGCTTTCCACCACATTGCAATACATTGATTACAATCCCTAACACGGGGTCTGACTGCTGGTACTCTTGAAATTTAGCAACACTGAACAGGCCATCGCGTGATAACGTGTTGACAGAAGGCTTACGCGAGAGAGCATCGGCATGGAGGTTCGTAACACCAGGTCGGTGATTAATCACAAAGTCAAATTCCTCAGATTCTTCTAGCCAACGGGCATAGCGGCCTCGGGGATCGCGAGTGTTCCTTAACCACCGAAGACCTTTATGATCTGTGTGCCAGGTGAAGCAACGCCCTAACAGGTAGGGACGAAATTTGCATAACCCGTTTAACTCGTTGTCGGCTAGCGCCTTGGATGCGAACAAAACTGGTTGATCTCTACCAGAGTCATCTCTCTGGGACAGAACACAGCCTATTCCCGTATCAGAAGCATCGGTGCTCAGTTCAAAAGGTTTAGACGTATCAGGGAACTGAAGGTTGTAAAGAGATTGGAACCATGCAGCGAGTCAAGGCATTCGCGAACAGATGGCAAGGGAAATATCTCCGTAATGGTTGCATCATTCAAGCCGCGAAAATCTGCACAAAAACGGTATGAACCATCAGCTTTCGGGACGAGTAAAATGGGAGCAGAATATGGTGACGTGGAGGGCTCAATGATACCTCGCTCCTCCATGTTCTGGATCTGTCGATCAACCTCTGCGCGGAAAGAGAAGGGCGTTCGACGGAGCTTTATTGCGACAGGCACCTCAGTCTTGGTATGAATGTGGAAGTAGGCTCTGTTAGTGCGGCCGACTTCTGTATCATTGTTAGCGAATACATCACGGTAATCATCAAGGAGAGTTGCTAGTTCCGCTTTCTCTGAAGGTGACACTTCACAATGATCCAAGTTAACTGCTACTGGACCTTTTTTTAGGTGGCACAGGAGGAGGTGGGGGGTTCTCTGAAACAGTGTTGATATCGGCACCCTGATCATCGACTTTGACTGGGGAGAGTTCTCCAATTCTTGTGCCCGCAAACAGTTTAATTGGCAGATTACTGTTGTTCATGACTGTGACTGGTATTCGGTTTTGGGGGTCTGCAGCAACCACACTTGCACCCAAAAGAAGATTTAAACGAGCCATTTTATCAATGAACAGGGAAAATAAAACATCTTGGTCACATGGTCCATAGTCCGTAGCTGCGGCATGGACAAAGCACTGTGAACGGGGAGGAATGACTTGGTCTGAGATGAGGGAGACAACTACTGGTGATAGCACAGATCCATGTGAACGTTTCTCCACAATCAACTTGGCATCGCCAAGAGTAAGTGTCCGATGTGCCCAATCAATTCCAAAGAAGCCGAAACTTTCAAGGGTATCCATACCCAAAATGGCTGGGACGTTTAAATTGTGAATTACAAGTAAACGCACATTGTGTTTTGAGACATAACCTATCTCAATGTTAGTGACAATCTCACCTACATAGTGTAAAGGGCTTCCATTTGCTGTAGCAGGTGCACTCTGCGGAGGGCTGAGGCACCACTTCGCAATGCCAGGTAATCGAGAGCTAATACAGGTAACATCTGAGCCTGTATCCAACAGCCAGGTGCATTTCACATTTTCAATTTTTCCTGTCACATGCAAGGTAGACCGTCTCTGAGGCCATGGGCGTTGTGAGACGTCCTTGCCTTTCTTCCATAACAATCTACATCTATCGTCTTCCATCGCACCACTGCCACCAGTGTAAACTCAACTTCAAATAATGATGTAAACTCAGAGGCCGGAGAATCTTAGCTCGTCCTTCACAACTCCCCCTGAACTCCCGTCCCAGACCCCTTTGCCCTAAAGTGGCCTAATGGGGCCCTGGTTACAACTGTCACACTGGGATTACCTAAGAAGTCGAGATTTCTCCCTAGGAACGTTCGTCAGGATCTCTGTTTTAAGGTCATTTTGCCTTCAGTGACCGATGGTCTTATACCATGGGGATCTTGCTGCAATTCTGACTTATTTCAGTCCCGGGAAAGACTTTACTGCAGGGCTGCGAGACTTATCTTTAATTTGCCAAAAGACATGGCATCTGCTGATGTCCTACAACGGGCCCAATGGCAGACTCTGTCTATTTATTATCAGCCATTTTTATCTGTTTTCATAAAGCTTTCCACGATAGGTTACCTGTCACATTAATCAATCTGATTTCTAAGAAACGGGCCACAAATTATTCAACCCAGACTTGCCCTTCTTTAATTGTTCCATGCTGCAACACGCGTCACATCAAAGACTCTGTCGCGTTTAGTGGCTCAGTCCTGTGGAATGCAGTGACCAACAATAATTGCAGTGCCCTGACAAAAAACATTCCGTATCGTGACCTCAGGCTAAAGCTTAAATCTCTAGTTAATTTTAATGAATTTAGCTTCAAGATAACGTCTGTATCCACTTGTAATTTTAGAAAAGATGACTTTGTATATACTTAAATTTATGTTCACAATTTCATATTTGTTAGCACCACTGATTTAAGTTCAAACGTTCTTTCTGTTTATACCCCTAGTTTTTAGTTTTTTAGTTTACTTAGCGATTAGTCAATTGCAAACGACCCCACAAGCTCATGTTGCTTTAATACTCATGGTTTTAAAATAAAGGCTGTCTATTTATCTGTGCATCTCAAGTAGACTTCAAACTCCGGTAGATTCCAGTTTCTGCTCAGTCATGTTGTGCAACAACGTGACTTTGGAATTTGACGACAATTTAATTGCAATTTACTCTCTTAAATGGTCGGTGAACCCTACTTTTCTTTCCAGAAACAGATTTTATTTAAAATTATCTTCACATTGTCCAAAACTGAACAAAAAATCAATGTGGGAAGTTAAAAAAAACTTTCAAGATTTCTGTCTATGGGACATCGAATCCTGCCATCTTGCAGCTGGAAGGCGTGTGATACTATGGTCACTAAATTGGTTGTTGGTTCTCTACTCTGCTTCGAGAGGTTTTTCTCTGGGTACTCCGGTTTTCCCCTCTCCTCAAAACCAACATTTGATTTAATTTGATTTGATTTGAGATTTGTAATTAGTAGGCGAAGAGCCACCTTGTGGAAGTACTACTAATAAATCGTTATTATTATTATTATTATTATTATTATTATTATTATTATTATTAAATGCAAACTTGTTCTTTAAGGAACCTCACCAGTTGACTAAATTCTATCAGTTAATAGGTCTACTCTACTCTAGAGAACATTTCACTTCAAAGATCAAATTGCAATATTTTTGGGCTTACAGACACTGTGGCCTTATTAACTAACGAAGCCTGATTTTTCAGATTTAGGGTGTTCTTCTGGGCATGTTCTCTCCAAAACAAAGTTGGTGACCCCTCATTCTTTTTACATTTCTGACATAACTAACTCATCATCTTACAGTTGTAAAAGTCTCAGAAAAAAATCAACATCAGAAAAATTTCGTGCGAACGTCCTTAACAGTGAGTGACATGCATTATGTCAATTTAACACAAAAACAACATGTTGTCTATAATTTTTAATGGTATAGAAATCAATAATTTTCTCCTTCATTTCAGGAACTTCCACACACTAGTCTTGCTCAAGAAGTCAATTTGGAAATAAGGGAGATACCTGTGGAGTATGATGCAGTGGATAAGGAAGTTCCTGCCTTGTGGAAGGAAATAAAACCTAAGGTGATAAAAGTAAAACAAACCTAGTCTATTTTCCTTGGGTTGTTTTTTATGGTGGAGCAGACAAGCTGGCTAGCCTGATGGGTTGTTCTTTTTTCAGATGGCCCTTCCCTTTTACAATTGAACCTGGAATATCTGGACTAATTATCTGGATAATCGAGAGTCTGGAGAATCGAAAAATATTATTTTATGCTGCAAAATAAAACCGAATAGAAAATTGGCATTCAATGTGATACAGTAGCGCACTGTATTGTGCAAATGAACTTCATGCAAAAACTATGGTGTAAAATGTTGCTCTTTGAAAGGAAAATAGAACTTTTTCAAATGCACTTTTCAAGGCCTGAATTAAAAATAAATCATAATGATCATTTCTGGGGATCTTCATTATGCCTTGTTACTATTCATGAAAACATTTTGGACCAGAAGAAATAGTCCTGATAATCGAGAAATCCGGATAATCAAGGTCACCAGATAATTGAGGGTCAACTGTATAGTTTCCCATAGGGATCCTAGATATGAACAGAGTGAAACTGTTAACGAGGGAGTACGAAGAGGGAGGCAATTTTCAAATGGGTTCCAAGTACACTATGCATTAGCAAATCTTTTCACCAGCGTAACACAGGAGAGGGGAAGAAAGAGCTACTATGTGCCAAAGAAAACTGGTTGGGATCTGCTGGACGGCAATTGGCCATTTCAGAGTTGCACAGGGAACTGGGGTGAGTTTCAGATTTTAACCAATCCATATTGACAGCATCACATGAAAGATAACGTTGAGATGGGTCATTTCACCAAGTTTGATGCTTTTAGGTTGAACAGAGACCATGTTTATGATATGGACTTTAAAACATAACTTGGTCTCTGTTCAACCTAAAAGTGTCAAACTTGGAACAATGGCTAATCTCAATGTTATCATTCATGTGATGGGGTCAGTTTATGGATTGGTTAAAATTTGAAACTGCTCCCAGTTCCCTTCAAAACTCCGAAATGGCCATTAGATATGACATTAATAAAACAATAAAATCTAACTCAATGGAAGGGGGACTAGTAGCACTCGTAATCTCCTTCTGCGGCAGAGTTACCAAGATTGAAAGCCTATCATAGTTTGAATGCATTGTTTTGTGGAACACGTTTTCCTTTCTTCAGCTTTGTGTTCATGTTGGAGTCCATGGTTTGGCAGACAGTGTCCAGCTGGAAGCGTGTGCCTACAATCATGGTTACAGTAGACCTGATGAATTTGGTAAAAAGTGCCATCATGGCTGCTGTGTAGAGGGTGAGTATTGTAAGTTCCTGTTGTATAGAGGTGAGTGCACTGTGCAATGGCTCTGCGGCAGTGGGGGGAAATTGTTAACCAAAACGATGTCTGTGTATGTAAAGAAAGTGGAATAGTAGGGTATTGGACAAGCAAAACAAGTAACAACTAAATAATGTTTTTACTCCACATGCTTACTGCACCCAACAACCCAATGATGAGTCTGTTGACAGGCTTCTCCTGTTTAGAGAGTGGAAATGCTACTGATGAGGCCAGTTACTGATTAACAATGCATACTTATTTATTCAACTACTAAACACGGTTGCTATAGAAAGAAAACAAACAAAGTCCATGTTACAAGTGGGCAAAAATACAGGCTGAAATTGACAAGAAAATAACAATAAAATGACACACAGTGTGATATCCAGGATGGAACACGAAAATGCGTAAATGATCCAAATGAGAAGGCACACAACTGATCCAAGCAAGAGACAGTAGCAAAAATGAAACTTTTTTAACAAACCTTGTATTAAAAAGGAGCTAAAACAAAGGAAATTATGCAAGAAAAATGTTACAAACTTGCGAAAAATGTAAAAAATTAAGTGTGTTAAATGTGCTAAGGAAAGAAAAAATGAAGCTTGCAAAGGAACACAACACATATAACCTGAGATGGAAATTGATACGAAAAGGTAGTGGTGCTATGTTGAGGGTCCTGTGAAATGACTGCCGTGAAGATGATTGGTTTTCTGTATTGCAACATACAGGATGTAGAGGATAACTATTTTAAGGTTGGGCATGCTGTGGAAAGAAATTAAGAAGGTAGCGATGCTGTGAAATGCCTTCTATAGAGATTGGGTATCCTGTGCAGTGATATTTTTGTAAAAGGTGACTGGGTGTGCTATGAAGTGACTGCTGCTAGAGAGGAGGTGTATCTTTTTATTTTCTTTCAGCATATGGCTACTGACTGCACCGATGTTACAGCTAGGTCATGAATGGGTTGACAACTCCCACACTAGCCTCCCACACAGTCGTTTTTAGGGGACTCGTATTTCACCTCCTCCCCACTAACGCCTGCTTACCCGAAGCCAACATTCCTTTCCCGCTGCTTAGCCAATCACATTTTACCTACTAAATTCTGGAAGGTTGACCTTGACCTCAGGACGCTTTTTGTAGGATAGTTCAACGTACACATTTAGCGGAGACAGAGCTTGAGCAAGCTTTGATCACTGTGTACTCTACGTTTAAAATTTCCTGTTTGAATGTACATCAACTGATTTCAATTTAAGAATTTGTGAGAGGAAATAGCGATAATATTTCCGTCAATATGCTGACTAGTTATGGAAAGAGGTTTATTTCAGTATCATGTAAGCTTCGCCTTCAGTCTTCGATTTCCTTGATCTGCTGGTCATGTTGTAGCTGTTGTGTCACTTCTCGTGAATTTGATGAAGGACCAAGTCAGTTATTTAAGAAGTATTGGCGTATCTTCTGGTTAGTCTGAGTGATTTGGAGGAAGGAAACTTTGCCATCGGTAGACCATAGTGTGCAGTGGATCAAGCGAGCTGCTAGGTAATAAGCTGCATAATTTTGCTGTCCACATCTCGTGAACTGAAGAAAAAACTACTAGTTGGCGCAGTCTATGCCATCGGTGTTTGATAACTTCTGACTGCTTCCCCAGGACGTTTTGGGATAGCTGCATTGGCGAATTTCATCTAATTTAATGCAAGACCATGAGAGATAGAGCTTTGTTGTTGTACAATGTGTGATAATTTCATGTTGGTTTACTCTATGTTTGATCAACTGATAAATGCTTCAGATTTCTAACTTGGTCATGTCTAAATTCTTATTTGCTTTAATCTCTTGTAACACATCGTATTACGAAAAAAAAATTCGGCTCCAGCGCTTTGATACGTTTTCAAATTCACGAGAGAAAGAAGCACGCATAAGGATTAATTTCACTTGTCATTGAGGGACAGTTGGAAACTGCGATCATGATTGGCTAGGAAGCCCACGAGTCAAACAATGGGAAAGGAATGTTGGCTTTGGGTAAGCAGGCTTTAGTGGGGAGGAGGTGAAATACGAGTCCCCTAAAAACAACTGCGTAGGAAGCTACTCCCACACAAGCCTGATGTTTTTTTCCAGGCTTTCTTCTTATAACTGCTTAAGATGCATTTATTTAATAACTGCTCAGTAAGGGTCCATCACATCTTTAATGTTGTTAGACAGTGTTTACATATAGCTTGTTTTTTTGTCAGGTGGAGCAGAATGTTTGACCACTCCACTGGATCTGGAGAAAATTTGCTCTGAAGTGATGACTGCTAAAAGCCCCTGTCTTGTGGGACCTTCTGACAATGCTGGAAGGTATATTACATATTTAGAAAATTTGAATATAATAATTATCATAACATAAAAATTAGCGTTTATTGTACTTGTAGGCAAATAGAAAATTAATGAGACGATGGTTTGAATAATACATGATAACCCGTTAACACAGGTTATCATGCATTGTCAATTTAAATGTTAAGAGTCTTTCAATTCTAGAAAAACAATGTTACTATTAATAAATAAAATTGCATAACAGTGTGCCCAATAATGAATACCAGTATGTGAATGATCATTGCAGTTATGAACTTCATAACTGCAATGATCATTCTCATATTCGTTTTTTAATCTGCAGTTCAAATAATATATGATTTTCACATATTCATCATACATTCATCACTCACAGGTATATTACGAACCAACAAAATGACCAGCTCCCAGTTGGTGTGTTAGCTCAGTTGGTAGAGCACTGCACTGGTATTGCAGAAGTCTCAGGGTTCGAATCCCTTACAAGCCTGAATTTTTTTCAGGCTTTATTTTCACTACTGTCTAATTTTGTTCATGACTGTGATGATCGTTCACACATTTATTATTTAATCCGTAGTTCAAATATATGATTTTCATATATTCATCATATAGTGTCCCTAATAATGGCAGGGTGTAAAAAAAACTGTTTACTGTGTCTGCTAGTTCTTAACGAGAAATATGTTTCATGGTTATTTAGTCTTCCAACTTGATGTTGTCGAGGATAACCTCATTTATTGCACCTAATTTTTGTTGTATTGCAGGTTTCTCTGTGAATATATTTACTACAAGTCACTGCAGCTTGGACAAGGCACATGTGTTTTTGTTCATGTTCCAATGGTAGATTCTCCATACAGTGTGGAAGAGTTGGTGGCGACTTTAAGGCTCCTTGTCTTGGCAATGCTCAAACAAATAAGCTAGAGGAATATGTTGAACTATTTACTAGCATATTATTTTTATTGTATGTTATGATGGTATGCAATTCTTAGCTCCTTTAGTGCCTCTCTTTCAATACCTAATAGTTAAATAATGTTTACTTAGTTTACTTAAAGGAGCTTGGTCATGATATTTTGGGTCATTATTAGAGACATAAAAAACGCATTTAAATAATGGGAAACAGTGAAATAACAAATTGTCAGGGAAGATAAGCATCAAAGAGACAAGAATAAATGCTAATATGGCGAGCATGGTGAAGGATGGAGAAGATTGAAGCGGATTACAAATGACCTTTTTGAAACATTGAGCTTAAATGTTTCAAAATCCAAAGACCATAGCTCCTTTAATAAAGAATACAGTAGCGGAGAATTGATATGCCTCACATTTAAAAAATTATAATCTATCGTGGTCCTCTTTAATTATGCATTCAGTCAATCCACACTTTACAGGGATTCACTTTTAGATATTGCAAACACCTCATTAGAAACAGTTTGGCCAGTCTTGCTTGACAGACTATAGGTTTTCTCTGAAATAAACCAAATTTATGACCAGAGAAACTTTCTCATACAACGTTAACTTTGTTAAATTATAAGGACAATTTAAGTACATCTATCTAAGCTTTAAAATGTCGCGAAAAGCGCTATGTTAGAACGCTACTTAACACGTACTTTCTGTAACAAGATATAATATAATTACAACTCCGAAAAACATCTTGCTAACTTAAAATATAAGTAAAAACAAGAAATGCATAACACAGGGAAATAAACATAACATTTTGGTTCTAATTACAAGACCATTATCAAGCGTATGACAAAGATGGTACCTACAGCGTTGAACTTATAAGGAGAGCCAGCTAGGAACGCGTGAGACACCAATTATTGCAACAAGAATGCAGAAAAAATTGTAACGTACTTTTTCTTTGGTTGAAACAGTAATGTAGACTTCTGACATCCCTTTCTGTATAGTTAAGATTGCGAGCCATCAACAGTGCGGAGAGTGCGGAGAGACTTGAGTAAGAAGGAATTACAGAAGGCAGTGGGGGGGGAGTGGAATTGGGAATTGAAAAGTTTCTGCTACCTCTCTATCCCCCCATCAGGTTTCAGCTACCTATCATCCACGAAGGAACTATCAGCAGTCTAGACACACAGATTGGACAAAATGTATGATTTCTGTCAATCAGGTTAAGTAATGTTTACTAAATGAGCAGGAGTGTTTTATCAAGTTTAAAACACAATGCGCAGCCGAGTGTTTTAGGACTTGATAAAAGACGAATTGCGAATGTATTGAACGGCTTAAAAAGCTTTACACTACATCTATCCATTCTTACACTTAAGTTTAGATTTGAGGTTATTTTGGCCTAGAAAATCGTATGTAAAATTTATCCGTGTCTTTATCAGATATAAAGACACTCACTAAAAAGTAATTTCTTTTGTATTTCCTTCATGAATTATTAATGAGTTTTTAATGATAAATATCGACACTATATGTGCATTTTACTAGCTGGGTTACTGTTTTTAAGACTAGTTTTGAGAACAGACTCCTTCCGTCGCAGGTAGAAATAAAATCATAACTGCCGTCATGGTGGCAGTATTCAAGTGATAAAGTTCTGAGACGAGGAGAAAATTAGATTGCTAAAAAAGTATTCGTCTCCAAGCCACTCACAATACGCTTTTTCTTCAATACTGTGCGGCAGCACCGGAATGGGGAACAGTCCGATTTTTTTTTTTTTTGGCAGCCCTATTGATTAGGGCAATTCTAGCCACCGCTATTACTCATGCGCAGTAAGCGCATGAGTTAAGGTTTCGTTTCGAGCAAATTTATGCTCGCGTCTAGTACATGAAAATTTGTGCGCATGGTTATAGGCTACTTGAAGCCTCTTGTTTCTTAGCAGATACGTAGTGTAGTAAGTTTTAGTAAATTTGCCGTAATTTGTAAACTTATAATATTAAAAATAAAATTTGATAGGTTTGCTGATTTTAACCTGTTTGCTTTACTGTCCTCCCGGCGATAAGATTCTTTCCTCAGGACAAAATAAGAGTAGGATAAAGAATACAGATTGAAAGACATTTGTCCGGTCAGTGAGATGTTATGTTGAATAACCTCCACCAGAAGTGTGAATTCGCATTTAAGGTATTATTCATTATATTGATGCGTTACTTTATCCGATGATTCTCTACAACTCTTACTAGTATTTCTTTGCATTAAACAACAGATGAGTGTTGTACTAAATGAGCGAAGATTCCAATAAAATCTCCGATGAGATCAATAACGCTGGGTTTGCAAACAGCTTTTATTTGAAACTAATAATGGTCTTTTTTAAAGGTTTAACACAGACGTTAAAACTTCTTCTTCTTCGGAAACTTTTCTTTCATATGCGTATGAACCGAAGGCCTGACCGGATGAAAAACGTCTCCTTTTAAAAACAATGTGAAAAACGTGCAAAAAATGGAAACGTGTGGACGAGTTCCTTAGATAATATTTGGTGTCAGCAGAAGCGTGATACGCTTCTCTCGTCAGTCAAAGATGTGACGAAGGTTGAGTCCGTCCAACGATGTGCTGCCAAGTTTATGCAAAACTGACCCATGTTCAAGAAAGGCGAGTATTGACCAGCCTGCTACAACAACTATGATGGCCCTCCTTAGTGCCCAGCCGCAAATGCCATCGACTAGGGTTATTTTACACGTGTATAAAAAGCAAATCAGTGACACAGTTCCCCAGATATCTAAATCGGGTAGTGAAGTGAGCAACAAGACCACAACACAGCACCTGTCTCAGCCAGCCCAGCATGCACTAGAGGGGACACATATCACTACCGCTACTTCCGCCCATTTAGGGAGTTTAAGAAACTAGGACGCGACGGCAACGAAAACGTCATTTCAAACTATATCCTCTCGTTATTGTAGCACTTTCGCGATTATTCCAGTGTGTTCAACTTGTAAAATGTCGGCGAATTATTCAGCAACTAAATTTCCATGACCGCGTTGTAGTAAAGAAAAATAAAGAAAAATTTGCATCATGTGCTCACGTTCTCGCCAAAACCTCAAATTTGTTCATTTCACGTTGTTGTTGAGAACGTGAACCATGATGGCAAATTTTTCTTTCTTTTTCTTTACTTTAACGCCGCTCATAGAAATTTAGTTCCTGGATAGTTCGCCGACATTTTACAAGATGAACAAATTGGAATAATTGCGAAAGTGCTCTAATAAAGAGAAGGTATATTTTGAAATGACGTTTTCGTTGCCGTCGCGTCCTCATTTCTTAAACTCCCTAAATACTTCACTAGTACCAGTCACCTCATAGTTTTTGTGGTGGGCAATTGAACGTTGCGAGAAGTCTGGTAACAAATCAGACAAACAAGATGGCGGTGAAGTGTGGAGAAGTTGTTTTCAGGACAGGGGAGGTATGGAAATGCTGCTTTTAAAACCAGTTTCCGGACTGTAGTATACATTTTTATGCATCTTGTTTTATATTCTTCTTCTCCATCTCATTTTCTTGTACACTTGTTTTTTTCTGGTTATTGTAAAAAACAAATCATTCATTGACAAACTTGCAACAATTGCACATTTTGAATTTGAGATCTGTTGCATATGTTCTATATTTTGCTCACGTCTGCTGTTCCAGATTTTCAGTTGTTTGACTTTTCTCCTGAAAGACAGCACCTATCACGAAGTAATTGCCATAGACATTATGTACAGTAGACAGTTGCTAAACAGCTACAGGTTAATTCAGTTGCAAAACAGTCGATGTTTAAAAAGTCGAGGGCCTTTATTTTCTAGGATAACGACGCATCTTCAGATATCTGGGATGACACTGCTCTCATAGAAGCGTATGATCGAGCAATAAGCGCCATTAAGGTATTACCAGGCAACCCTTAGTTAAATTATTTCTGTAATTAAGCTTGACTGTTAGATCAGTTATTTAGCCAACCACCTCTTATGGTCAGGTGTATTAAACGAGTTATTAATATTTTTTCATAAAAATTCTGTTTTATTAGAATGGAGGAAAAAGCAGTGGTGCCAAGGCTAAGGGTAAAAATAGGTACTAATAATTAATATGCAGATTATATAAAAGTGATTTTATTTCTATAAATACATTTACCTACTTTCTCATTTCACTCTCTGTTTTGCATGTCAAGTTTCTTAACCTCACTCCACATATGAACAAGATGACTGTGTTAAACTTCTGACATTAAAAAAAATGTTTTCTCTCATTAATGTTCTTTGTATTCATTTTTGATAGAAAGCAACAGCCTTCAAAAAAGAAGGATAATAAAAAGAAGGCTACAGAACAGGTGAGAAGCATGCTTTAGTACTGCACAGCAAATCCCATGGCATTCCTCTAATAATAGTCTTGTGGAATGCATGTGTTTCATTAAATGGGAAAATAGCTGTGAGTCAACTTGAATGGCTCATATTCACAGTTATGTATCAGTCAATTCCAGAAGTGCCCATACCTCCCCTCCCTGGTAAACACCCAGGCATTTGATCTACCTTTCCAAATGAAAAATGCCTTATTTATTGCTCCAGAGTCTAACAGACTTTCTTATACTTGTGCTGTGTAATTTCCATATTCGCTTGCACCTGCTGAATGAACATCAAGAGCAAATAGCACTTCTTGGGGAGGGAAACTCTGATTTTATACTTTGGGAAGGTAGAGTTCTGGTAACGAGTACGTTGCTATGGTGACATCATAACCACTATCACAATGTGTAGTTCTGGCAGCACATCAACCCTGCAAAATTTCAACCCTGTAGACTTAGTATTTGCACAGATATTCCATATTTTGTGATCTTACTTCATTTTGTACCGACCCTGTGATGTCACAAGTCCTCTAATTTGCATAAATCAAACTCTTGAATAACTCGGCAACCAAGAGTGCTATCACAATAAAATAAATGCCGTTCTTCATCATTTTGAAAGCTCTTTTGAACAAGCTAATGAAAAATTTTGTGTCATATACACTTTAAGAGTCCTCTGACTGTATACATTGCCTTATGGATCCTATCTGTTCACTTTTTAGTGGCATGTTGGTGATAGCTGTCGAGCCATCTACTCTGAGGATGAATTGATCTATGATGCTGTGATTGTCTCTATTGATGCCAGTTTTAGTACCTGTGTGGTGAAATTTTGTGGCTATGGTAACACAGAAGAACAGAACTTAAGCGACCTGTTACCTCCTTTTACTAAAAAAGAAGGCAAGTCTCCAAAGCGCACTGGCAATCAGAATGGCTGGCCAGCATCTCCAGAACAATTGGTAATTTGGAACTTTTTATTTATAACTTTAATAGTGACAACCAGTGTCATAATAGTACTTTGATTTGTTTTTACCCGAAGGTTAAAAACTTGTTTGTGTCCAGAACCTTGCTTTCTTTGCATGCATAGCTTGTTCCCTTTAGTTTGATCTTTAGAGTGGTTTTCAATTGAGTGTCAAAAGTAACTATGGTTTTGCTTTGGTTTTGCATCATTTTGCTCTGTGATTGGCCAGGAAAACTCGCGCCACTTTCTCAACCAATGAGAAGCAAAACCAAAACCAATCGTGACTTGCACGCGCATATTTTCCAGCGCTTTACGCTGGCTACATGTAATTGCTTTGTATTCTGATTGGCTCGTTGCACTGCTAACTTCAGTTGTGATTGGTCAGAGTAATTGCTTTGGTTTTGGTTTTACGACACTCAATTGAAAAGCGCTCTACTAGAGAAATAACCCATTACTACATTCTCAGTCAACCACAACAGGTGTTGTTTGTCCTTCAGAATGGTGATAATGAAATGGACTGGACTGCTGGCAGCCAATCCCCCATTAGATGGAAGATCAGTGATCTGTGTCTTGCTCCAGAACACCCTAGTCAGCACTTCCATGAGGCAGTCATCAATTCGTTTCCCACACCATATACCTGCAAGGTCACTTTTCTTCGATCCAGACAGAGGTGAGAAATTTATTTTATGTCGGGTTTTCATTATAAAAGCAATAAAATTAATGTAATTATTATGCTGTTTTCATCCTTTCAAGGAAGCTTTTAAAATTTCAAAATGTTCTTTTTATTATTTAGACAGGATTTAGATATTTCAGCATTAAGGCCTTCACAGCCATCACACCACCTGAGGCATCATCATCATCATCATCACCCTTATACATCTGATCAAAGAAACCCGGTGTCAGGATCTCCACTTTCTAGTTATCCATTTTCATCAAGTTACCAGTCTTCAGTAAGTACATTTAGTTCAATGATGGTTGATTATGTTGTGTTGTTTTCCTTTACAGGGAGGTTTGACTCTATTATTATTGACCATAAGTTACAGTAGGTGGTGGTGGTGGTGGTGGCGGCAGTGGTGGCATTAACAACAAGCCAACAATATTAATATTCCAGTTGTTAAAATACAGCATATTCATAGCAGATTTCCATTCTGACAAAATTATAATCTGTTGAGTACCTGTCTACAAGGCATTTTTGTTTTGTAAAAATCATGAAATTTAGAGCTTACTCATTTTCTCATTGTACAAAGTTGTAACTAAAACTTGTCATAATGTTATTTGTGTACTATTTTCTATTTTAAGACATACATGTGCTTGTTCAGATTTTTTAATTTGGGCTGTTACAGAAAACTTCTGTTTCCTGTTTTACCCTCATTATTTTCTCATTATATTTTTCAGATGAATTTCTACCCCGCAGCTCCTCCTCCACCCATACCGCCGACCCTTCTGCCTCACTCATCTGGATTTCAACCAGCAACAAGTAGTGTAAGCAAAGCATTTGATTGGCTCTTGTGCCCAACAAATGCCATAAAATTCTATAAGGAACCTGTTAGAAGCTACAAGTACTTTTGAGAGCCCAAACTAATCCAGGCACATGAAGTCACATTTTGTAGTAATGCAATAATATTAATAGGCACTCATGAAATATTATTTAATAAACTTATTGATTAATTGATGTTAGCTATGTGTTACAGTTCCAGTTCGCACCTATGCCACCACCTCCAGCTCCTGTTAACAGCAGCGATGTGTCCCATGATAATGACGCACTAGCAAGCATGTTGATGGCCTGGTATTTGAGTGGTTATCACACAGGGTACTATCAGGTGAGCTGCTGTAGCATGCCATGGGCAGTAACTGATGGTTACATGATATCAGCATGATTTCATGACAGTGTGGTTTCAGAAAACTGCCATTAATTTTATAAATTCCCCATTGAATCCACTGAGGTGGAGGTCTCAAAGGCAGGGCCTTCAAAAGGAAGCTTTCACAAAATTTAAGATTAGGTTTAGAGAGTTCAGACCATACAGTTGAAATTCCTGAGACAAGCACCCTTCAGAATTGACATGCAAGCATCTGCTTATGGGAAATGGGGCTTCATCTGTGTGTTATAATACAATGAGGACTTTTCTTTCTTGCATTTACAGGCTATGCAAAGCCTTCGTCATGGATCCAGTTCAGTAAATAATGAAGCCCAAGTTTCAACAACAGATTCAGATGGTAACAGACAAGACTCGGGCCAACCACAGACTACGTGAAAGAAATAACCAAACTTCTGTTGTTACTACATCAGTTTGATTCTTTTCTCTTTAATTGCAAGCATTTCAATAAATAGTTATGTTATCATGCATTGTCACTTGTCTTGATCATGTCGATAGCTGTATCTATTGTAATTGAAACTGACAAGTCTGAGGCTTCTGTAGCCTCCAATGCTTTCTTTTTCATGGAAGTTGCATTATGAACAACCTAAAAAGAACTCCAGGCAAAAGACAAAATGACCAAAGAAAAGATGACAAAGTTAGTTAATTTACCTCTTCTTTTTATCAAACTCAGTGAACATAGAGTACTGAAGTGATGTCACAGAAATTAAATTTGTGAAATTATGGGATTTATTTGGATATTTAGAAAGAACATGATAAAAAAGACCTACTTGCCAAAAATGGGCATTTTTTTACAGTTTGAGAGCAAGATATAAGCACCGTTATGCTCTGCTGTCTCCATACAAATCCTTCTAAATTTTACTTAGTTCATAGCATTATGAACCAAGTCAAATTTAGAAGGATTTGTATGGAGTCAACAGAACACAATGGTGCTAATACCTCAGAGCCAATTTGCCTTGAAATGCTGATTTTTGGCAAGTTAGCATCTTTCTGAAAATTTCAACAAATCCCATAATTTCAAAAATTCAAGTATTTGTGACATCACACTTTAGCACTCTATTGTACATTCAAACTTAAGAACAGCTGAAAGGCACTGCTAACTGCATTCCTTAACCCTTAGTAGTTCTCCTGTGTATTAATGGGTTTTGTTTACTTTGACAAAACAACCAAACACATGACTGTGTTTAATCTCAGTATCCAGTTCATCAGTACAATATCACTATCAAGCATGCAAGTGATGAGAATAATGGAGATGATCAAAGATACAGCATTAATGTTAATTTTTTTATCTCAAATTGTCCTAATAATTATTAATATTACTGTAGTATATACAGAGGACAATGAGAAGAATGTCAGAGCTCAGCCAGGCCATCTTTAGGCCATAACAATAGTTTTTCTGGCCAATGTTCTATAATAGTAAGAATAGATTTCCCTCTATTTCAGTGACAAGGCATGCTACAAAAGGGAACATTAATTTCAACCTGTTGAGTATCTGTTCTTTGAACAATGTGGGTATGGGCTGTCCTAAAACCAGCAATCGGCAAGTTCCAATGACAGTCCAACTTTGTGGGCATTGGCCAGCAAATGTAGTCACCTCTCATCGCTCCCAGTGGCTGGCGACTGTCGCTAATGACTTGGAGTGATGTTAGGTGACTAATGTTCTTTACTGTGTTGACAGCAGAGCACTGAGACACTCCATGCTTCTGTCCAGCTCAATATGTTACACTCAGCCATCATATTTATACATGTCAACTAATCAACATTTGACGAAGCAATTACTGTTGACAGAGCTTTAGCATATACTTTAGGGTTCTTATAGAAAACACAATTATTGGCGCAAGTATCTGGTTTGGTGTCCCAAATTGTTGGTCCACAGGAACACAAAGGTGGAAGAACAATGCTTCTTGTCTGCAGCTTGTCCTTCAAAACAACCTTCAAGGCTTCTATGTACCTTTCCGTTTCCCTCTCTTTTTGAAGTTTCTTTTCCTTTTTAGCCTGATTCATTTGAAGTTTCTTTTCTTCCTGGGCCCTTAGAAAGATTCCTCCTCTTTTCGAACCCTTCGCATTTTAAGCTTGTCAATTTGTCGTTGTTCAATTTCAAGGCGTTCAACCTCCTTCTCAACTTTGAGAGCTTCCATTCTTTTGCGATGTTCTTTCATTCGCATGTTTTCTCTTACTTGCTCTCTCTCTTTGTCCATGAACAACCTCCTATAAACAGCAACTTGGCTCTTTGCACGTGCTTTCTTTTCCTCCATTAATTTTGAAGGCTGTAGAAAAACTTCAACAGCGTTAGACTTTCTGTTTACCTGAGCAATTTCAGATTTCCTTTGATTGTTACTCCAGTCAGTGTTCTCAATCCCTAACATTTCATCTCTTTGAAAATGAATTCGTTTATCAGAAGTCACTTCAGGCCGCAAACCAGATTCTGAGGGCATCTGAGGATGGTAATCAAAATCGTGATCTTGAATCGCATTTTCACCGATCCAATAATCACCAATTTCTACTTCCCCCTCTGGATTTCTTTCTTGCTGCGTCTCAGGCTCAGTCTTTTGCCTGGACATACCATGATCTCTGGTTGGAGAAGTTCTCCACAGGCCTCCAGGAAGAAGCTGACTCAAGCGCTCCACCTCTGGCCCAAGACTCTTTGAACTCAACACAGTTCTTGCATGTTTGGAGCATTTTCTGATCTTTTGTGCGTTCTCCTGTAATAGTTGACTAGCAGCATCAACTGCCGAAAGATCCTGTGTAACGCAGCGTTGAATTTTGAGCTCAGAATCATCGCGATACACACAGTGATCCCGTCTCACAGAGCTTGGCAGCCAACTCTGCTGCACTACATTCCGTTCAACTTCAAAAGCTTCTACTGACATGCCATGTTGTTCCTCGCGTTTCCACTGTTCTAAATTTCTAACTCTCACCTTAACCTCTTGTTGGAATTCTCTTAGCCTTTCTTCCTTTTCTCTTATAACTTTGTTCAGTCGAAGCTCTTCTTCACGAGCGCTGTGTGTCGCCGGCTCATGGTGCAGCTCTACCCAAGCTGCAAATGGCAAGATTGCGGACGATCGATGTTCCAGTTGTCCCTTGGATCGAGTTTTCTGTGCCGGTTTCTTTCTTGCCTGTTCTTTAGGTCTGACTGGGATATTTGTCGGCATTTTGTGTCTTGCAGTTGCCATTGAAATGTACTCCAACAACCGTTGAAACTTTCAAACATTTCAAACATCTTAGTGCAGAATATTGGTCAGCGGATAATTCCCTTTAGGTGTTGTGACGGTGTTGTGTATCACACATGAAAATTCCCATTTGTGTGACGACTTTGCGTGACACTTTCGGCGCTCAGTATATACAGTTTATATTTGACATTCCAGATCCTTTACTCCTAGAAAGATCAAGCTAGTTGGCCTTATCGGAAAAGAAAAGCAATTTTTAAAAATTTTCACACCTATTTAGAAAACATAAGCTTAATGTTGCGCACTTTCTAGTCTCCATGACAAACTACACGACACAAGGCTGCTATTGAAGCAATTTTTTTAAAAAAGGCGTAAAAAAGTCCCCCATCAAAATATAGATCCCTCAAAATTAACCACCTGTCTGGTTTACTTTTAAAGTTTTTTTTTAAAGGAGGTAGTGAGATTTGAATATAGATCATCTGAGTCCACTTGTTCAAAAGCCAGTTAATGCTAACTCAGGATTTATCGTAGTGTAAACTTAGGTTGAAGTTTTTAACTTGGATTAGTTTCTTTTGCTTCTTTTTGCTTTTCAGGATTGACATCCTCTAATCTAAAATTTTGCAGAATATCAGCGTTCAATAACGTTTGTGGATACAGAAATAAACACCTTGGTTAATTTTTAAGTAGGGCAATTGTCTTTCGAACACCTGGGCCATGAGCAATAAGCTTGTTCATGGAGATGCACAGAGGACAAAATCCCACCTTTAACCAAAAATCAAGGTTTTCTATGTTGAAAAGTTATAAATCCATACTTCATTGGAAATTTGTGGCAAGAGTTATTTCTGAACTGCTGTGTCTACAAAAAAAAAAAAACAAAAACAAAAAAAAAAACAGATGGAAGCTGAAACCACAAGTCACAATGAGAAGTAAACACCTTGAAATTTTGACCCTTGTTTGACGGGCCCTGGAATGAGCTACCCAGGAGTTTCATCGCCTGGCGTGCATACCAAGAGCACATCAAATAACAGAGCACATAAATAAATTTTCTGTGATAAAGAAGTTAAACCCACACATATTTGTCCATCCATGAAAAGTAATTGCCTTCCTGTTCAAAACCTTCATGAAAACCCTGAATACCAACATGTAATTTTTGTTCTGAGATAATTTCGATACCAGGTCAAATTACACAGTTCAGGTTTTTTATTCCACCAGACTTTTATTAACAAAATATTGAGTTTACTGCAATTAAAGCAACAGCAATAACAACAACAAATAACAAAAACAACAACAATAATAGTAATAATAGTAATTTAATAATAATTTAACAAACAATAAGTGCAGTAAATATGCAATGGCAATGAGTGGTGACTATTTTTCTAACCGCCTACATCAATCAAAACTACTTCAGCTATACAAAAGGTTCAAAAAAAATATAGTCAACAAAAGTCAACAGCATGCACACAACTATTAGCTGACCAGAAATGGCAACTTAGAACCTTTATTTCCTTATCGTCATATGGTTAAAGTAAAATAATATTAATAAAGCGTAGAATATCCATTGTAAGTTCTGAAAGACAAAAGGCAAAGATGTTTGTTATAATAATATGATCCTCGTCAACATAGCTTACAATTTTCCAACAGACAATAATTTTCAAAACTTTAATTAGCATTACATGAATCTCTTCCTGAACAAAACAAAACAAAAAAAAAAGTAAAAGAATACCGGTAAGCTGTGACAAAAGAGAAGAAGATGAAAGAAAAGAATCAACAACACTACCAATCAAGGACAATGTGGATTAAAATATTACATTTAGAAGCTTGGAATCAACTATTAAATGCCCCTTTTCAATGCTTACATTCTGCATCATCCATTGAGCTTTTCAATGGCCTCATCAATGTCGCTCACATGGTTTTTTAGCTTTTCCCACTGGCTTAACTGCAACATAATCCCTGGTAACAGACATATTGAATTGTAAATGAGCAGCTGATTTTTTTTGTTAAAGAGAAATCAAATAATTACTTTTACAGTACAACACAAAAGTTTCATCACATGTTTTTGCATAAACACTTTTCCAATCTGGCAGAATTATAACTTGTAGAAAAATGAACCTTTCATTAACCTACTCTCCATCACTTAATCATTAACCTTCTTTCCATCACTTTATCATTAACCCACTCCCCATCACTTATCATTAACCTGCTCTCCATCACTTTTTATCATTAACCTGTTCTCCATCACTTTATCATTAACCTGCTCTCCATGGGTCGGTACAAAACGTGGACCCCCCTTCTGGACCCCCTTCTGGACCCCCATCTGGACCCCTTCTGGACCCCCTTCTGGACCCCCTTCTGGACCCCTTCTGGACCCCCTTCTGGACCCCCTTCTGGACCCCTCGATTTTTCTGTTGAAAAATAATAAAATGATATTCAACAGTCTTCGCTTTGGATTTCAACTTCGGCCGGTTCGTTGATAGTTACAGACAGTATTACAGTAATCGCGAACATTGCCACAGCCAGTTGCCATTTTCATCCCGAGAAAGACTTGCTTTGAATTTGCGTTGCTGACTTTTGTTGTTGTTACCAAATACTTTAGAATTTTCTCGCAATGGTTAGATAAACGTTAAATATGGAAATTACTGTTCGGCTTTCAACTGGGTTTCGGAGAATGTGAAAATTATTATCGGTGGCAGATTTATGTCACGTGCTGTGATGTGAACCGAGCTCAAAAACTATCTTATTTTTCTGTTTGGATTAGAATAAGCACTGCTAGTTAATGTTATCACTGCAGCAAAAAGGTGAGCAATGTTTTCTTCCACGCTGGCAAAATATAGTCGAAAGCCGCTGAATGATGATGGCATGAAATGTGATCACTCTGGTTGCCTAGCACGTGACATAAATCTGCCACCGATAATAATTTTCACATTCTCCGAAACCCAGTTGAAAGCTGAACAGTAATTTGCATATTTAACGTTTATCTAACTTTTGCGAGAAAATTCTAAAGTATTTGGTAACAACAACAAAAGTCAGCAACGCAAATTCAGCGAAATTCAAAGCAAGTCTTTCTCGGGATGAAAATGGCAACTGGCTGTGGTAATGTTCGCGATTACTGTAATACTGTCTGTAACTATCAACGAACCGGCCGAAGTTTAAATCCAAAGCGAAGACTGTTAAAAATCATTTTATTATTTTTCAACAGAAAAATCGAGGGGTCCAGAAGGGGGTCCAGAAGGGGTCCAGATGGGGGTCCAGAAGGGGGTCCAGAAGGGGGGTCCACATTTTGTACCGACCCGCTCTCCATCACTTTATCATTAACCTGCTCTCCATGAACTTTACCAAATACTCACCCTTTCTACCAGGCTTAAGCTCACCATCACTCTCATAGAATTCTCTGATGTCCACATATACTTTCCTTTGAACTCTCTCACAGATATCTTGCGTTTATCTGAAAGCTAAAAAATTGGAATAAAGAATAAAAAGATTGAATAAGGTGAAGTGGCATTGGCCATGTTCTAAACGAGTAAGGGTCCCCAATTTATCGATTGGAAAAAATTGTTTCCACTGCATGAAAGAGCATCTCAAAAATGGTTACCTAACCAACTTTGACGCTGTTCAGTTGAATTGGAGCTGAAAGAAATGTTTGAAAATTGTGAAAATTAGAGACTTTGTACGGTTTGGAGGGACACACTTTCTGAAATAGAGACATTTGTATAGCATTTTTTTAAGTTTTAAATGCATGTTATCTGGTGGCTTTTCAACCAAACATACTCAATCTTGCTGAGACCGCTTATTTTGAGATACCGTTTCATGTGAGAATCGATTTAGTCACTGATTTAGTTCAATTTCATTGATTTTCAATGAAGTTTGAATTCGTTCCCAGGCCCTTACTCGTTTAGAACATGGCCCATTGGTCTACCTCATGATCAGACTGTCTTCAGCATGAAAGAAGTTGTTCATTGTGGTTTCGAAAGGGTAGTTTAGTTTTCCATGGTTTGTCTCACAATAAAGCAGTTTTCAATTAAGTGTTGTAAAACTGATAACAAAGCAATATTACTCCTGCCAATTACAACAGACTGCTGAAACAGTGTAATGAGCCTAAATTTCCAATTCACACACAGAATTCCCAATAACCCTCCACAGCAGGGGATGGGTGAGGATAGGTGGGAGGGAGGGTGGGGTGGCTAGTATGAAATGCGCTATGCCAATCACATTCAAGTCATTAGATAGATAGATAGTTAGTTAGTTAGATAGATAGATAGATAGATAGATAGATAGATAGATAGATAGATAGATAGATAGATAGATAGATAGATAGATAGATAGATAGATAGTTCAACCTTTATTGATTTATACCGCTCAGGGTAGCCCCTTCAGATGCAAAAAGCGGTCTGCTATCAATGGGATCCCTGAGCACAATGGCTTTTCCAAATCAAACTCAATTTGCACAGGCCGTTTGTTTGTGGGTTATAGCATGAGATAAGTTCATAAATAATTAATGTAGGGGCATTGCACATGGTTTTTTGATTGGTTTATTGGCTGGAAGAGCGTTTACAAACATATATAAGCTTACATAATGCACCTATCAATGTTAAGCCCAAGGGGGGAGGGGTTGGACTAACCACGAGGAATTTGATTGTGACGTCTGTCTCCAGGGTAGGGATTTTGATCAATTATGTTGTACCCACCCCATGCCGACCCCGCCACCCAACCTCGGGCTTAACATTAATAGGTGCATAAGCTTAGCTTACCTCAAAACTAAAATCGTCTTCTTCTCGGTCTCCTTTTGAGGCGCTTGACTTTGAAGATTCCTTTGCTTTCTTGCTTTTTTTAGGTTTAACCTGTGAGATGCAACAATGCCAATGCAACAGGGAATATTAACCTTAAAACTGCTCAAAAAGCATCGCAGTAAAATCTGCTTAGCTTTGCCCTTAGCTTGTATCACTAACATATTCAAAGGCTTGTCACTCGCCTCCTCTTGCTCGCCTTCGTCACTACTGTCGCTTACAGTGGCTTTTGACGTAGGCCTCTTCGACATTTTCCCTTATAATGGCAATATATCAGCTTATTTCACTAAATTTATGTGCAAACGATGTACTTTGGCAGTCAACGTGCTCGAACAAAAAAACGGCGCGAAGGCTTTGTGGCCGCCCTTTGAGCTTGTGGGTTGAGGACTGGAGGCTATTATATATTTTAAGCGTCAATCGACGACAGTTGAATCGATAACATTTTACTGTAAAATAAATATTATGGCTAAGAATCGTGATATCGCTCGCGAAAGTCTTTGTAGCACGCTTGTAGTGTCAGCTGGTATTTATGCGAGGGACCCTTACCACCCTCCTTCTGGCGCAGCAGCTCTAAGCAACTCAAAGGAAGTAGTTTTATCAAACTGAAAACAGCAGCAAGATTGAATAGTTCTGCGCAGGGCATCTCGTTAAAGCTTGCTCTACTTGAAACGGTCAGAATTTTTGAAATCTGACTGGTCTTATGCTACGGGATACAGCCTGATCACAGATGAAAAGACCGGTAAAACACCTGGGGGGTGAGAAAAATTGGGTGGTGGTGTGCTGTCTGCTTCCTGAAACCCTAACTCTATTTCAGACCA
>JAEMWC010001009.1:102500-147500 GCA_016490735.1 Pachyseris speciosa | reverse complement strand
TAGAATCAACACAAACAACAGCCGCAAAGGAGGCTACGGGAGCTTAGCCACCGAAATTTAAAAGCCACGATGTGATTGGTCAGTTCCTGGAATGGAATGTCCTGCTCGGTTCAGCAGGCGTTGGTGAGGAGGGAGACTAGGACCGACACAAACAATGGCTGCGAAGGAGGCTACATAAAAGGCAGTTTTCTATCAAATTAGTCACTATTTCGTGCTTGATATGAGCGTTATTGCCCAAAGTTGCTCAGAAAGGCAAAACTTGCTCGAGGCTGCTAACTGTAAGCAGTTGCTCCAAAAGCCAAAAGTTGCCGAGCACGATCGGGACTTGCCTGACAGCAGCACCGCAACCGGAAAATTAAGAAATTCAACAGAAAGTAGCATTTTCAATCATTTCAAGAAATTATGATTAGAGAGAACGAATCCCCATGCGCGGTGATAAATTTTTGAAAACTATTTTTGTATTTTCCGTCACTGTGAAGTGTTATTTTCCGCAGCCTGAGGAACGAAAGAAGCGGAAAATGTTTTTTTAATCACTGGATGACGCAATATGCATGTCGTCACTGACATTGCGCACCGAATGACCGTGTTAAAAACTGATAGAGGCCCATTTATGGACGTATTTACTGGGTTTCCAGTAAATACGTTTTCCCTGCGTTTTCTCGTAAAATATTTCTATCGTCAGCAGAGTGTGCCATGCATAAATATGGCCGCGGAAATACTGCCAGAAAAAACAAAGGCTAGACGAAAACCGTAAGTACGACTGTTAGCAATAAAGCTAATGAAATGTCACTGAAGGTTGTTTACGCAAGAATAAAATATCTAAAACGTTGAATTTGTTGATTTTTTGTTAAATACGGCACATAAGAAGAAAAATCACTTGCAGCGAACTCCGATCTTCAATTGTAGTTTTCTGTTTTGTGTAGAAATCGCCCTCCGATGATGTTTTCTATTAATATTCTTCTTGGCAAAAGAAAGATTGGAATTTAAGTACAGACATTCTTGCACAAAGTCTCCCTCAAAGAAGGAAATTGGTTTCTATTTTCAGTGTTTTTGGTTCGTTCTAGATAATCTCGTCCGCTGTGGCAAATTAAGTTTTACAGTCTAAAGCGGTACTGAATTCTTCGTCTGAAGTGAAGCCCATATTTTTCTTTCATGTGACAACGTTGTTTTATGTATTCGCTTCTCCAAAGGAGGTCATAACAGCGAAAGCAAGTGAGCCGTAGTCACTGCTTGCTTAAAGTTGAAATTTGGAGGGCTACGGTGACGTTCTCTCCCGAGGACTCCGCATCCACGACCGCCGTAGTAGAGGTCGCCGTAGCGATTTGCTTGAAGTCCCTATTATCCGCCGAACGGGTGGATGGTAAAGCCCCGGTCAAACACCTTGTTTGGTCGTGGTTTTTAACCGTTTGACCAGGTCTTCAAACATCTACATGTTTGGACACCAAACAATGTTTAATGTTTGGTTAGCAAATATTTCTCGTTTGGCCGGGGCTTAATCAATACAGGAGGATGATGCATTTCACTGTCATAAATATGGCTTACGTAAACACAGTACAGTACGTTTTCATCTTTTGACGAGTCAAACATCCCCTACTTTCTCTACTAAGCCATTTAAAACAAGAAAAAAGACTGAAATATCTTTTCTAACTCTTCTACAAGCCTACAAAAATGGTCCTGATTTAAGGAATAACAGGCTCGATCTAAGAACACATAACTTTCGTATTCTGGTTTTGGCCGCCTCAAAAAACAAAGACGCATTAATATAAGAAAAACTTTCAGTTTTCATACCATTTTTGACGAGAAAAATTGTCTAACTCTGAAAAACTAAAAGGCCCAGTAAATACACCATTTTACTAATGATCAGTTCCTGGTGAATTGTGGGTAGATCCACTCCTTTGAGGGAACAAACGGTCAAAATAACAATTTCAAATTACGTCCTAAAATGGCCGTTTGCCCAAACAAAGGACTGGATCTACCCACACTTTACCAGGAACTGATCATTTGCAAAATGGTGTATTATTACAAACTTCGCTGTATAATGTATACAACTACTACTAAACTATTGTCTTTATTTTTCTCTTCACATTTTTCAGTCTAATTCCACGAGACTAGCATAACTGGCTACCAGTCACGCTTTTTCACACGTCTTCACGCGCGATTCAATGGGACGGGATTTCGTCTTTTCACGCGCTTTGAAACCAGTTTTCCCGGCGTTTTGGGTCTGTTGCAACCGCTGCGTCTGATTGGTTTATTCCACTATTTTTTAGTGATTGGAAACCTGTCAGCTTTCAGCTAGATATCTCTCCACACAGCGTTCAGCTCGTCTCAATGTTTCTTGTTTTTCCTCATCGCTCGATTTTCTTTGCTTTAGTTTCGTGGTCAGTTCTAGAACTTCATCGTTACTCACAGCATATTTGCAGCCCTCCCTAAACATTTTCTCCGCTGTCTGCCGATCCACGTGATCTATTTGACTGATAGACCAAATGATTGCCTTGGAGGAAAAACAAAAAAGAAAGTTACCACAAACAAATCACAGGAAATTAGTATGCCGCCGTTTCACTAAACTCAGAGTGGAAATTTCAGCCATCCATTTGGACAACACACCATGTGCTGTGGTACCAACGTGGGTCGAGCTTTTGATTGTGCAGGTGAAATTCTAAGTGCGACAATTGAATTGAGAGCTACTGAGCAGTATTTTCCGTTGGTACGTTTCATTATACTGTATTACTGTATAAAAGAGGCGGGATTCTACGTTTTAAGTTCGCTGATTACATTCTAACTTTAAACTGTGGCCGCAAATGAGATTCAATCGAAGCTGTATCGCTTGAGCCCACCTCCGGTAGCCACACATCCGACAGGTACGTGATATCCGGGGTCCCCTTGAGTTCTTGGTAAAACCGTTTCAGCAAGTCCATGATGTCATCACGCTGGCAAGAAAAGTGAAAAGGAAACATCAGCAACGAATGCGAATATCCCGGTAACTGATGAGTAAACAACATAGCTGTACTGCACATTTTCTTAAAAGTCTTCACTGATTTTCTCTAGCAGAATGTCGAAAATTGCTGAACCTAAACAACGACCACGGTGATTGGGATCGAGCGGCTCCGATCATCATCATCATCATCATCATCGTCAACATCATCATAACCAGTTTGACATCAACATAACCAGAACCTCACACGGAAGGTGCGACTGTGCTAAGCCCCAATGTGACAACAACAACAAATTTATTTACCCCTTAAAAAAACTTAATGTAAACTTGTTTCATGCTGTTCAGTCTTTTATCTTCCAATCAAACCGTTTCTCGTTATTGAATTTATTTATTTATTTGGGTGGGGGGGGGGGGGGGGGGGGAGGTGTGAGTTTCTTGTCCATGCCTGTTTGTTTTATTTCTACTTTTGTCTTTTTGACCGTGATGTTAAAATAATAACAATGTAAGCGGGGTTAGCTCTCTCGATGAGCACCTAAGTGCTCTTAGAGAAAATGCTCGAATAAAAAAATATTGTTTAAATAAAAAAAGAAAAAACCCAAGGACAAAATTTTACAAACAATGAAATTGAATAAAGAAAAAGCGCCATTGGCTAACATAAGCTAAGCTAACATCTTACCAGGTTTTCATCTGCAATTGGTCCAAATCCTGACCGTCGTTTGAGGTTGTCCTTCTCGCTCACTCTTCCGCGAATAAAAATTTGATGCCTTTCTGAAGTTTTTGTCCCGTTCAAGATTCCTTTTAAAGTTGGCTGAAATAATATAGGGAACAAAAATGGCATTGTATTCGCGTAAATATTGCCTTGCTCATTTAAATAAATAAATAAATAAATAAATGACAGCTAGTGGGGCCGAACAAATACACGAAACAAATTATTAAAATAAACATAACAGGTTAAGAATCTCAACTGGCAGGAGGCTTTGCTGTAACCGCTCGGCCACCCTCCCTCCCTAGTGACTCCTCGGCCGTCATCTGTGTTTTCTTCATCTAACTTGGCAATGGTAGCGAATTAAAGAAGCAAGATTTGAAGCAAACAAAATTAAAACAAATTACGAAATGACTGAAGGCTTGTATCAAATAGACCATTTTACAGTTGTCGGTGAAAGCAAGGCTGGGTGATACAACCTATCAGCATAATTTCCATAAGAAATGCAGGTAGGTTTGTACCAAAACAAGGTCACCCCTAGCCTCGCATTCAATCAAAGGCCAGGGTACCTAGCAAAGAATTGTACAATGGTCTATTGCCATGAGATAATTTTTTGAACATTTTATACTTACCTTTGCTTGTCTGATGTAAGACAAAATGTTGCTGTATTTAGACACAGGCCTGGAGAAAAGATAAAAAACATTTTCAGTCCAGCTAACCCATTTAAGTCTGAAGTTCTCTTTTCACATCGCCGAGTAGATGCGGGCCCTTACAACCTCTAAACAAACTTCAAAGGCATTTTATTGACCAAGAAGGTGGCACGTGATGTACCTCGAAACAGCGCATCTCACCGTCGCAACTATAACTTGCACACGTTTTTAAAAATGTTCCAGACAATCACAGAGACCTCACTGCAGTGTGTAGCAACAGTGGTTTCAGATTAGTGAGAAAATCTATAAACGAACATTCTTCATTTGATTTCAATTTCAGTTGTGAAATTGCGTTCACAACTGCGAGGATCATTCTTCATTTGATTTCATTTCAGCAGTTCATGTATGATTTATTTCATATATCATTCACTCATTTCTTTCACGGGAACATATGAACCCACAATTGACCTGCTCCCAACGTCAGTGGCTTCATAGCTCAGTTGGTTAGAGCATCGCACCGGTAATTGCGAGGTCACGGGTTCAAACCCCGTTGAAGACCTGAATTTTTTTTCAGGCTTCTTTTCGCAATTGCATAAATTGCGTTCACAACTGCGAGGATCATTCTTCATTTCATTACAGTTACTAAGGCACCGAGCCAAGAAAGGGTGTTTTTCGTTATTGGTAAGCCTTACTTCCTGTATCGATACCGAGTCAGTCTTTTGCAATCAATGATAAATTCAGGTCTTACTTTTTTGCCCTTAAAGATTTCCTGCATTCAAAGAGGTTTGTTGAGGACGACTGAGCACGATCTTCGCTTTGGTCGACATCTTCCTCTTTACCACTATTCTCACGAATATCATCGTCTTTTTCCTCAAATATCGGTACATCTCCTATGGAAAGAAACAAAACGCAAACTCCGTATTCTTTAATGAAACTACAAACCAGTGACAAATTTCACTGAACCGAGAAGTCAACAATTCTGGTTAAGCCTGGTTTTCACTAGCGACGCACAACAAGCGCAAACATATGTAGCTTACGCCAAGTGAAAACGAACACTACGCAAGCGAACGCAAGCATAAGCACAAGCACAAGGAAAAGAAAAAATTTTGATTTTTCCGCTTGTGCTTGCGCTTATACTTGCGCTTATGCTTGCGCTTGTACTCGAGTCGCTAGTGAAAACCATGCTTTACGCTAGTAAAGTTTCAAAACTGTTTTGGGCAGGGTTTTAAGGCACCCTTCCACAATAACTCGGATAAATTTTAAAACGGCGTTGAAATGCATTCCGTTCTCATTATCGTTTTGATATCGTTTTTGCCGTCAACACTGAAACCCTGTTTTCGACCAAAGCAACACTTGAATGTATGGCGGTGCATGCGCACATCACCACTTATGACCTCAACGTTTTCAAAATGTTCCATTTTCGCCATCCACACTAAAACAGTGAATGCATACCTTCATGTATTTCTTCATCAAGACACATCCCAAGCCCTACAGGAAAAAAAAGAGTAGTTGTGGCAATATTTACAAACTGTAAATATTAAATTAAATTGAACGTCCAAATACGAATGGTTTGGTTTTCGTTAGGAGTTCAGTTACTCTGGCTTTGAAATCTAAATTTGTACAAACAAGCAACATCATGAATCGGTTACATTTCTCCACATACGGTACTAGTAGGACTTATTTGAAACAAATCTGAATTCAAAGGCCACATCGTGAATGTGGCACTTATGTCCAGGATTGCGAGCGTTAACAAAAATTTGTTAGCAAATCTCGACAGCAATTTTAACAAAATATAACAACAAGACACTGCTAGCAGAAGTCTTCAACAAAAGTAGCAAAAGCAAAAAGGGATTTTTTGCAACTGCAACAAGGATTGTTAACAAAACGCAAATATTGCAAAAATAACAAATTTAGCAAAAGGAACAGAAGGAGAAACTGACAAAGGCAGAGAGGGTCTCGCCAAGCAGGCAAAATCGCAAAAGTAACGAGGATTTTGTCTGCGACGATAAAATGCCTGTTAGCAAGAATCGCAAATATCGCAAGAATAACAAATTTAGCAAACGAATTGAAGGAGAAAGTAATTCGTTATTCTTGCGATATTTGCGATTCTTGCTAACAAGGATTCTCACGTTGCAGACAAATCCTTGCTAAAATTGTTAAAAACTCTGGCTAACAAATTTCTGCTAACGCTCGCAATCCCGGACATATTCCGAACGAGGACCAAACAGTAGACGGGCAGATTATAGAGAGCTTACCTTTCCTGTTGAGCAAGTCTTCAGCTTGAACGAGTGCCTGATCAAAGAGCTTTTCATATTCGTCGTTCAAAGTGGTCTTCACTCTCTACAAAACCATAATATTCACACTAAAACTCACTCCTAATCCTCTTGAAATACACAGGCACTAAAACTGTTTAAAAATGGGTTAGACAGCAACTCTGTTGCTGGACAACGTGCAAAGAATATATCGAAGGTCGACAAAACTGCAGAAGGCCCAAAAAGCAGTTAATTCTGCTGCAAAATGACTCATTGGACAACATTGGCACACTGGCGACTAAACCAAAAGTTTTGGTCGCCATATGTGGTCCTCCACAGGATTTCAGGTAAAATGGTGATGACACGGGCACGCGTGCGAGGACACGGCACGCAAAGCGTGTTATTTGTCACGGATATGCACATATTTAATGAAGAAGACAAAAAGTGACACGCAGGTTTTTTTTTCCGTGACTTAACACGCATAACCTTTTGTTCATGCTAGCGTGCAATTTGTCACGCGGAGAGTGTGATTAAACACGGGAAGCGTGTTATGTTACACGATTATCTAGAGAAAAGGGCTCGGCGAGACTGAAGCAAAACCGTGCAAGGTTTGAATACAAGCTCACCGGTACGAAACAGTGCAAACAGTTGTTTGCATAAAATTATGGTAACACAACGCGCATTTTGTCAGCTGAACGAAGTTTGTTCGAAGTGCAGCTGCTCATATTGAAGAAAAAATAAAGGAGCCTTATTTTTCATAAGCAGTCGAAGATCTGTAATCTTTTGACCTTGAAAATCTTCGATTTCACAGAAGATAATTATCGTTCTTATCGTCGCGTAATATGTCACACCACAGGAACAATCGGGTGCGAACTACAGCAGTAGCACGACGTTTGAAATGGGCCATAAATTGAAAAGTAAATATTTTTCTGAAACAATTTTTTAAATTCGCATTTTCCGTTATGATTAAGCACTGATTTTCGTAGCTATGGAGGTTTTTCGAATCTACTCATTAGTTCCCAAGAGAGTATTTTCATTTGCATAATTATTAGACGTGCTTGAAAGCACGTGCTCTGTAATGTGATACTTGTCGCGCTAAAATCGCAAACACTTCCATTGCGAAATGTAAATTGTGTTTCTTTACAAATTATACAAACTTTGTTCGTCCATCCATCCACTTTTGTGCACTGACATATGAAGCCGGTTAACTCGAGCATTCTCCTCGCTGGCAACTCAAACCAAATCGCCATTGAGCGCGTGTAATTACGCTTTTGTAATCAAAGTGAATCTTTAGTTTTTACACGCAAGCGACAAATTTGCTTGAATCAAGTCAGGATGCAACTTTTTTTCACGCATTTGGTTATTTAGTAGGTCACATTAGTAAGTAAACTTCATAAATCGTATTCCTTCTGCTTTTTCGGCTCTTTGTTTATGCACGGCTTTTTCTCTCTTGTTTATTACAACTCCGTTGTCGCTCCACGTATCTTTTTCAGTTTATAGTGCGTCATATAACCAAGTGTTTTACGGAAATTTCCCATCAGAAAAATGGACAGTTGAGTTGCTGAGTTGCGGGTGCGTCTTATAACCGAGTGTGCCTTATAACCGAAATATCACGGTGTGAGCATTTTAAACATAATTTATACAGGAAACCCGGCACTTTTTGGTCTCTGAGCTGAGGGTCTTGTTTAATTTAGTTGTACACGGCTGAACTTTGTCAAGCTTTATCTTTTGCAAAATAAAAGTTAGAAAGTCATTCCATGTGCTGGCAGCTGTGTTTCAATTTTTTGACTCCTCATAACAAAATTTTTTCTCTCGGGAACTGTCGACTGATGAACAAGGTCATACGAACATTTTATGCGATGATTATTTTTCGAGCGAGTGATTTTGCCCGCAAAGCGAGACATTTTGCACGCTAGCGTGTCATTTTGCTCGATTCCTTTGTGTTTCATAACTTGACACGCTTCTTTGTGTGACTGAACGTTTTCCTTTGTGCTCTCCGTGTAAGATAAGACAAAAGGCAGTTTTAATGAGACGTGCATGGTGACACGCTGCTGGCATGTTAAAAGAAATTTCTTTTGTTTAGCGTGTCCTCGCACGCGTGCCCGTGTCATCACCATTTTACCTGAAATCCTGTGGAGGACCACATATGGAAAATTCTGATGGAAAATTGTGAAATTCTGGTCGCCAGTGCAAACTTTTAGTCGTATTGGCGACCAGGAAAGCGCAATTTCGGACCCTGAAATATCTGTCTGAATTGGCAAAAACATCATGAAAGGTGCAGTTTGTCACCGTGGTTTGAAATTATAGCTGAGTTAATCGTTTGTTTCATGATTTAGTCACATAACACTTCACCCTGACAACATCAACAGGGACAGTGGAATCTAAATTCTTGAAGAGTGGATGCCCATGTTCAACCAACACAGCAGTCGATTGGTACCAAAGCAGACCTTTGAGGGAACAATTTTTTTAGTCGGTACAACAACAACAACAACAACAATCGATCTGAAATCCTCCAATCAACAACAGCCAAAGCGAGGATCAAAACCAACCAAGGTGCCAGTTATACTACAGTAATACAGAGCCAGTCGACACCATCAAAATGTTGCGATCGATTTATGTGATTAAACTGTGTGACAAATGATTAACTCTGCTACATGTAAAGAATAATTCTGAGTGACAAAATTTAGGAAGATTCAAGGTGAGATGCACACCAGGAAAAATTCTTCATTGAATCCTCCACTTAAGAAAGTTGTCTACAACACTGACGCACTTTAAGGCCAGGTAGTTAAATCGAGGAATTTAATAATGTCAATATGAAGGCCTCCCAAGTCTTCTTAATGTCAACATTTCAATTGTTGGGTTAGAAGTTCAGCTTTATCAGGTCATAAAACATAAAACCTACAAATCAATCAAAATAAGTAGTTTTTTCACCTACCGTAAATTCAGCCCTCTGAATTGAATCACAGGCAAAATGAGCTAATTTCTTGGGTTGGATTTTAAACCTGTAAATATCCAACAAGTCATACAGCAAGTCATATTTTGTAGAAAGTAAGACTTGAATGTTTTTTATAGACCCAACCAACACTTTCAAAGAGAACATCTTGTCTGTTTGTACATAGTCAAGTAAATCACAGTTAATTTCCTGTATTCAGGATTAACATGTATCTGAACATTAAACATATAGAATTAAACTAAGATATGAATGCCTTACATGTAAATGTACAATGTATATTGAAAGACATCATTTCATTCTTCTTTTACTCTTGAAATTTACAAAACTTTCAACTTACAACCCATCATTCCAGCCAAGAAACCGTACAACAAATTTTTTCTCCTTTGTTAACTTCTTTATCTGTAGTTGAGAGTAAATAACAGACTCAGGAAATCATCAAAACTGTCACTATTCAAAGTCCCATTTACCACTATCCTCATCAAACGTGTTCCCTTTATGATCAACGTGATTATCATGTAAAAGACTGCTATTGGGCTTAAATCAATAATAATTATTATCATTGATTTAAAGTGCCAATATCATCTTCTGTTTTTTCGAATTCTGCCATGTTTTTTTTGCCTTGAAATCGTAGTTCAAATTTTGCGCTTGAGCCATGCCCATCAAACTTGACCAGGTAATAAGGGGCATGGGTCTTGTCCTGGTTTGATGTCACAGACTATTTGCATGCATGTTTACAAGACTTTAATAATGTGATGCAAATCAGTTTGCAACATCAAACCAGGAATATAGATCCATGCCCCTTACTAGCTCAGTCAAGTTTGATGGGTGTGGTTCAAGCAGGAACTTTGAAAAACGATTTCAGAACAAAAAGATGGCCGAATTTGAAAAAAACGTTTTTGAACAGCTATCTACTCTTTATGTAGATAAATTACCAGAACCACAAAAAAACAAAAAACAGAAGATGATATAGAGGTTTTTCACGTGACGTCATAAAAAACTAAAATTCAAAAGTAGACAAACTTGCATTTTTTATCTTCATTGTATAAAAGATATTTTAGAAATGTATCTGCTTGCATGTTTTCAGCTCAGACTAGCTTGCTTTGTTTTGAAAATAGAGCAGTTAAAATTTTAAAGTTTTTCACAGTGCGTGACATAAAATTCTGACTACACTCATACGAGAAATTAAATGTTAAAAACTTGTTTATTTAGGACGAGTCAGACAGTCTTCTGATACAAAAAGCGTCCTGATATACAAAAAACTGAGCAACTATACATAAATAAGATGTGCTACGCCAGATACGAAAAACACTAAAAACCACCCTTGAGAAGTGGCCAAAAAAATTGTGGAAACGTATTCCTCATCTAATGCAGCAGCACAATACCCGAAGAAAGGGCACAACTAAACATTAAGTTACAATAATGTACCAAGGTCTCAAAAGTGAACTAACAATACAAACCAGTGACAAAAGTTTAATAGAAAACTGGAAAATCAAAAAACTTACTACAGAAAGAGGTCAAGCAAGAGACTGACTGACCTAGAATGACTCAACTTTCCCGCAAAGACCCTAAATACCCCCAGGCTATCCCACGATACCAAGCCAACCTCTCTAACGTGACGCCAGAATATTAATTTCTAACTAATTTGTTCCCATGTCACTCAACCGTTAGAAATTACATGATGTCTGCTCACAAGCATGTCACTTGCAAGAAAACATCTATTTACCGTGTGTTTTTGAGGTTTGAAAAGTCAACATGGCAAGAGAAGCGTCTATGTGAATGTATGAAAGTTCAACAGAGAGAACAAAGCCTTTGAGATAGCTTAACTAAGAAACATGTTTTAACTTGTGTTACGTTTTGCCGAATAACTTGAGTACAGGATATCGCACGGCCCTGAGACTTTGGCATGTTGTTTATTTATTACTCCTTTATAATATCACAATTTCTTGACATCATCTATTGAATGGTTTCTGATTTTATTTTTCTACTTGCATGACTGAAAACACTCTATAGACACTCTAAGCCCAATTATAGCAGTCTTACAGTGTGTCTCAATGCATATACATTTATTCATAAAAAAACATATTTACATGAAAACATTATACCAAAAAAGGCTTCTTTAGAGACTGGCTCATACAGGGCTAATTTTTAAAAAACATGTAATAAATATTAATAACGACATAAATAATCATTATTGTTAATATTAAACATACCTGGGCAGGCCAGTAAGGGTCCCTATAAAATTTGGCCCACACTATATCTCCAATTAAAAACTTATCTGAAACAAAATAGAAATTCAATAGCTAAATGTTTATAATAACTAAAATATCCTAGAATTCAGGGCTTTCAATAAGTTTTCTTACAAGCGGGTGCCGGAGGTAGAACAGGCAGCTGTGACAACAAAGCCTGGGGCCGTAGAAATCTTAGAAATACATACTGAATAGACGTCAGTAAGAGGCATGATAGGTGGCAGTAAACCACCGGTAACTAGCTTTTATTGAAACCCCTAGAATTCTTGTTGCTAGTTTGAGTTTTTAGAAGTGCTTACAATAAGAAACCCAAGCCACTCTAAACGGAGGGTAACTGTACTGTATGCATCACTTTGGCCAACTTTTCTTGGTAAATGTAAATCCAAACCTCCAAAGTGAGTGAATTAAGAAATACAACATGATAGAAATGCATATAACATCAAATGGAAACTCGGAAAAAAATCCGAGTTCCAGATGGGATTTGAACCCACGACCCTCCGCGATCTAGACGGACACTAACCACTGAGCTACTGGAGACTCTATGGTGAGCAAGGGTGAAATGTATTTCCACCTGGTCAATGGAATCTTTAAAACATTCTTGCAGCTTTTTTTTCCAAAGTATTTTTAATGTGTGTATCAATTGAAACTATTTTGCCATTCTCTATGGCTGTGGATAAGAGGAGGAAATAGATTGCAACAGCTACTTGAAAAAGTTAGGCTACCTTTTTCAAGTTTTGTCGCTGTCTTGGAAGAATTGCAGCCATACTCACAATACATTTGAACAAACTTATAACAAGAATTCTTGAAATAGCGGATGCTGTATTAAATATCAACACTTACTTGACTCAACTGGTGAAAATGCTTCGGCCATGAGCTCATCATCTGAGCTACTCATATCCTCTGAAGGAGCACCACACACACCTGTGCCAATTGCATCCTCAGCTCCTTGATACTCAGAAAATGTCCTGTTGCTTCCCCCTAGTTCCTTGTTCACTACACTGTCTTTATGACCATTTGCTAATGCTTTTTTACTTGCTAAACGTTCCAAACCATTCTGATCAGAGGGTTTCAAATCCTTTGAGGATTTCTTTTCCTTTTTGGATGAAGCATCTTCATCTAGTAATCTCCTTTTAGGTGGACAATTTCTTTTGGAAGACGCATCATGATTATTGCACTGGACACGCGAGTCACTGCTAGTTGCATTCTGTCTCTCAGTCAATGTTAAATCCTTGGATCTATCTTTTCTTTTCCCTCTCTTTTTTCCTACTGAAATCGATACATCTGAATCACACTTTTGAGAGGAATCTACAGTTGTTTTACTGTTAATGAGAGATCTTCTTGCAGGACAAACTGCTGTTAATGTTGCACTGCCTTTGTCAGTTGCAGCCTCATCCAGTTTTACACAAGGTAGCCTGACTTGTTCACATTTATTTTCCACTGAGTTGCCCACATCTGCAACTTTTGACCCCTGATCCTCTGTTACTTTCTTTACACTTTTCTTAACAGTTGGTGTAAAGCACTCACTGGAATGGCCATTGGCCATTTTTTTTCTCGGACTCCTCCACAGCACACTTGTCTCTGATTCTCCATTCTTTTGAAACTTCCGCTTAGCTCCTTTTCCCCTTCTGCTTGGGGATTCTAAAGGACAACTCATTCCTTGTAAACTGGAGATTCCTTCTTTGTTCTCTTCTACAGTACATAAAATTATATATAAAAAATAGTCAAACAATGACAATTATTTTGTTAAGTATGCCGTCATTTGTTTATATATGATATAATGATAGCAATATTTTGTTCATGCCATGAGTCATATCAGTAGCATTTTGGTATTAATTTTGTAATTAACTACATCTCAACAATAACTGATTAAGGGTTTGCTTCAAGATGAGCATAAGTTGTAAAGTAACAAATCCTCCAATTAAACTGACATACTAAGGTGCATAGGGCCTCCTAAGAGTAACCTCCTATGCATACAGTACGTCTTCAGGGGCGGGTGACAAGCCTATTGTAAACATAATTATCTGCGTAGGGGGCTACCTAAGAGTTTTCTATGACCAACAGAGGCTGTTGGGGATGGGTGGTCAGAACATCACCCAGCCTACATCCAACCCTGATTAGTGCCAGCACAGCCCACAGCGCTCAGAACTCTGTTCCCTACTCTTTTCAATCAGTGGGTGGGTTCTTTTACGTCCCTTTCCAGTTTTACGTGTGGAAGTGAAGAGGACAAGGCCAACGGCTTAACGTCAGTGCGCAATGGTGCGATCAATCACATGTGTGCACAATGGTGCGATCAATCACATGTGAATTGAGGCAGATGTTAAGCACACCGCAAAAACAATCTTACCAGTTATTTTAAGACACTGGTTTGTGGTTCGATCAGGGGTTTGAACCCACAAACTAATTTCTACTCATTAGTCTGGTGTAATAATAATAATAATAATAATAATAATAATAATAATAATAATAATAATAAATAAAATAAATAAATTAGGGGATAAATACATTATATAGGGGTAAAGATCCTTAACCCTTTTACTCCCAAGATCTGAAAGCTAATTCTCCTCACTGATTATCATACATTTCTTTGTTGACTATTCCTGAGAATTTGGTGTTATATCAAGAGCTCATCTACTAACTGATTATTTTCTTAATTCTCATAGCCTCTCTGCTTGACAGCATACTAAAATTGTAAAGAGAATTTAAATGCTGGTCACCCCTGGGAGTGAAAGGGTTAAGCTCCAAAAACATGCTCAGCAAATTCTGAAATCTCAAAACCAGTTAATTAAGTCTCAATTTGACAGACAAAGCAACTTCAATTTCATCCCATGAACTTCTGACAGAACCTTTACAATCACATCAGACCTGCAGCGCAATGATTAAGTTAACTACTTACGTGATCTAAGGGCAAACAAACCATCTGCTTCAGCTACAGCCTTGTTAAACATTAATCTTCTCTCAGCATTCTTTGAGGCTATGATTTAAATGCAAAAATATTCATGTAAGGTAAACATGAGGATAGCATTTATTGCATACATAAATAATTATTGATGCTTAGTTTGTTTGAATATATAAAAGTACACGTTCGTCAAGGATGTGAGCAAAATTAATCCCCCCAATTGAAACCATCTCCATGATTATTCTTGGAGAGTGAACATCAAAAGCCAAAGACTGCTCTTTGAATCCACTGAATTCAATCAACACCCTGGCACCATTTACAGCAGCTGCAGCATGAATGATTTCATACAATGTTTGGAAAATTATGCACTAAGAAAATCAGACTAAATTTTAGCCACGAATGGTCCAATGAGCCAGTACTTCATCATGAAAAGATTAACTTAAAAGTTCTAAGATCTTCTGCACTGGTTTCAAGTAAGTTTTGTAGATGTCATGTTACCTGTGTGAGAGTGGTTACCCATGAGATTTTCACCTTGTGCTAGATCAGGCATGACAATTTTTGAAAAATATTGTGCCACTTATGCATTAAAAATACTGTTTGTGTAGCCGTGGCTTTAAGCTCATTTTTGCAAAAACCGCAAATCACAAGACTTGATTGAATTTCTTGGTTACATATTAAGTAAAAGAAACCTGTACCTCGTCCTTTTTCTATAAACTTGTGTTGCTTTGCACAGTTCCATGCAAACAGCTTGTTAATACTCTTGATGTCTTCACTGTAGAACAGAGAGAGAGACTCACTGAGAGTGAAAAAGTTAAACACAATGCATTTGTGAATTGTTTATTTAACCAGCATCAAAATGAAGTGTTGTCAACTCAACCTAAGATTGTCATGCACACTGAGTTAATGCCCAAGAGTGCCACATGGTACATTAGATGTCATTACATGCTCATTATTTAATCATTTTTTCCTGGCATTTTCACAACCAAAAGGTTATCGAAAGATCTGCATACTGAAGGCCAAAAAAAAACGAAAAATTTTCATTTTTTTTTTATTTTTCACTTTGGACACTTCTCAGTCTTTTCAGTGACCTCCTGACACACCAGTGGGTGTCATTAATAGTATACCTCAGAAAATACCTTTAAAACGATACATTATATGTGGTCAAATGGTTCATCGTTCTCATTTTAGAAAATTTTGGCATTTCCCTCAGGAACCAGAGGCCATACAACTTATTGCTTGGTAATTCAGGAATTTTGCTCCTGCCATAAAAATGTGTGCTATAGAAGTCCATAATATTATGATGTTCTAGTTCACAAATAACGAAAGAAAGAAAAACATGTAATGAATCACAATCAAGAGAAAAGCAACTTGTTGGATTTTGGAGCAAATGCCTGGAATGGATCTAAACAGTTTTGTACTGGACAGTACAGGTGTGCATAAACATAACACAAAAAATAGAACAGCTCGGTCAAAATGTTTTGTAGTAGTGGGCAGCATATATAGCTGGAGTAGCAGGCAGTAGCTGCCAGCAAACCTTGGCCGCTAGAACTCACAGTGAAGTCCAAGTGTGAAGTAAGGGCAAATAATTTGCCGGGTCTGATGCAGCGAGAAAATGTTAGGGCAATTTGTGCAAAATTACTGCTGAGGAAGGCTTGGGAACTTACTACGAGTCCTCAATGAAGAAATGCACTGTGATGATCTGCTTTGATGACACAATGCCATCCTTGTTTGACTCAGTGACCTTAAATTAAAACAAGAAAAACTCCTCAACAGAAGTTGGAATCAATGACCTTCAACATTCAGGTAATATTTTTTCAGCATTCTCACACTGCGACACATAAATGGTGAGATGGCTACTGGTCATTATTGTTAGATTTAAGCCCTGGCTAAATGATTAAACATTTTTGTCCAACATGGTGTTTGCTAAACACAGTGTTTGGTGGCTAAACAGACAAAAATGTAGATTCAAATACTAGACAAAGCAAGGGCACAGGACAAGTTTTTGCACATTATTGCTGAAATTTCGACTTTATCAGCTGTGCATGTTTTGTTGGTAGCCAGTGGCTAAACAATCAAAGATGTTTTCGAAACATGAAATGTTGGATGAAAATCTTTGATCTAATTCAAACATGGAAAACCACTTCAATGCAATGTTGAGAGAGGCAGTTAAATCGTCAAACATGTTCTTCCAAAATGATGTTGGATGAAAATGTTTGATCATTTATGTGCTTCATTTTTCCTGCACATTGCTAGGATCGATCAGTAATGTTATATGTATTTTCACTTTTTGGCTCCGGAATCCAATTTGAATATATTTTCAGACTGATAGAAAAGCTATGTACCTTGCTACTTGTTGGATGGTACAAACCAAATTTCAAACTCTAGGATGAATCTATAACACTGGTGACTTTAAAAAAATCTGACAAACTTCAGACGCTGTGCGAGCTGAGTGATCAAGAGCAGGAATTAATCTCGGAAAACTTCCGTTAAGCTTATACATTGCGTCTTTTTTTTTTTTTTTTTTTTTTATGGAACGCCATCATGGAAGTTTGCCAGGTTAGCCGTAATTTCATTAACAATTTCCAAGACGATCACTTCTGGAATTTCCATGAGCTGCAAAGTTTCAGCAGCTTATAATTAGCTTATTACACAAAAGACACAAAAAAGCGCGCGTTGACACTCAATCGTGACAATAGCCCTGCAGCTGTGCAATTCAACTTGAAACCCCGAAATCAGTCATGTGTGATTTAAGCTTTCGACTACAGTCCCTTCGATTCATTGCAACATTTTAGGCTGTTAGAAAAATGTAAAACCCTTCTTCATTGAAAAGGAAAGAAACTTCAAGTTTTCAGTTTACATTTGCAAAGGTGTACATGCATGAAAACAAAGCTGTTACGTTACGTTGGCTACCTATTAAGCACAAGCACTGTAGATGTATAAATTACTGAAAACTTGCGAGGTAAATGAATAACACTTACCTCGCCAGGCCAAAATATATCTCGTCGTGCACTAGCCCATACGACAGATCCAATTCCAAATTGATCCATTGCAGATATAGCTCATGATCGTCAAGCTAACACATTTTACAAAAAGTCCTCATTTCCTCTCGAGTTCTTCTTCCTTCTTCTTCGTTGAGATTGTGCGACGCGCGCGAAGCTTATCTACAGATGACATCGACCAATCAATTCGCTAGTTCCAGGTTTCCATTGTCACGGTATGCGCCTTGGGAAAATCAGTTTTCGGGAAAGATTTTTTTGAACGACTATTGAGATTCAGACAATAACATTTGGAAATCTGTGATTAGGACAGCAGATGCCTTGTATTAGAATCAAAGAAGCTTATCAGAGCACGAAGCATGTAATTGAGGGGATTGAACTGAACTGTAAAGTCGGGGATTTGAAGAAAATCGCGGCAGAGAAGACGAACATACCGGTTGAACAGCAAAGTACGGTTTGTTATTTTCATGTGTTGTCATACGTATACATGTAATTATTTTGTAATATCTCCGCCGCCCTTTAATCCTTCAAAGTAAACTTTTGCCGAGATATCTACTTTAGGTAAGCCAAACATAACCTTAACGGAAAGAGAGGCATTTTGAACTCCAAGTCTTGCCTGTGAGATTGAGCTCCATATGTCAACTATTTCTTTCTTAAAATATCTTTTGTTGGAAGTGGAAAACTTACACCTTAAACAGTTCCCGTATGCCACCAACGTGCCTATGACTCTCCTTAATGTCATAAAGTAAGTCGTACCTATCAGAAATATGAGGATATGCTGAACAATCACATATTAATAATTAAGGTTGTAATACCAATTTACTGCTAAAGTACGGCCTGAAAGTATTGACCCATTGGGACGTGGTTGGGCCTCATCTTTGCTGCGTGGTCCGACCTTGCATCTGCCGCAGTGGTCAAATGGTAAAACCGAGGTAAAGATGAGTGCGAACAAACTGGATGATTGCCGTGGTTAAAAAAAGATGCAGTAATAGCTAGTTGGCAAAAAACAATAGTGACTAACTTCTATTGTGAAGATTAATTTTCATGTTGTTTACACATAAAGCTGTTTACATGTAAAGCTTGTCAAATGTGGGCAAGGAAAAGCCTGGTTTTCACTAACAAGGCAAGCGTTCACCATGTTACATATGGGTACATGTATATGATCTGTCATGCGAAAACGTAAACAAAAATGGAAAATGGAATTCAGTTCACCAGCCGTTTCTTATCGGCTTGGATCAGCCGTTCAGGTACAGGTACTTATGGCCGGAAATTTGCCAATGTCTTCCATAAAATGATTAAGAGTTTACAATTTAGCTTTCTTAGTCAATAAAAATTTAGTCACTACCAAGGCATATAATTACAACATGTCAAAAAAAATAATAACTTCTGGACCTGATAAGGTATAGGGAGTTTCTAGAAACAGGCCCTGGACCAATTCTTTATGCCTATTTCATGAACGTTGCAGATTGCTTATTTGCCGGAGAGTTGTTACGGGATGACAAAACCCTAGACTCTTATGGAATCCAGGATGGATTTACAGTGTATGTTATGAAAAAACCTCCAGAACCAGAACCAATTGGTAAGAAATATGGTGGTAGATATACTGTACTATTCAACACAAAGTATTCTACACACTATAAATGTGCTTTTTTTCTAACAGCACTGTTTTAGAGAGATAAATAGATAGTTGTATACATGTTTTTAATTTGTATGCTCAATAATAAAAATTTGTTATTCCACTAGAACTAGACCCAGATGATGTGCCAATTGCTGAAGTTATGCCTGTATTGGAGGCAGCCATTAAGAGTCCCTCATACAGAAATACAGTAAGTTAGTTCTATGATGTACTTTATGCTGGTAAAGTAAGGTATGTACATCATCTGAAGAAGTAACCTGAATTTTGGCCACCACCTGAATTGTTAGCTTTCAGTGAGTGAGTTCCTTGAGAATTAAGCATTTAATAAGAGGAGGTGGTAATTAAGACAAAACTGTACTCAACACTGAACTTTTCCTTAGGGTTTTAGAATTTATTCTTGGTAGAAGGGGTAAAGGGGATGTACAGTTTATTTTCCTGCACTCTCATAAGTTTAAGGACATAAAGGCTAAAATTACTTAGCCAAAATTCTGTAGGTTTTTGAAATCTTGTTAAGAAAGTTCAGACATTAGTACACAATTAGTTGCACACAGCCTTCATGTTTGATTAACTTATTGAACAGTTGATTGATTGATTCACCAGGTCACCAAAATTCTTTCCAACCCAGATATGTTAGAACAACTGATTGTTACAACACCAGGATTATCAGCTGACCCTGTTGCTATGAGTGAGTGTACTCATCATTTGTCTTCAGTTATTGATAGTGGATGTTTTGAGTTAGATGCCCACCTACTTAGAAAACAGCATTGATTTACCATGCCACAATACCGGTAGCACATTGGCTCTTACTTAAAAAATTAGTGCATGACAACCCTGAACAGTTGAACAGCTGATTTTATTGATTTGCTATTAGTTAAAATAATACAGAATTAAAACCAGCAGGTAGCAAAGCTAATCTAGGCGGGCCAGGAGATAAGGAAAGATGAAAGACTGCTAAAAGGAATACCGGTATGTTGAAAAGAAAATAAATTTGAAATTAAAACGAGAACAACGTTGAGAAAAGAAAAAAAAGAGAGAATAAAAAATCTGAATAAAGAGCTCATTAAAGCAACAAACGAAGACGAAGGGATGCGCTACCATCTTGTGGCATTATTGCGTTACCATCCACAGGCATTGAAACAGCACGTTATAGATAAGAACCATATTTGTTTACCTTGTATGTGATTTCTTCTAGACTGTAATACGAGTCATCAGACTGTAAAATTTCTGTACATCTATTCAACAACAACAACTTAACAATAATTATTGACAACTTTATTTTACACTTTGTACAAACACAAGGACAACTTTTGGTCCTTGGAAGCGAATATTGAATAAACCATCCATGGCTAGAATATGGAATAGCTCAATTCAGATGTGTGCTGCCATGAGTCTTGTTGGAAAGTGATGTGATTGTTGTGTGATCATGTGAAAGAAGCTCAGTGCAGAAAATCATTTTCTAAGGAAGAGACATTTTAAAATAATGCCATTTTCAAATTATTGTGAATGATATTTCTTTTAATTTCTAGCTCTGCTCCAGGATCCTGAACTTCTTGAACAACTTGTGGAGACCGCAAATGTTGAAACGTAAGTTACAGGAAAACTGCTTTACATTTAAGTAATTGAAATAATATTGAGATGTTTTAGCATTTCATTGAGTTTAAATTTACAGTAACTATATAAATTTATTTTACTCCTTTGCTTCCTGTACATCATTCTGCAGTTGTAACTTTTTTGTTCAATCAATCTGGAGCAAATTAATAGACTATAACTGCATGTAGATTATTGTGAGAATCAAACTTGTTTCATTGTCAAAACCAGACGTATTCTATAAAATAAAACTAAATTTAAACCACACCATTCATAAGACACTTATAATGGACATTAATATTATTTTTATAAATAAACAAATTTATTATTTTAGTAGATTAATTTTAAAAACCTTAAATGTTGTAATTGCAGAGTAATCCAAGAGCATCCTAGCTTGGTTCAGGCAGCCTCTTACATTGCAGCGGCAATTGCTAAGGAGGGTGGGGAAGGTACATCTGGCAGACGGAATCTTAGCAGCATTGTCAATGATGACTATGAATCTGATGAGGAGCTGCGTGGAATGGAGCCAGGGGTATGATGTGATCTTACTAGTGACTTGTAGCCTTATGATGTTGTGTTTTACTGATAAATAATTACATTTGTCATGAGAATGGGTCATGCCCTGCACATTTTAGTTTTCAGCAGAAGGCTTCTAAATTTGTCCTGATTTCTCTAAAATGAAGGCCAGCCCAAATATGTGGGCCCCTATGTTTAATGGAGCTTAAGGTTTATTGATAGGTTTTACCAAAACTATTGTCAAACTATGAGGAAAATAAATTGAATTCACATTCTGGAATTTACCTGGCCACTCAGAGTTTGAAAGTCAACATGAAAGGAAACTACATGTACAGCTGCAGGCAAAGGAGTAAATCTTTATTCCCTTTGCAACAAACAAACAACAAAGCAAAACAGCTTTATTTTCAAAATTTGCACAAATTAAAACAAAGTTGGCTGGCCCACAGTTATATACCTGTCTGGTAGCTAGGGCTAATCTAGGTAGGCAGGCCAGAATTACAATTAACTATAAAAGGATAAATTATCAGTAGAGTTGAAAAGACATTCAAAAACAATAAGAACGGAAGTAATGAGTTCTAAGCAAGGAAATACAAGAAAAATGATTATGATAATAGTACAAGTTTGAGGAAAGGAAGAATGAAGAACAGAGATTTTTGGCTATTTGAAAAGTCTTACTTTTTGCACTCTTGTTTCTGGTTCTCTTTCAAGACTACAAAACACTCAAGTATTTAAATTCTAAAATAATGCACATAGATGCTAACAGCAATTACACTGTATTTATTTTTGTAAAATTAATGTGTATTACAATCTACAGTTAGTTGCTCAAGCTGAAATGATTGCTGCAAATGAAGAGCGTATTCAGTCATCCAGATCATCAGGAGCATCTGGAGCATCAAGAGGCACACCACCACGGCAACAAATCACATCATCATTACTGTCATCAGCCCTGGCCAGTGCTGGAATATCTCGGCCTTCCCCGTCCCGTGTTTCTGGAGGTTTGTTCAGATTTTTTTGAGTACATAACCATAAAGCAATCTTTTGTAACCCACCACCCCTCCCCTCTGCGTCTTGCCCATTAACCTGAGCTGTATTAACCTGAGTGCTGGTTTTGCTGAGAATTGGAGGTCCAGGTAAGGGACTGATAAAAAAAAATAGACAACTTACAGCAGATTGAAGCAGAATTCCTTCATAAAAAAATTAATAGTTGTACATACGTGTGCTAGCGAATTAGAAGCCAGCCAACCATGACTTCTTTCACCAGAAACTAGCTTTGCTATATTATAATTTAACTGCAGGATTCTTTTCAGCAATGTCTTTAATCATCCATTGCAATAAAATCCTAAGCTTTTAGTGTGCAAACAAAGAAACAAGGACCCTATAATTACTGAAAGCTTCAACTTTCAATTAAAAATCCATAATCTGTCCCGCCAGCTGGTCCGTCTACACGCAGTGGTCCATCAACTAGTAGTGGTCCATCAACTTCACGGCAGAGGATAACAAGGGATATGGTTAGTGAGGCTATGGCATCAGTGAGGAATGTGGCTCAAACATCCTCTCAAATGCAGGTGTGAAAATGATCTTGTTATTTTTTCTGAGTGCATTTTAGGTTTAATGCAAATATGTAATTATATTAATGTATTTAAATATGAATCATTTAATGTACATGACATAATAATAGATTTATTTCATGAGACACTGATGGAGAACCCACTCCCAGTTTGTATAACTGAAGGGCTGAAAGGGAAACTATCATATGTGATGATTTAGTGTTGAAATTTCAAATTGCTCAGAATTGGCTGACTTTTTGACATGTGGACTCCATTTTTGTCAAAGAACATTGCCCTGTATTTTTTTTGGCTGTTGCACGCTTCGTTTTCGAAAAAAAAAAATGGGCCTAAAGTACGTTCACACAGACCATTACATACGATAGTTTCGCTTTCGGCCCTTCAATTGTAAAACACAGATTGTAAGCTGTAAACTACAGCTAAATTTTCTGGGGTTTTCTCTAGGTTTTATGTGAAAGTAACTTAAAAAAAACAGAAAGAAAAACTACCTTCTATTTTCTCCAAAGGAAACCATCATAGTTGAATGAAAAATGCCGGTAATTAGTTTTTAGACTGTACAGTGTACTTAAATATAACCTTATGGTGCTCATGATCACTTTAATAAATATGTGTACGTCTTAATAATTACACCCCCAAAGGTCTTCAGTAATTATTATGTTAGGCTCTATTTTATTCGGTTTAGTGGCTTGGTCAGATAAGAGGATTTATATGGTATGAACATGTACCCAAAAAGTAATTGAGCCATATGACATGATGTAACAATTCTTTCTTTATTCTTTCTTTATTCAAGGGCAGAATACTTCCCTTGAATTAACTTCCCCTTTTAACCACCAAGTTTGGAATACATACATGCCTAGAGCATTCAGTTAAATGTTGGACTAGAAAATGTGACATAATAAACTTACTGTTCTTCAAAAGAGGCTTTCCAAGGGGTGGTCTGGTGTCACTTTGTCGCTCATTTATGACTCTGTCTGTCGCTTGTTTCGTTAGGGACAAATGTCGCTGTCCCAACGAAAACAAAGAGGAATGGAAAGTGAATTGTCGCTGTCGCAAACTGTCATGCGTTTTCTGTCAATTTCTGTTGGTTGTCGGTGTTTTGGGAGAAGATTGTCACCTGTTTTCAGAGCCATGTCGCTTGTCGCTTCTACCCCTTGGAAGGCCTCGCTCTTCAAAAGTGCAATTAACTGACCTTGTTCATTATACCTGATTTATAGTCACAGCTGCAGCAGCTGAGGGACATGGGAATAACAGATGATGCCCTCAGTCTCCAAGCCTTATCAGCCACTGATGGAGATGTGCAGGCTGCTCTTGACCTCATATTTGGAGGACTGTAAATCAGGCAGATAACTGTATGATAATTACTGTAATTTAATACAGTGTTGCACAAGGCAATATGCAACCACATGGAACAAGATTATTGATTTGCAAATCAACATTTATCTGCCTAGTATAACATTATCTTCGATCATGTGACTAGGTACATAATATTCCATTTTTACATACCGGTAGTCACTAATAAGAACGATTTTTCCAGGAAATGAAGTATTTCAATAATAATTATTGTCAGCTACAGGATGACAATAGGATGACTATTTGCAATAATTATTATTGCAAATTAAATATTTTAAAATTATTTACTAAACTTTCAAGATTAGTTCAGATGTCTATTTATTTTTACTATCTGTGTGTTATGAAACTGAAAAAAATCTTAATTCTTTTTGATGTGCTGTTTGAGATCAAATCCTTTTGTTATTTTTAACCGAATGCTGAAATTAAATTTAAGTATTATGTGCATTGTTGTATTGCAGTTACTTTTAGCTGATCACTTGCTGTGCCTTGCTTAATTACATAATGCATGTGGGAAAGGACAATTATGCCACTTATCTTGAGTTGAAGTGTTTTTACCTGGTCCATAATTTTATTTGCAGGTGCTAACTAGGATGTACAGTGTAAATCATTAATACGGAAGGAGTGGGTGATTTGTATGTAACCCTGCTTGCATGAGAGTCAGCTCTCCAGAAGAAGAAGGGCAGTCCCTCATGATCAGCCCTGACTACTTTAGATAGGAGAAATGTTTGGCTTTATCAGTTGAATTGCAATACTTAAGGTTATCTTTCCACTGTAAACAGATTCAAGAGGTGATGTTTCAAAATGCTATTCCTTTGTGCTTCAGCCTCAGCTCTTGTAGTTTTTTGCAGTAGCTAATGGCCTGTTTGCATTACCTTGTTGCGTGACCTTGTCGATCATAAAGAAATGGTTGTGGTAAAAAAAAATAGATGCCACAAATGGAAAGAGTGTGATTTTTGAACCCACTGGGTGAGAGATTTTAGAGTGGTATGAATGTTTGAAAAAATGTAAATTTATTATTATAAAGAATTTAATTCTGGATGGCCATTAATAAATTTTTGAGCATTTTAAAATCACAATAAAATCTCTCTCTCTAAATGTCAGTGGCTTCAAAATTAGCAGTCTTGCTAATTTCATCACACTCTTTCCATTTCTGGCATCTATTTTGTACCATGCCCATTTTTTAATGATTGACAAGGTCGCGTGACATGGTCATGCAACTTAGGACCTATTCAACTTATCAATAACTGAATTATATCACCATACATTTTGTTTTCCTGCATGCCCTCCTCCCCCACCCCCTACCAATGCAGCAACACAATTTCTTTGGAAAGCTTAGAAAGGTGTGTGCTGTAAAGAGAGTAAAATATCATTAATTTTGCATTGGTGACCTGACATTGAGAATGCCCACCTTATACCCAATAACTCATTAAGGCATATGCATGCAGCTTACTGTATTAACACCAGTGAGTGTAATGGAGTCAAACTTATGATGACATTGTAGTTACACACGTTTCTCTAACATGTTCACATTGAAAGGCGAGAAACTGAGTATAACCTAAAGTAAGAGACTCTGAGAATAAACTTAATGTTCCACTGCCATGCACAAACTATGAATAGCTTTAGCTATAGTGGCACCACTCTTTTAGTGGCTACTGTTACTTTTAATTACAAGCTTTTGCTGTTCCACGACATTGTTAGGTCCGAATGTAAAGAAAATATTTGATTGTGCGTGATATAAAAAGCAGTCTATCTCATGATAAGAGAACCATCCACATTTTACTGAAATATACATTTTTTATTTGTCATCCTTGGAAAGTAAGATCAATGTCACATGACTCAGCTAACTCTAATTTATGACTGTGACCATGCTCCAGCATTAAATAAGAATTATTTCAAAATTTCAATTTTAAAATATTTCATTACCTTGACTGTGTCTTTATTAGAATGTTAAAACACATTGAATCATCCTAGCTGCTCAAAACTCCAAGAAAATAGAAGTTTTATTAGAATCGAAATGTAAGACACCATGGTCTTGCCGATACTTTTTTAATCAAAATACTCTCAGTCCCAAAATAGTCACTACAAAAACTAATATTTAATTGTAGTTAAAAACAAGTCATAATACAAATTATTCCAAAATGGCGGCCAATTTATTATTCTTTACTTTGCATCTTAATTAGCCCTCTTTGCCTCGTCATGTACAAAATACAAAAAAATTTTGAAGTGAAAATGAGGCAAAGAGAGCTAATTAACATGCAAACAAAAGAATAATAAATTGGCTGCCATTTTGGAATAAAGTGTATAATTGAGTTGGAATTATTTTCAGTTCATTTTGGACCCCTTTTAATGGTAATATTTACTAATGCAACGGAGCAGTTTAAGTCTCAGTGTTCATGTTTCTTGGTGTCTTTGTGTTAAGCTGCAGTATTGGCTTGAATGATTGTCAAAAGCTTTGTCTCACTGTTCAAGAGAAATCTTGGGTGCTCAAAAATTGTTAAAATTGTCTTACCACTATAACTTGGTAGTTAAATATGACTTAAGCAGCTTTAAGCTGTAGTCTCAGATGTCGTAAATCTGAGTACTAACTACAGTGTATAATATATCCTCATACCTTGTAAAATTTACTAAGTAGCCATTAACATAATGATTGAGACATTAATGATTGATAATAATCTCAATTTGTACGATTGCATCCATGCAAAAAATTTATGTAATCCTAATGAATGCTGTTAATTTTAGCAATTTTAATTCAAGGTCAATTATTGGCAAACTTAACCACAAAAATAGCTATTAAACATCTAACTACAAACTACTTCTTATTTCATTGTTCTTTGACCCAGTGCACAACTTTCTAACCTGTATGTAACAAATTATTTAATTTACCTTTTGGATTGTGTCCATTTAATTCAGGCCTTTTATTGCATTAACTAACTGGATTTTTATGAATTCACTAAATGTATTTTCTCTAAATAACCTAGACATAGCCTTTAAAGATAGTTGTGTTCTGTGAATTTTATCTACTCACTCAAACCTTTATTAGCCACCATTGAAACAGTGAAACAATAACAAATGAAGATAGTTAAATTTAAAATCCTAACATCAGCATCCTGAGCACGAAAAAGTTTGTTGGGCTTCAAATTTCTTTCCTGGTTCCAGAGTGAAAGGTTTGCTGACATAGCCCGCCTCAACACACAGCATATTTGGATACTGTGACAAGAAAACAGAGAAGTTATTGGTAGTCTAAAATAACATTATCTTGGTTAAATTAGGAGTAATAGATCAAGAGTAACAATTAACCTCATTGTCGCCAAAGTCCGACATTGCCATAGCCTTCTGTGCCCAAGGATTCCAAACAACTGAAAAATGAAGAAGAAATGTGTGAAAATGTGTCCCAACAGTTCTGCAATAACTAACTGATGTCTCCTTTTGACAACAAAAATCGATGTTACAATGACATGACAATGGTTACTATAGTGGGTAACATTAATTTTTACTATAATTGTTAAATACAAACAGAGACAATATTAGTCTGTAGAATACAGGTACCTGTATCTGGTAAGTTTTCTTTCCACAGAATAACATCGCAGTTTTTTTGAGAACCAACATTTGCTATCTTGTGCTCACTTGGAGAATTCTCATAAACCCTGAAAACCAAAATGCATTTATTTATTAACAGCAATGTATCAATAACAAGAATTACTATTAATATTTAATGGCAGCACCTACAACTACAAAGAAAAAGGAATGGGAGCACAGTCTGTGCCGTAAGGATGATCGACAAAAGAGTCCAAGACCCCAACTGAGGCAGATCTCCTAAAGATACACTAAATAATAATAATATAATGATAATAAGCCAGTAACAAAAGTAAAAATAAACCTAAAAGATATATGAAATGGACAATCACTGCAGTTATGAATGCAACTTGCCCAGTTGTAAAATAAGAAATTAAGTATTTTCACCTATGACCTCTAACGCTGTAATGGCAAAATGGCTAAGGCCCGATTCAGACGCTGTAAAATTTTCATGTGCTGAACTTAATTTGAATTTGGACCGACCCAAATTAACAAAGTTATGCCTGTTGATTCAGATGTCTAGCTTAATTTGCTTTTCCACAAGCATTCCTGATACTCCAGTTCCAGTTCCATGAAAAGTGTGGTGTTTGAATCAAAGGTGTTCCAAAGTCGAAATTACTGCCTCATCCAGGAAAAAAGAACGCCTGAGCCATTCTAAATTTAAATAGCCATTCTTAATTGATTCAGACACCGAACTTTTCTTGTACTTAATTGAATGCATTAGGTTCAGCTCATGAAAATTATGGCGTTTGAATCGGCCTTACTCCCAGTTGGATTTAAAGCTCAGTGCTGCACTGGTATGTTATCCAGATTCCTGCTCAAGACTGACTTTTTTCAGGTTTGCTCTTTGCAGCATGATCCACAAGTTACTGACTTGATGATCAAGTCCATTCATTTAAAATATGTTTATAATTTTTGCAGTTCTAATAATTATGTGATATAGTTATTTTCAGGTTGTTATTTCCTTATAAGAAGCAAGATTTTCTATCATAAGCTTTTGTCAACAGCTAAATGCAAATTTTCACACCTGTCTGTAAAGCCCTTGACTATCACAAGCTCACTACTTTCAGTAAACTCTTTCCCACCAAGAACCTTAGGAAAGGAAACCAAGATTACATCAGAAGGAAAATATATTTTTTAAAAAGCCCTTACTATCCAGTGCAGTGCCATTATTTTGGAAGTATTTGTAATAAGTGAGGCATGATCAATAACACCCTTATCCCCACCCATGCCTGGTCATATTTATGTCATGTATCCTTAGTAACATGGATGCACCACCTTGTTGTGGTCGTGGAGCTTTTAAAGATTTTCAAATTAAATTCCATGAGCAATGCTGGTTGAGGATTTGGTTGCTTTGAGACCAAACCCACCAAACCAAGCTTGACAGAGCAAGGACAAACCCCAACCCTGTAGCTACAAATGTAGGTTGGGTCAGGCATGGTCCAGTGATGACAATCCCACCCCATAATATCAGGGGTGTAGCTACCTGTACGCATGGATGCATGGATGCATGGGCATACCTGATAAAGTCGACAATAAGAAAAAGAAATGTCAGTTTATTAGTGTTCTTGGAAATGTAGACTTCTTACACACCCATTGCATTTTGTAGATTTTTAAGAAGTGCAAACCTTGATGAAATTAAACTTAACTAGGACACAATTACACTAATGTAGGTGCTTTTACAAGCGTTAGGACATTTGTGAATTTGAGACTGACAGAGATCAATACCACTAACTTGTTAGCTTAATTTATGATGATGGATCAAAGAACGTCAACTTCAAAATAGCTTAATTAAACATAGCCTCATGATATATACCAGTTGATGGTAAAAGGGAATTTAATCAAGGCACATGAAAAAGATTTTGAGACTTGGGGAAGGGGGGGAGGCAGGTACAGCGTATGTATGAACAGAGCATATACAAGCAGTGTAAAAGGTGGACATATCCTGCCGAGGAACTCTTGATCTTTTTAACTGTACTAAAAACTACAGATGCTTTGGCACTTTCTTAATTATGTCACTAATATGTTCGTTCCATCTGGAAAACCCTGGCTACACCCCTGAATACCTGAAACCCCAAAATCTGGCTGTCCACATAACATGACACAAAGAAGCAAACTTAACAGTTAACAGAATAATGTAAATTTTTTATTAGATGATACATGTACCTTGTCAATGTAAGTTAAGCCTTGTAATCCAGAAACAGTAGTCTGTGTAACATCTGGAACTCTGAAGTACGTGTGGAAAAGCGTAGTAAACTCAAAAGGCTTTTCATCTGTAGGGATGAGATGAGATGAAGTCATACATTACAAGATGTACTTGTAAACTAGTGTTTCTAAAAACCAGTAAAATTGAGTTTTTGACAATAGGATGTAATAAAATTATTGTTATTTTTGTCATTGAATTGCAGCAGAATGGGGTCATAGAGTTCTGATTTGGAAGCTCTGTTGCTGTTGCAGGTAATTAAATAAAATTCAGGTAACAAAGTTTAACCTAGGTTGAATCTCAATTCTTTTTGTCTCCTTAAGCCCTAATTATGAACAATTAGGGCTAGAATTAGAGAAAGGAAATTGATTTTCATTCTAGGTTAAAAACTTTTTCCCTTAATTTAATTTTTACCTGCAACAGCTCTTCAAATGGCCTTCTAGACCAATCCTTTTACATAACAAGCTTAATAATAATATTATAATAGAATTCAGTGATAATTCCAACAAATTTACCCCATATGTTGTTTTCATTATAATTATAATAATATTGCATTTTTCAACTTGAGTAAAAAAACTGGAAGTCTATGGTTTAATTTATTTTCATCATTGTTAAAATTACCTTTATTTTCTGCTGTGATGGTTGTTTTAAGATGAAGTTTCCCCACTGTAACTTCATACAGTAATTTGAACTTATAATTCCACATCTTTCTTGTTGTTTCGCTGTCTTCCAAAACAAACACTGCACTTGTTTCACCATTCTCCTCCTAGAAAAAGGAAAGATCATTTGTCAATAAACTGTTAGAATCTTCTGCTGAATATTTTCTAAAGAGATGTACAAATTTTTTAATAATTATCACATCATGCATCCATGTTTCATTTTCCCAGCATGTCGAATTTTGTCTTTTTAATTAAGCCCTGTATAAGACTTGAAAACTTATGATAGCTTATTGTTTGTAATCCAGACAATAAAATTTGCATGTACACTTCTGAAAAGTCCCCCTTGGTTTAATGTAAAGTTTTAACACATCTTGTATTAAACAATAAAATTTAGTATTATTCATAAACAATATTTTTAAATAAATTTCATCCAGACCGTGGGGTTCTGGTCAACTTTCCAGAGACTTGTTCTTGCAAAGCCATGTTGGGGGCCAAGATCCCATGGACCAAAGTTTGCTGTTGAGGTAAAAAGGTATGTTGAACTGTGGGGCGGCATACCAATCTTGTCACTTGCCAAGTTTTGTCATTTATTTCTAATTAGTATTTATAACACCACTTTCTGGTGGCTTTCATTTCAACTGACCAATTGCAAGACAGTTTGATCATAATAATCAATAAACATCGGCACTCCACAATCTCAAACTAAAAATACAGTCAAATAATTATAATAAAACTAGGCTTAATTCCCACTATTCTGGCAGCATGTTATTAATGGCAAGCAAAATAATTTATTTTCCATGATCAATACCATGGCAGATATACCAGGTGATGTTAGGCGCAAACACTCCCTGCTCACTGTGTTCACCTTTTCACCTGACCTGAAGTCCAATCTCTTTTCCATTCATACCTTGTTTTCTGCTTACCCCGCATACTCTTCAAAACTGGACATTACCAAGGCTAGTTTACTTACAGCTACTAGGGTTGTTGCAGGGTTTATAGTTTTGTCTTATCCTCGCTCAATACTATTACTATATTACTATACTCTTCTAAACACTTATTTCATGTAATAATGATTTAAACTCTGTATCTGCTGCTGTAAAGTAAGATACATAATAACCCAAACCTAAACATGTTCTTACTTACGGAATATAAGTGGAATGCCTCCCCTAATGGCCTTAGTACCATCCAGAACTGCCTTTTCACTGTTTGATAGATTGAAATAATATGAATTAGTGTGAGCTTGAGACTGTGCTGAATAAGAAAATCACATGCACACACTACCAAGGAATTTATCTCAAAGAATTAAAAAACACATCATAGTGGAAATCTACTCTTCACCCTTGTTAAAAATCATTGATAAAAATTTGAATTCATAAAGGCTGTTAATAAAGAATCTTTAGATAACTTATAAATAGAAATCTGTCAAATCATTTCTGTTCAAATCTGTACCTGGCAAATTAAGTTTCAAAATATTTAATGTACAAATCATTATTATATCTCACACTTAGTACGCGCGCTGAGATTGGTCAATTTTGCAGGCCGTATTCTACAGTACGGCCCACTTGGCTTCAACTAGTTTTCTTTCCCACACGCTGGATTAACCTCAGAGATATAATAAATTTGTTACTAACCTCGTTTTCTCGGTCTGTACCATAAGTTACGGATCCTCGTTTTTTCCCATTAATTTATGGCCCATGCACTTCGCGCTTGGGCCATAAATCGACGGGAAAAAAATTGGTCCGTAACTTACAGTACGGACCTCGCACTCGGTTAGTAAGAGGTATTTATCATTATCATTTTATCATTATCATTATCATTATGAATTAATAATTAAACTGCTTCATAACTTTTGAACTGAAATAACATTCAATATGCAAATACCTTACAAACAACATTTCCTGGCCGTTACATTCCCAGGATGTTACAGTGGCTCCTGAAGCAAAAAGAAATGGTGCAGGTATCCATAAATGATCAATGAGAATCACTGACTACTTATATTTGTGGTGTTGAATACTGTTGAATATATTGATGGTCTACCGAGTTTTTCCTCAACTCGTACATAGGGTAAAATATTTGTGAAATCAGTATAATCTGTGTGTATCAGTCAGAAAATTTGGTTGGAGCAAGGTGGGAGCTGTGGATTGGGGGGGGGGGGGGGGGGGGAGGGCGTGGATGGAGGACAGGCATAATAAATTAAAATTGTTATAATTGAAATGACACAATGCATATCACCCTGACTGATTCTGTTGTGTTATACTGTAGCAAAAACATATCCTGCAGATGGTTATGTACAGTAAAAATTGATGAAGGTTATCAAGCACAGAGAAAAGCACACAAAATTTGAAGCTCATGTTACTAAACATTAACAACAGGAATGTGGTGATGTGGAAACGATTCTTCACAAACATCTTTGGTTGCTAGGCAAGTAGAGCCACCAGGAGTAAAAGATCAAAGAATTTTAATATAACACAAACGAACAGACAGTTAATGTCTTTCCTGCCTAAAATGTCAACGGAAATACTTGTTATTATTTGTACAGCACATGTACCATCAAACAGGTATTAAAAAAAAAAAATGAGGGTCACGTGATCGCACATAATTAACCTTTATCATGCAAGCTTACGTCAATAAATTTCTAACGTTCAATTTAAATTCACTTTCAAATATTTTGCGACTACATGCATGTACAGACGCCATTTTTCCGGCCTTGTATCTTTTCAAGAGCCGGAAAGACTATAAATTAACCAGAGGTATGCGTGATCGCGTCCCCAGACCAAGCAGGGTGAAACATTTGAATAATTAATATTTTTTAATATGATGGCTCATTTTTGGATGAGCATTTATCATGTAATTTCTTCGAAAATAATTGAAATCGAATTTCAAAACATACAGGTGAGATTTTTCGATACAATAAATGACAAACATTTCGCCGATTGTTCACTTACCGTGAAGGTGCACTCGTGCAGAATCACCGTCAGAATTTTCGAGTTTCACAACATCGGCCATAGTTTTGAAGGCTAAATTCTACTGCAGAGCTTTGCGATGAGTACTGCAACACGAGCTGGTTTCCGAGGCGCACGTTTTCGCCGACTGTATGTTAATTTATGTTTGACACCGTGTACAATATCACCGCACTCAGTTTTCGTGATGGGTGGCAAGGTTGATTTACATGATAGCTCACTGTTTATTTGTATGACCGCTGGTATTTTCGTCGTATGCGGCTATAACCGCGTCCGTTCCGCGTCCAATTAGTAATTCCTCTTATGTTTTCTTTGACTTGGCTTGTGAGGGCTTACTCCACCAGCCAGACCTCTCATTGAACATTTTGTAAGCCGTAATTTTTCGTTTAGCCCAAATGCCTGTCTTTTTCAGTTTTAACTCAAATTTCCACTAGGTTTCTTAGTTAAAATTTTCTTTATCCGAACATCAACTTTAATGTTGTCTTCCCAGTACCTCAGCCCTTTTTCGAAATAAAACCGCAGTTTTGTATAATCACGGGCCCAAGCACGAAAGTGAGGCTAATGCGGGCAAGTCGAGGAATATTGTCGAGGAAGGCATCGAAGAACACAAACATCATAGCTGCCTTTGGAGGCTTTGGACGAAAAGGAATGACCTGGCATTTTTGCGCAGTGTACGGATGTAACAACGGTACTCGAGAGAAGGTTGCTTGTGTGAGAGGATGTAAGCAAAATGTTTCTGCTCGTATTTGTGGCCATCCTCCGAAGCGCCCTGATTTACTGAAAGTACAATTCCATCCATTTCCAGCGGAGAAGACTTTAAGAAAAGCCTGGTTTTTATTCTTGAAGAGAAAAGATTTGAAACTAAAGGACATATCGAGAAACTACCGTGTTTGTTCAATACATTTCAGTCTAGGCTTGGGATACTGCAAAGCTGACCCGATACCTTCGGTTTACAACTGTAAGAATTTGGATCGTTGCCAGGAGCATCCTTCCAAAAGAAAGGCCCCTCGAGACAGGGAGACTCAGTCGACCCCTTCCAAGCGTATGAAGAAATCTGTGCCTGAAGAGATTACGAAAACATCAACTGAGACATCAAAAGTCTCGGAAGAAGTGAGTGAGAATTGCGGTGGTGGTGGTGATGAATCCTTCATCTCTACAGTAATTCTAGCTGAACATAATTACTGTTCCTCGAACTGTTCAGTTGGTTCACAAACGTTCCTCACCTCTGAAGACCTTGACAAACTCACCGAAAGGACCAAGCAAAGCGAAGAGACACTTGAAAACAAGGAGAAATTGAGAAGAGAGTTATTTATGATGCAAGTCTTGACGGATGACAAGAGTGTCAGATTTTACACAGGATTACCCTCTCGCAGTTTACTGGTCGACTTATTTGCATTACTTGAACCTGTTGCTCAGTCCATGAGGTACTGGCATGGACCAAGTAGTTTCAGAAATGTAAGGGGTCTTTCATTTATTACGGTATAAGGGGTTGGAATAGTGACTTGGAATAGAGTGGAATAGTGGAATAGAGAGTTTCTTTGCACATATCCTTCCATTTTTATGTGTTGTTGTTTGACTGGTTGGTTATGAACTGAGTATAAAAATCATAGATGTTGCACACAGTAAATTCAAGGCTGTGCTCTAGCAGTGCCCAGGGGCCCCTGGTGACTTACTTTTGCCTTTCGGCGACAAGGAAATCTTAGTTTTTTCACACAATTATTATGCTGGGCGCCCTGGATTTCAAAGGTTCAGAGTTTTGGGCTCCCAAAAATTTTTCTTAGAGCACAGCCTTGAAATTATTCATTTATTTCATGACTGAGCTGAAATCATTTGTCTGTATTAAGAGGTAGCTGTGTTTCAGTTTCAGTTTATTTTTTTGCCACTTACTGTTATTTTAAATTACAAGATAAACATGTATTTAACTACAAGAGATAAATTAAATAATCGATAAGAGAAAAGCATTAGGCGAGCATGCCCATATGGAAACCATTAGGGCTTATTCGGGCTACAGGCACCTCAAGAAAATACAACTATAAAAAGATAATTTAGGTGTGTCTTAATTAATTTGTAAGCACATTTAGGTTAAAAAGCAAGAACACAAACAAACAAACAAAATGAACAAAATAAGGGGAAGTCAGTTCAGGAGGAAAATTTTTAATTTAGACTTAAATTGAGAAAAACTGTCAGCATTCTGAATTTCTGTATTGAAAGAATTAAACAATTTAGGTCCTTGAAAGCATATTCCAAATTGTCCTACATTCGTTCTACAAGAAAATAAGTAAAAGGCATTGGAGTTTCTAGTATTATAATGATGAATTTGATTAGTCAGCAAAAACATTTCATTGAATGCATCAGAAAGGAGGCCTTTCTTAAAAGAAAACATAAACTTGCCAATTTGAGATCGATAAATATCACTGAGTTTCAGAATTTTCAGCTGCTTAAATATTGGTTCAGTATGAGCATCAAATGCGCTTCTTGATATGATTCTCAAAACCTTTTTCTGAAGTAAAAAAACATGGGTTGTGGTAAAGGGATCGAAAACTCAGTTTACCCTTTTAAATTTATTTATGCTTTTTTACAGATGTATTCTGTGATGTGATATTGAAATATCACTGATCCAGAGTCTACTGTTTTATAATGTTTTCAGGATACTGACAGGAAGCAGGCTGGCAGAAAAAGGAAACTAACATCATTTGAAGAATTTGTGCTTGTACTAGTGAAGCTTCGCTTAGGTCTAACAGAGCAACATTTAGCAGATAGTTTTGGTGTTACTTTTTCTACAGTTTCTAAGTTGTTTAAAACTTGGATCAATTTATTGTACTATGAACTGATCGGCTTAATAGCCTGGCCATCAAGGGAACTTGTTGAAATTCACAGGCCTCAGTGTTTTGCTCGGTATCCTAGAACCAGAGTGGTCATTGATTGTTCTGAGTTCCAGGTTGAAAAGCCTAAAACTCCAACTGCACAGCGAATCACATGGAGTGAATACAAACAAAGAAACACTGTCAAGTGCTTATTTGGAATTTCACCATCAGGTGCATTTACCTTTGTTTCAAATGTATGGTCAGGTAGTGTTTCAGACAGAGAAATAACACAGAAATGTGGGTTTTTGGATCTTCTTGAGCCTGGGGATGATGTTATGGCTGACAGAGGGTTTAAAGTGCGTGATTTGCTGCTTGTAAAAAAATGCACTTTAAACATACCACCCTCTACTACTGGTAAGCCATTATCCAGAAAGCAAGTGACAAAGACTAGAAGAATTGCCTCTGCCAGAATACACGTAGAGAGAGCTATAGAACGGATTAAGAACTTTAAAATACTACAAGGAGTCATTCCTTTGACACTGAAGCCAGTAATTGACCAGATTGTTGTTGTTTGTGCTGCTTTGTGTAACATGTATCCAAAGTTAGCTAAATAAGCCAAATGGATGAGTTTCATTAGAAGCAGGTTTGTAATTCTATTCTTTAAATTAGACATACCATCTTAAAGATTAGTCTGGACTCTTCTAACTCCTATTTTATGCAGTACTGTACATTTTGTGCTTGAGAGCATTAAGCAACACCTGAGAATTCTAATGCTACATATTAACGTAGAACAGTAAAGTACAGGCAACATTGTTAACAACTAATGCATAACCCGAGATCATTGACCTGGACCCTGCTCAGTGCTGTGGGCAGGGTACTACCCCAGGACTGGGGTGAGGTGGGGTGGTCCCTAGTTCTGATTTTATAAGGTTGGCAGGTATACAAGAGTTATTGATACCCCTGAACATACAGGTATCAACTAGTAATCCTCATTAAGTTAAATACAAGACATTTCTTTCACCAAATGTGGCACAACAAAAGCCAAATAAAAGTTCTTCAACTTTAAAGTCATTGTGTCAGAAAGCTTCGAGTCAAATTGAACCAAGACACTTTCAACCCCTAGATCAGTGTATAGAACCAAAACACCAGTTGGCAATTGAGTAGCAATCATTTCCATTTGCATTTGATAAAACCACTTTGTTTCCTTTCTAAGGACTAATTTTCCAGCATTGTCTATGTCAAAATAGCCTTTCATTGCTAGGGCTGCTTCCTTGGGCTTTTGATTTCTGTGTGCCCATAGACATTTCACTTCCACCACTTTGGCTGTATTGCAACAGCTGCATGTCATAATTCCATCTGGACTTGCTCCTAAAAACACACAACTTTCGAAAATGTGTAGTCCAGTCTCCTTAACTACAAGACCTCTATGTAATTTTTTATTTTCCTTGATGAAAAGTCGAATGGCTTTGTGCTCATTATTCTTCCCATACTCTATTGGAGCAGGCATGTTCTCCCACTGAGAACTTTCTTTTCCCACTATAGTATCAAGTAAGTTTTTGGGATCTGTGCTTTCTCGTCGATGACACACTGTGTATGCAATAGACCCTGTAATTCTAGCCACCCTGTGTTTAAACCATATGGGGTTGTTGGACTGACCAATTGTAGACCTAGTTATTTCTTCCCGCTCCTCTTCCTTATATTGCATTGATGACAGCAAAGAAGCTAAGTCTTCAGGGCTATTAACAGCTCTGTCCTCAACTAATTCCTTTATTGTCAGAGATGTACAAGTGCTCACTGTAACTTCAGCCAACAAATTAGCATCATCCTCTGGTGGTATGGTGTCAAGGGAAACTGGCATGTTAACCCCTAGCACATCCAGGCCTACTGCATCTGGACAGTTTTTGTGAAGTATTTCATGCAACTGGATCTGTCGGAGCTGGGATGTGCCCTTTGCCCATTCTGGACGAGGGTCAAACATGGAATGGTCAATGGGAGGGTCAGTAGTACTAGCCTTTTTGTCTAGCCTCATTTTCTTAACTGGCACAGCACCTTGGGCCTTCTTAGCTGGCTGAGTCCACACACACTTCTGATCAGTGCAAGAAGGTTGTTGCCCCAGTTTCCTTGTCTGTAGTGTTCTATCTACCTCAAATAGTCCAGCAGCTACATGGCGACACCCTCCATCTGCCCTAACATTAATAAATGGTGCACTAGATTTAATTAAGGAACCGCATGAGTCAATTAAAACATTTTTTCATTGCTCCCAAACAATGGAATTTTTGTTATTACGGCTCTTCTATGCAAATAAAAACCATGTTATCTTTTACAATTTGGTTGCCAAATACTTACCCTCCATAGCAATGACAAAAGCCTGATATAATTTCGCCATTGTTCGTTATGATCGTCCAGCAATCATAACAGTCCTTGCCATTCCATGTTTTTTTCCTTTCAGTGGGTTGAACTTGAAATTTGAAATAGCTGCACTGATCAGTTTTTTGAAACAGTAGACTTCTGACATGTCCATCTATCATGAGTTTATAACCGTCAAGTCCTTTGTAGGACTTGAGATTTTCATGATCATAACCCGGTTTATGGACAAAATAATTGTAGATGTCGGCGTATGAGAGATCGGGCGAATCGTCCAAACATTTTGTCCATCCAGCCGACAGTTTCGTGATCAGAGGTATGTTGTGACCATCGAACCTGTGCTTCTCTAGGATAACGTCATCAACGTTCTCTTCGTCTCGGCTTGGCATTTCTAGCTTCAGTCTCCAAGTTTCGTATGAAAGTTGTACTAATTTTTCCTTCACGTATTGCTTCCCCTGAGAGCTACACGGTACACCGTGAGCTGATAAATACGATCGCAGGGCGTCTACCTTTAACTTTTTAAACCATTCTTTGCTAAGATCGTTTAAATTATCGATACATTCTGCCGAATCGGGGACACCAGGAGGTACAATCGCGGACATTTGTAAAAAACAAACAGCTAACAGCAACTTGGAATACAAGATTGCACGTTGCCCGCATAAGCCTCGCATTCGTGCTTGGGCCCGTGATTATACAAAACTGCGGTTTTATTTCGAAAAAGGGCTAACAGCTATTTTTTATTAGCTGGCTCAACAATAGGGCCATTTATACGGGAGAAAATAAGACGCGTCTTATCTTAGAACAGGGTTTTCAGCTGTTCTTATTTTGTCCGCGTCTTAATTAAGACGTGAACTTCCTCGTATAAATGGTTTCGTGTCCTAAATAAGACGTGAACTGCAAGTGCGCTTTCATAAAAACAGCAGCAACATGAACTTGTCTTATGATTAGATAGCGTAATTGGTTGCAAAGCTTTGCAAAAGATGGCCGGGAGAGCCAAAAGTGAATTCAGCACCTTCCTTCTTTAACCTGCCATCAGTCGCACCAATCCGTATATCTTTGTATGCTACAGCGTGGTCTTCATAAGAAAAAAATCTCTGAGAAAGTCTCTTCTTAAAATAACAGGACAGCACGCTTTTGTTTCTTGCTACAGCGCTCCATCTTGGCGGGTAAGCGAGGCTGTATCAAAAATAAGACGCGAACCATTTATACGAGATCTTCGCGTCTTATGTAGGACGCGAAGGTATAAACGGTAAAGTTTGCGTCCTATTTAAGTCGCGTCTTAGATAAGACGCGCCTTATTTCCTCCCGTATAAATGGCCCTAATGAGTCATTTTCCTGGGGGACGAAAACACTAAGAAGGCCTATTTCGAGTAATCCTGTACCGCTTCCACACTTCTATTTTCATTGGTCCCTGTGACCTGTAGCTTCTTTTGTTATCAGGGCTAGGGGTATTGTTTGTTTTGTATCATCTATTGCTTCATTCTCCAATCACAGACCGAGTCTTTTTCTCCTTATTCAGGCGAAAAAGGGAATTTCTCCTGGAATCGGGAGACTCGAGAAAATATCCGGCAAGTATGAAATAACTCCAGGACAACAGGTGAAAAACTAGGGAAATGTGGGCATCCTGAAAATATCGGGCAGATATTCTAAAGCTAAGATCCGGGGGAACTTAATTTATATCAAGTATTGCTCAAACAGCGTTTTTTAGTGTTGCCACACCCGTAATTTGCAACGTGCAGTAAAAGAAAGTGAAAGTCCAAGGGCGGGGCCAAAACTGACAGAGCCATCATGTTAGCTTTGCTTTTGTTTATTTTCCTCATCTGCGGACAAGTGTCTGTAATCCCAGTGAAATTCCTGTAGGGAACATTCATTCCTCCCTTAATTCTCCTGATACGAGGAATGCAGATCACGATCATGTCCATGCTGAGTTTCACTTTCGAGCTCAAGTGATTTTAATTAAAATTGTTCAGAAAACATATCCTTTTTATTCACAGAAAACGAAAGAGTTTTTATAGACTGTAATGTAATGTAAATGAGCACAGGTGTTCTGATATTATTTAAAAATTGCCTCTTGTGGGTTTGAGATTCGAAAATTTTTAAAATGATGAAGGATCACCCCAGCTACGTTTATCCTTTCACCAAAGAAAATAATGCCTGCGCATAATTCTTGAATGATCCAGTTTCCTTTTCAGAGCAAAATAATCTCCTTTCTTGTGCTTAACTCAATTAGTTGGTGAGCATTAAGAGAGCTGGCTCTCAAAAATATCACTCACGGAAGAAACGATTTTCTACCATCGTAACTGGTATTCAAGTGCAGGAGTTTACAAAAATTCGGCAAGGAATTTTATTATCGTCCGTTATTGGATCTACATTTTTCCTCAAAGTAAACTGATGATTTATATTTTAAATTCATGAACTGATATTAACATAAACTGTATCTCCACTTTTCTTATAAATTCTAGTAAATTGCGTTTTAAATCAGTCAAGCTTTCTTGAATGAAAACCTCACATCCTTTACCACACTGCAGCCGATATCATGGTCAATTACGTTGTGATTTCTTGTTTGAGTTCTACATATATCTGTTACATTCAGGGAAAATATGGAAATACTGTTTTTGAACCTCTCTTAGACTAATTATCTGTTCCCATAAGCAAATATCAAACCCATTTTAAATCTGAAAGATCCCGAATTTATTGATCCGTCCGAATATTCGTGCAATGTATCACGAAAAACTGCAACATCTCAGCCAGCCACTCGTCTGAACCGGACTGCTGTCTTTGAGACTTAAAGTTTCCCCAGAGCCATCAGGAGATACAAATGGTGAGCCAAGCTTTTCTCTCAGCTCTTCCGCCATGGTGTAAAACACATTGTCTACATTTGTTCGGTCCTTGGCGCTCGTTTCAATGAACGAAATATGGAGTCTTTCCGCGAAACTCTTCGCTACATTGTACTCGACTTGTCTCTTCCCCAACAAATCGCATTTATTACCGACGAGAAGTTTATTTACTCCCTCGCACGCGTAAAGCTCGACTTCCTCTATCCATTGATCAATGTGCAAATAAGTTTCCTTTTCATTAACGTCGTAGACCATTATAATGCCATGAGCGCTTCGGTAGTACGCCGTGGTGAGTGTTCGAAAGCGTTCCTGCCCCGCCGTATCCCAGATCTGTAACTTTACAACTTTTCCACCGACGTTTATCGTCCGTATTTTAAAGTCGACTCCAATCGTGCTTATGAAACTCTCTGTAAACGTGTCGTCTGCAAAGCGAATCAGCAAACAAGATTTTCCAACACCGGAGTCTCCGATCAAAAGTAGTTTAAACAGATAATCGTAATCTGGATTCATTTGTTTTCTAAAATGTTCCGATCGGAGTTAAGGCTGACTGAAATTCTGGGTGTTGAAGTAAATTTCCTCGTTGATATTTCACTTATCGGTGGTGAACATATAAACTAATTTCCATATTTATCTCTTGTAAAAACAGAAATTCATTTGCTTTGTTGGGTTATTGTTGAACTACTAGGGTACCTGTCTTGAGGGCAAAATGACGTCAGGCTCGTATTGACAGTATCACGCGTGCGCCAGAGGACTTGCTATAGGAAAACACGTCTTGAAAAGTTGAAAGAAATTTAAGTAGTCTTTAAAAATTATTTAAATAATAATCACCAATGGTTAAATTCTGTTGTTTTGAGTAGTAGTAGCAATAACAGTAGCAGCAGTCGTAGTACCAATACTATTTTTTAGAATATCGAAGAATTCGTAAGACAGAAGCTGTTTCATTCGGCTGAGTTGCTCGAAGCATGGTTAGCACTAACCATTGGTTAAGATGTATTAAAACCTATAGGTTGTCATGGTATTTAACCCGGGTTAGCGCTAACCATGTTTCGAGCAACTGGGCCGATATTTGTTAGGAGTTCTTCTACTATAACTGAAAGACAAATTCAACAGACTAATGATGTGTAGGGCTTTTCAAGTCACCGTTTAACTTATTGTAAACTTGTCACTTTGAAAAACCAACCACTTACTGAGAGAATAGGACCATTTATACGGGAGGTAATGAGACGCGACTTAAATAGGACGCGAACTGTACCGTTTATACCTTCGCGTCCTACATAAGACGCGAAGTTCTCTTATAAAATATAAATGGTTCGCGTCTTATAATACAGCCTCGCTTACCCGCCAAGATGGCGCGCTTTAGCGAGTAGCCTGGGACCAGGCTCCGCAGTGGGGTTAAGGAGCGAAAAGAAGGAACTGGTCCCAGGCTATTTAGCGACAAACAAAAGCGTGATGTCCTGTTATTTTAAGAAGGAAGAGACTTTCTCAGATATTTTTTTTCTTATGAAGACCACGCTGTTATAGAAAATTCAAAAACTCGCCGTAGCATACAAAGAATACAACAGAAATCCCAGAAGAGTCTGAAGAAAGCGATCGATGGATTGGCTCTCCCGGCCATCTTTTGCAAAGCTTTGCAACCAATTACACTATCTAATCGTGAGACAAGCTCATGTTACTGTTGTTGTTATGCACGCGCACTTGCAGTTCACGTCTTATTAAGGACGCGAAACCATATTTATACAAGGAAGTTCACGTCTTAATTTAATAACACGCGGACAAAATAAGAACAGCTGAAAACCCTGTTCTAAGATAAGACGCGTCTTATGTAAGTTCCGTATAAATGGCCCTAATGTGTATAGTATACGAACTTTATTGAGCAGAGACTATATAACTTATATATGTACAAACTGAATAAGAAAAGTAAAATGAAGAAGCCCAAAAGGCGAGGGCGCGAACTGGACACTCAGACCCATGCCAGCCGCCCACCCACCGGTGTTACTTTTGCAATTTACTAGGACTACTAGTTGCTCACCTTAGATTTCTCAACACTGAAATTCCAGCATTGTGTCCAGTTTTATTATGCTAAGTGACTATTTGTGGAAGAACCGAAAAACGTCTCGTTGTACATTGTATATGGTGCACAAAAAAAATAATGGCCAGTTGTTAAATTGAGAGAGAAATAAACAATGTTTTCAGAAGCGCTGTTTTCTGGCATTGCAATGGGGTACAGCCTTTACTTTAACAAATTGATGTCAGTTTTTTATGTATCTGCCCTCGCATTGATGATGAAATTCGTCATAACATTGTCAAAGTTTGCTGTGGAAACCACTCGCCTTCGACTCGTGGTTTCCACAGCACTTTTACAATGTTATGCACAGGTAGCCCAAACGCTGTTTTATTTTAATATAAGGGTTTGTATGGGAATTGTTAACTATGAACATTTTACCGGACTATAGATTCTTATTTTACTACTTTTAAATTAATAGCCATTGTGTTTGTAATGTACGGTTCCATGGGAGAGCACTCTTTAGTGAAATGGACTCCGTGGTTAAATTAAATTTTGATTGATTGATTGATTGATTTAGGTTACATTTCTGCAGATCAATAAAATAAACTTACTTACTGTCTCCTGTTGTATGTCTCGAGTCTTTTAGTGGCGTCTTCGGCAAATTTCCTCATCATCTCGTTTCCTTAAGACGTGATGAGGAAAATCGCCAAAACTTAAGTTAAAAACAATTATTTAAGTCCTGCGTTTTCGCCCTACTCCATCTTGCTACAAATTTTCGCATAAATTAAAATTTCATTTGTCTGTACTCTTATTGATGATAAAAATTAGCCAATCAGCGGGCGGTTTTTGACACTTATTGCTTGCAAAAATAATAACTGATTGATAAATAACCCGTATCTTCCCATAACTCCCTTGCGTGACGAATGACTTGGTAGCCGGGCATTTCCATCATCTTTCATTTTGCGCTTGAATTCCGTCGCCCTGCTTAAACCGGGCCGAGGTGATACCAAAGGAAGGTAACATGAAATTTATTCGCCATAGTAGTTTTTTGTAACCATTAGCTGGTATTTTCCAAATAATTCTGTTGTTTGTGGCATAACTCACGTTAAGAAAGCTGAGAATAATTTCTCGAGAACAAAATAATGCAATAGATATTTTTGAACTGATAACCAGATCAGCTAGCTTTATATTAACCGATGACCATTACATTCCAAGAATATCGCCTTCCTTCAGCCGCAATCAGTCAATATTTGAGGTGCACAATATTTAGTTGGGTTGTTTGTAAGCTTATATGTTGTTCAGATACTTGACGA
>JAEMWC010001009.1:77500-100000 GCA_016490735.1 Pachyseris speciosa | reverse complement strand
TTGTCTCTTTTGCCTTGCGTTCTCACCATTATTGCCGCGATTTTCTCGTATTGTTTTTATGCAAATATTTTAGAGTTTTAGTCAGTACCTCATTAGCATTTTACAATTGATTATTATATAAGCGCATGTTAAACAATTTTATCCTTCAACTTGAAAATGACCGTTGATCGGTCGAAACGTCGTTGTTTTTTAACGTTAACTTTTATAGTAAAATCTGTTTCGAAAAATTTGTTGATTCGAATTATTATTATTATTATTATTATTATTATTATTATTATTGAATTGAATTTATGTTGTTAATGTGTTAAAGAACAAGTCATCTGGATTTCTAAGTCAGGCCTGAGAAATTGTCCTCAATGCATGACATCAACATCTTTGATCTGCAGGAGTGAGACTCACACAGAATGCGCAAGAGTTGACAGGCATATAAATCTCATTTCTGTTTTCTATTTAGCTTTCAGTAACATATCCTGGTGGAAAGATCTACCTTTTTAACTTACAGACTGATTATGTGATGGCCACTGAATTCAACAGTACAACCATGGCAGCAGCAAGCCATCATGAAAAGAACAGTGCTGTTGATACCTCACCAAAACAGCCATTAATAACAACCACAGAGAAGCAGAAATGGTGGAAACATGCCAACAGATCTCCAAACCTGTATGACTTCAAAGTTGTTTTATCCAAACTTGAGGCTGCCAACATTGCTCCTTTGCCAGGTGGAGTTGGTTATTCCGTTCAGCCCCTCTCAGCGACAATAAACCCCTTGAACAAAGATCAAGTCCCTGGAGTTGGAAACTACCCAGCAAGGAAGGCAAAACGAAATGCCAATGCCTTGACTTGCTGTCTTGTCTGTGCAAACAACAGTACCTGTAAGACAGCCAAGCCATCTGAATGTGCCAAGGCTACAGCGACAAAGAGAAAATGTGCAAAACGAAAGAGAGCTTGTGCTGAAAACACAAAACAACTTACAGCAGAAAATCATCTTTCAGGTACTTACCTTTCACATACAAGACATATTGGTTGTTATGAGATTAATGTATTTTGCAGACTGTTGTTAGTGACCAGGCGTGTGTTTCTCAAAACTACTGAAACTCTTTTGACCCCCCAAAACTATTTTACTTGCAAAATGTTTGCTATCAGAAGTTTGATTTCTTAATCACTTTGAAAGCGAAGACAGGGAAACATGCATGATAACAAGATTCAAAAACTTGTTGGGCTAGCTTTTGCAAAAAAAAAAAAAAAACTACATCTAAAGGCGCTGTTACACTGTGCAATGTTTTGTGCAACTTGTGTCACAACGCCATTGCAAGACAAGTTGCACGAAACATTGTACCAAGTGTAACATACCCTGCAACGGCCAAAATCGTTGCGAGACAAGTGGCACGAACCGTTGCAGAGAGTAGAATCGAGTTCTACTTTCTGCAACGGTTCGTGCAACTTGTCTCGCAATGATTTTGGCCGTTGCAGGGTATGTTACACTTGGTACAATGTTTTGTGCAACTTGTCTCGCAATGGCGTTGCGACACAAGTTCCACGAAACATTGCACAGTGTAACAGCACCTTAAGCCACAGAAAAGGAATTTAACAAAATACATATTGGGTCCAGAAACCCTTCCAGAGTTTTAGAAACATGCGCCAGGGGAATTTAAAGTTTGGGAGTAGCACTATTCTTTACCTTGGTGCAGTATGTAGATTTGATTTAGGTGGTAAATATAATGAGATAAAAGCCCCTCGCAGCTGGAGGTGGTTCCTTAGGGATATTAGTGATAGGGGAGGTCATGTGAGTGTAGCCAGATTGTTAGATCCAAAATTTTGGTATTCCAAGATTGCAACTCCCAGATTGCAAGTCTAATGATGGCAAAATAATCAAGAGATTAAGTTTAGTTTATGTGTCTACTTTTCATAAGAACCCCTCCAAAAATTGCACACCAGGGCCCAGTTGTTTGAAAGCCGATTAACACTAACCTAGGATTAGGAGTTAGCCGAAGTTTTCATCTCGCTTGTTGAGAAAGTTTTGGAAACCAAATTTTGTGCTTAAAGTAAAGTTAAATTCCAGTCAAAACTTAGGAGTGAAAATCTTTTGGAAAAGTTTTTATTGAACAGTTACTAAACTGGGCTCAAACTGCACTTTAACCCAGGATTAGCTTAATCATGCTTTGAATAACTGGGCCCAGAAAATTTTTTATTACAGTTTGCCAATTTCAAAGCCAAAAAATGACAGTTTTCATCTCCATAAATAACATCTTTTTTACTGGGGCATGTGTCATGAATCTTCCCACACATTGAGCTTCTAGAAGTATTACAGTTTCTGGTTTTTAAAAGAGCATTGTTAACAGTGATTTTGCAGTTTGTGAGAGTAAATATATGAAAATCATATATTTAAACTGCGGGTTAAAGAATGAATATGTGAATGATCATTGCAGTTATGAACACTACTTAAGCAGCAGTGAAAATAGAGCATGAAAAAAAAATCAGGCTTGTACAAGAATCAAACCAACAACCTTTGTGATACCGGTGCAGTGCTATGCTAACTGGAAGCTGGTCATTTTGTTGGTTCTTAATAAACCCGTGAGTGATGAATATGTGAGAATTTATATATAAAAGTCATATATTTTAACCGTGGATTAAAGAATGAATATGCAAATGATCATCGCAGTTATGAACACTACTTAAGCATCCATCTGGGCTTTTAGCCATTTATTGAAAACTGGGCATTCAGGAGGCATGTTTCCCCATAAAGTTATAAGAGATAAAGTGACTTTTCCTTGAATTTCCTCTAAAAGTGGGCATCCACAGTAGGACATCTGGACACTCTTCTGGCTGCAACCTTGATCCCATCAATGAGTCAGGTGGCCTTCATCTGAATCCTTTTTTCTTTCGTCCCTCACCCCTCACATTTTAACAGTGCACCTAATGAAACACAAATAATGAACAATCCCAAGGAGCAATGCCCTTGCAATATTTATTTACGGTAGTCATATGTGTTTTGTAGATACCCAGTTCAGCGCCTTTGAGACCACTGGCAATCCTGTAGTTTTCACATCAGTTTTGGAGTGGGAACAGTTCTCTGCAGGAGGGTCATCGTGTACAGTGTTGCCAGTTCAGGGTGGTGCATCCGTCCTGCGTCATTCCACTTACGAAGCCCCTGAATGTATTTCTGAGCCACAAAGCCATCCTTTGCATCGAGGAGATGCCGGTTACCGTCCATCAGTTCCAATCCCTGCACAAGATGTAAACCACAGTGTAGATTCTGCAGCACCAGCTACTCCTACTCATTCTTCAAACACGGCGCAACAACTTGCATCTGCACGTGTGGGTGAAGTAGCTGGGTCCTCTGTTAACGCAACCCAAGTCCCTGCCAGCAGTGTTGGCTGTGTAGAGTTTGTTTCACAATCATCCGCTTCCTGTCTTTCAGACACGTCACTGCAACAAGTGTCTTCATTCACTGATCACACAACTGGGTGCCCTGTGAACGAAACAAACGCTCCTCCCAGTAACACTGAAGAAGTCCCTGTGGCTTCCTTGCGATCCTGTTTACCTCCTCTACCACTGCAGGAGCCGCAAATAGCTAATTTTCCTTTTTATGGTCATTCAACTCCTTCTCCCTTTTACCAGCCTCTTGCAGGACAGCAGCCGGGAAATCTGCCCATTCCCTGGGCGTATGACGTATTTTCGCCTCGGCCTCCAATCTATCCCTTGGTGCAGTATGGTGCCATTCCTTTTGCGGCAAATCCTGGACGAGTCCCAACAAATGTAGCAGTTTTGAGTAACCTTAACAGCAACCCACTGACTGCTAATAGTCAGGGATCAGTTTCACTCGAATCTCAGATACAGCTTGTAAGAGGCAATGTAGGCGCTTACGGTATTGGCGTTGTTCATCAGCAAGATGGTGTGGCTACCAGCATGGCGGAACATCAAAAACGGCAAGTTAATACGGTTAGTAGGCATCCAAGAAGCCATGTTGGTTTGGGTATTCCTGTTGTCTCTCGTCAGTCTGAGCACTGGTTTGGTTTTGGTAGCACCAGTGTTGGACACCGGGAAAACCACGTTGGTCTTAGCACAACCAGAGTTGAACATCAAGAGGGTTTGGCTACTTGTTCGACCAGTGCTGGATATCAGCGAAGCCATAATGACACTGGTGGTAGCAGTATGGGACATCGAAAAGACAGTGTTAGCAGCTTTGGACAAAGTAGAGACCACGTTGGCGCATCCCGTACCAGTTTAGGCCAACAGAAGGACAATGCTGGCGTGGCCAGCACCAGAATGGGACATCAGAAAGGGCAAGTTGATACGGTTAGTAGGCATCCAAGAAGCCATGTTAGTATGGATATTTCCGTTGTCTCTCATAAGGAAGACTGCTTTGGTTTTGATAGCACCAGTGTTGGACACCAGGAAAACCATGTTTCAAAGGACTGTGTGAGCAATAGTCACGCAGGTGCTGATAATCTGGCAGACAGCAGCACTAGTGCTAATGACGATGGCACGTTTTCAATTTCTTCCTTGTTGCCTGATTTACCAAACGAGACGACTAGTTCTACCTTTAGAGGTGCAGCAAACCCAAGACAACCCGCGTTATCCAGTCGAACAACGGTAGGATGCTTCGAACTGGAAAGAGCTCTCAGTTTGGTAACAAAAAGAAGCTTGGAAGATTATGGGTGGCTGTTGGATCGTTACTGCTTCGACTATCAACGGGACGCATCGTCCAGGGGAATCATTAGGGGAGTAAAGTCCTTCCAAAAGCTCATTTCAAGAACAGAGTTAGCACTCAAAACAGAAAAATCACAACTGCAGAGGTCGTGTTTAAGACTGAGTCAACGCATCAAGTTGCGTCGGGAAAAGCTTGTTAACGAAACTAAAAAATACGAACATGTTTTGTTGAGAAAACAAACTGCAGAAATGTCAACAAGGGTTGTGGAGCAGAAAGAAGCCGAGTTGGAGGAAATTTTGTCCAAGCTAAAGGTTCTCAGCGCCAAAAAAGACGAGTTTCAGCAGAAGTGGCTCAACAGCAAAGGAACCGTGCTTGGCTCAAAAACAAAATTTTCAACAAAGTCGCGTCCAATGTCATGATACTGTTGAGATTTTCTAGCAACAATTTTAAGTCATTGGTACTGAAATGGGCTGATACTTAAAAAGGAAAGGAAAAAGACGGCATGCACTACCAAGGAGGATATGACTGTCTATTAGAGCGGTTTTTGAATTGAGTGTTGTAAAAACCCAAACCAAACTAATTACTCAGACACAGACAGCGCAGTGAGCCAATCAGAGCTAGAAACAGCTGCATGTAACCGGCGAAAAGCGCGGGGAAATGTGCGCGTGTAAGTCACTCACTGTTTTTGGTTTTGCTTCTCATTGGCTGAAAAAGTGGCGCGAGTTTTGCTGGCCAATCACAGAGCAGAGCCATGCAAAACAAAGCAAACCCAATTTATTTTCGATGTTCAACTGAAAACCGCTCCATGCTGAAAAAAAATGCCCAGCTCTTGAGATTTGACGTTACATCTCGGTGCATCGACTGGACCAACGTGCCGTTGTAAAATCGGTATAAAGAGCGACTTTCGTTTGACCTTGAAAAACAGTTTCCACAAGTGATAGCAGTTTGTTTCATCCGCCACTGGCTAAAAAGATCAGAAGGGTTTACCGCCAGAGAATAATCCAGTTTCGAGTTCGCCATGACCGCTGAATGAAAGAACTGAGAACGCATTTGTACAGGGTTAGCCTCGATCTAAAGTAAGATATTCACAAATTCCAGCGAGAGATGACCTGTTTACAGCTCCGGTATATTGTTTAATTTTCAAATTTGTGGTACCTTCCTGCCGGTATTTGTGAATATTTTACTTTAGGTCGAGGCTAACCCTGTAGAAATGCGTTCTCAGTACTTTTATTCAGCGGTCATGGCGAACTCGAAACTGGAATATACATAAATCAGTGCCCGTTTACACAGGCGATTTTTGTCGCGCAACTAAATGCAATTTTTGTCGCACTTAAGTAGCAACTTCAAAATCGCACGTGTAAAAAAGGTGCGATTTCAGCTCAATTTGTCGCCGCGATATCGCAGGGGTTTCGGGCTTGCTCGAAACTTGATGCAACTTTGCTGCGATTTTGAGTTGCATCTCAAACCGCGGTGTATCGCGGCGCAAATTCCACTCAAATTGCGCTGAAATCGCACCTAGTTTACACGTGTGATTTTGAAGTTGCAACGTTAGCTCGACAAAAATTGCATCGAGTTGTGCGACAAAAATATCCTGTGTAAACGGGACTTAATATTGTCCAATCGTGTTGCTCATAACTTATTTGCTGAACCAACCAATAGCAGCAGCAGCTTTATTTTTAAAATTTTTACTCAAAAAAAAAAAGAGTTAGCTGGCCCGCCGGTAGCTAAGGCCAATCTAGGCAGGCCAGACTTAAAATTAACTAAAGAACAAATCAACAATACAATTGGAAAGAAATTCAAAAACAATAAAGAAGTAACGAAACACGAGAAAAAAAAGATAATACTTCAAGAATGATGTAGAGAGATTTTTGGCTATTTAAATAGTCTTACTTTTTGCACTATTATAGGCGTTTCAATATAATCATTTTCATTTTCCATAATGTCAAATAGAAGCTGGTTAATTTTTCTTTTGAAAAATTAACAGCCGCTTAGGTTTGTGTCGGCCGTTTGCTAAACCAATCAAATAGTTTTTCAGTGCGTTATTGCGGTTCTGTTTGCATGTAGTCATTTCAGCATCAAACCAAAATGGATTAGTCATGAGAATCTGAAGTATTGTCACTCAGTAGATTACTAAAGAAAATGGTTTTCCATGTTTGAACTAGGTCAAAAATTTTCATCCAACATTTCGCGTTACGAACAAATGTTTGATTTTTTAGCCACCCCAACCAACAACTCGTACACAGCCAGTAAAAAAGCAACCAAATGAACCACAGAACGTCGAAATTTCAGCGATAATACGCAAAAATCGTTCTTGTGGACTCGCGTTGTCTGGCGTTTGGTCAAACAATGTCTGTCCGTTCAACCACCCAACGTTATGTTTGACAAACACAATGTTGGATGAAAATGTTTGATCGTTTTAGCAGAGACTTTACTCAACAGTGCACGAGGAACAAGTTTTTTATTTGTTTTAACTGGGCGAGCTTTTATACTGGAAGTCAATCTCGTACACAGAGTCCTCAGGCTCTTTGGCCAGCGGTTAGTCGCCAGGAGAGACTCTGGGATAATGGCAAAAAATCAAATTTTTTGATTGGCTGCGGCTCCCATTGTTTTGCCCCTAAGGGCGTACACCCGCTGACCAAACAGCCCGAGGACTCTGGGTACGAGATTGACTGGAAGTCAATTGATGAAATCTGACGACACTCCAACCCCCAAATTTAGTAAAAGTAAGTAAGTAAAATCTTTTATTTAAACACGATCAGTAGTTAAAGCAAAATACATGCTTGAGGGGTCGTGTATTATCTATGAAAATTACAGACTTAACTAGATTTAAAAATATAAAATGATTTGGGTAATAAACACTAAAAAATGCACATGAAATATAAAAAATTTAGAACTGACATGGAGATTCAGGAATTTAGTAGGGATTTAAATAAAAATTCAGAAATTTAAAATATAAAATCGCACATCTTCTTGGGCACCAACTGAACAGATAAACTGTTAAAATTGAGTTCCCTAAATGATGGGTCCAGTTTCACTTTTCTGATGGATTGTTTAAAACTGTCAGAGTCATTTAAATAATCGGAAAAAAAGTTCCACAGTACGGCGCCTCTAAAAATGTATAGAGTTTTTTTATGAAATGTGTTGAAAATCGTGGAACGGTAGCCTTTTTATGCCCTCTTAGGTTGTATTGACTCTTTCTTCACATAGCTAGATCTGAAATCAAAGGGGGCGTCTTTTATTTTTATGTTCAAACAGGAGCCCATCACTAGGAGCGGCGTTTTCACAAACCAACTTATTTTTAGATTGAATTTCCCGCCAATATCAGATCCCACAGGAACCCCGATGACCAATCATAAAGTCGCTGCACGTGCCACAAGAATCTGCACGCGCAGAGCCTTTGTGTTTCGCTCATTAAAACTATTGTTCTGTGGCGCTCTCGTGGCCGTTGCCGCCCTCATTGCCCTTTTTCGCGGGAAAAGTTAGTCTAAAAAATAGATCGATCTGTAAAAATACCGTGACATAGGCTTAGTATGGGAGTTGTATGCTCCTAGTTATGGGCTCCTGTTTCAAAATAATGTCAAATATGGATTGAATGACATACATTTTATTGTTTTTACTTGGTTTTCTTTATAAAATGTCCAGAGATTTGCTTGCGCACACACTTGTGACGTAGCCTGAGTGCATTATAATTCCACAAGTGCATATGTTGAGAAATAATGCACTCGATTCGACCAATCATAGCGTAATTATTTCAACATTTTATAAATAAATATGGCACCAACTGTACCAAAGTGCCTGTAGCATTCATTGGTGATAATCCGTTGGAATAGTTTAAGCTTGATAATGACTATTTAGAGCACAAGAGGGTCTTCCGCAAAACAAGGTTGGAGGCTGATAAACCCCGTCAGAAACTCATGAGTCCCTGACCCAGTTCAAAGGCCGAATAAATCGGGCATTGGTGAAAGAGTTGCTGAACATATGGATACCTCGTTTACTCTCGGGATAACTGCCTCTCTAAGAATGATCCAACCTGGATGCAGGACTTTGGTGGCTCGTTCCCTTTTCTAAGGGGCCGACCGGTTAGCTCAGTTGGTAGAGCACCGGACTACCGTGCGGGAGGTCGCGGGTTCAAACCCCGGCCGGACCAACACTCGGGGTCTTTAAATAATTGAGGAGAAAGTGCTGCCTTTGTAATGACATCTGCAAATGGTTAGACTGTCTAGTCTTCTCGGATAAGGACGAGAAACCGTAGGCCCCGTCTCACGACTCTTCATAATTGATTCTGTGGGACGTTAAAGAACCCACGCACTGTTCGAAAAGAGTAGGGGACGTAGTTCCCGGTGTGGTGGTCTATCTCTACTAGAATGTGGTTATGGAAGAGGGATTTGCAGTTAGTGGCCTACAGTAATTGGTGCAAGCTGTTGTAGTGTCCCTGCCAGGTCTCTGGCGAAGCTAATAATAACAAAAAATAAAACTAAAATAAGGTTTTCTAAGGCCTCCTCCTGTCTCCAAACAACCTCGTTCCCAGGGCTTTTACCGCAGTGCAATCCCACAATCCTTCACTAGTACCAGTCTCCTCATAGTTTCTGTAGCGGGGAATTGCGTAATCCGTCGATCCCGCGTTTGCAATCAGTAATTCGGTACTGAAAATCGAAAATCACCATCACTAAATTGTAGGCGATAGATGTTTTAGCAGCACCATGCTGCAAAGTATTAAAGGCATCAACAACAAAACCTCGTCGAAAATCTGCCATTGTAGCATTGTTGAACAGCAAAAGGTGTAGTCGCCGTAACAATCTCGTACCTCGAACCTTTGTTCCTTGCTGCGCATGCTTGAAGAAACAAGCGACTCTCGAAAGATCCGTTAGGTTTACGATTCTGATTGATTTCTTCAAACAATTCAAATAAATGGAAAAACAGAACTCTAACATAACGCTGAGCCTTAAGCATGCGCAGTTAAACAGGAAGTCCGATATTTTCGGACTTCTGGGGCCCGTTTCTCGAAAGTCCCGGTGACTTAACGGGCCCGAAACCACATTTTGAAATCAAAATCTCAAGAAAAGTAGGGTGTGTTCTGACCTTCAATGAAGTCCACTTTGTTTCTTTAGCTGATACCCTTACTGTATAATTTTCAAAACTTTTGAAACTCCCATCTGAAATGGAAAACAAAACAGCTTAACGGGCCCGGTAATTACCGGGAGCTTCGAGAAACGGTGCCCTGGATCGAATCTTTCCAGAGTCGCTCGTTTCCCGACCGCTGGTAAGGGTAGCAAAAACTCTGGGCACGAAATTGTCGCCGTAACCGCTGATCGATCGAATGCGCGCAAGCAGTAACTTCCCACTGTGCCTTTATGACGTCAACTTATTTCGTTCTGCATCGCTGAGAAAAGAATTCAGTGGTGTCGCTAAAAAACGAAAAAAAAAACCACTTAACACATAACGGGAACAACTTGGATTACAGCTCTCAGTAATAGTAAGCTTCCAGAAGTACCACTTAACGGTAAGACTTCTTTTTTTGTTTATTTTTTAGCCAAAGAAGTTTTTCGGCATGACACTAAACGTGGTAACATTGTTTTTTAACAGACGGCAAGAAGTCGTTACTTGTTAAACAATTTTCCCACCTAAAAGTATAATGGAGTAACGCCTTTTATCATTTATGCTAATTATGTTTAGTTGTCTAGCTAGGTAACTAAGTATAAGTGGCGTTTATCTTCTTTTTTTTACGATTGGCGGGAGAACTTCAGCGGTTCCAGGTCTGTTTTCATGACTGCTGTGGTTGCCATGGCAGAAAAGAAAACGCTCGACCATTGCGCGCGCATTAGTTCGTGCAAACCCGTGGGAGGGAAGCACGTTCAATCATATAACGCAAGAGCCCATTACTAGGAGTGTACAACTCCCATACTAAGCCTATGTCACAGCATTTTTACAGACCGATCTATTTTTAGACTTTTCCCGCGAAAAAGGACAACGAGGACGGCAACGACAACAAGAGCGCCACAAAAAATAGTTTTAATTAGTGAAAACAAACGCCGTGTATGTGCAGATACTTGTGGCACGTGCAACGACTTGTGATTGGTCATGGGACTCCTGCGGGAGTCTGATTTTGGCGGGAAATTCAATCTAAAAATAAATTGGTCTGTGAAACGCCATGACAATAATATATGGCAGTTGTACGCTCCTGGTGATGGCCTGTATAACTCCATTTACGTTTTAAAACGACAGTCGAAAAAGTTTCAAAAACAAATTTCCTTTGATGTTTGATCTCTTTCTTTTAAAAAAGTGTCCCATTTGTACTCCCACACAGCACTAAGTCCTGGCCAAATTACGCAGTCGACATAGGTTTTTCCTGTTAGCCACCCAACGCAAGCTCTTTACGTAACTGAAGTTCAAGTTAAAGGACTAATTGCGCCCCCGTTTGGTCACGCCTTTGGTATAAAAGCGAAACCTTTTGTGAAAAAAAAAAACTTCAGAACACTTTTAGTGTTTCTTTTGCGCAAACTTTCACGGTGAATTCTTTTCGTGCGACTGCAAAGAAGAAAACGGTGTGAGCAACCCTCAAAATTCGGAAATGCTTGACGTTTCTGCAACGTTTTCTTGTACATGTCGCGACATCCTTCAAATCTTCAAACATTTTGACTTTGACTTTGTTTATACATTTGCAAAGAAAAAGAAGGCCTTTGTGACTCGCAGTTAGCACAGCTATTCTAGGCGGGCTACTTAAACTGACACTGTATAATAAGGTCGCACACTTCAGGTCCAAACTGTCCGATTTGAGCTGTCCGATTACAAACACCTGTAATCGGACAGGCCAAATCGGACAGTTACCTTATTTGGGCATGTTGAGCAGTAGCTGCCATGTTGTGTCAGTTATCAATTTTCGCGCTTGCAAAATAGCAGCCATTTCCGTTGGTTATTTTGTATAATACGTTTTACGATTTAGAAAGTTGACCCTAGAGTTTCTCGCATTTTGTTATTGACACAATTAATTGGTAATCGGACTTCCTGTCGTACAATTCAGGGGTAATCGCGCTCGTAATTTCAAATCAGCCTCGCGCTACGCGCTCGGCCAATTTGAAATCACTCGCCCGATTACTCCATGAATTGTACTCCACTCAGACCTATTACCATTACTAATCATCATCATCATCATCACTTGATCAATAATGATTTCTTAAAACATAAGCAAGCAAATATTAACGTTAATAGCCGACGTTTCGGCGTCATCGTGACACCATTCTTAAGGCAAAGTGGATAAAAAATGCTGGAAGACTGTATTTCGGTGTGGATTTACTACTCAAAGATTAAGCCCAAAATCTATTTCGACCTAGACATTTTTCTTAAGTATTGATGTTTTTACGTTTGATCTTTTCTATCTGATTTTCTATGTAACGGCCTTCAAAACGCACAAAATGCAGTCTCAATCAACCAAATTATTCAAAATTTCCCGGGGAAACAGGCCCCCTGGCCCCGGGCCCCTAGAACTTGCGCCTCTGGTGCTAAAACGCACCCCCACCCCTTTCCTGCCCGCGGGCAAAAACCTGTCTACAGGCATGGGCTGTGATTTGAAACTAAGAAATTAAAATATTTGTTGATGGAGAGCTAAAGGCATATACAGCACGAAAAACAATCCCCTGAAGGAGTCCATTATGTCTGTGTGCTAACTTGAGAGGGATTAAAAGAAGGATTTTTCAAATCAAGCAGGTGGCCTGCTAGATGATCGCTTGATACCCAAATCTTATTACTACAGCCTCCTCATCTTTTCAGTGGTCCGGCTCTGGGAGCAAGCTCCAGGAAGATCGCTGAACTTTTAAACTTACTAGCTAGAGATTGAGCACTTTTAGTTTGTTTCTTTTTTCAATCAAGGGTTTATTATTTCTTAAAACGAGAAGACTATCTTCTCTCGATTTCCATCGACTCTCAGAACTGGCTAGGGTTGAGCTTTCAGCTAATAGAGGCCTTGAACTTGTCATATTTGCCTCCATGATCCTCTTTACAACAGAATGGAAATAATGGCACTCGAGACACTAAACTGAAACTGAATACTAATCTTCTTTGATTTTAACCTGCACGCTCAGTCACAGCTACAACCGAGAGAAAAGTACTTTAGCCCCCCCCCCCCCCCCCCCCCCCCCCACTTTTCAACAATACAATGTCTCGAGGCCAATCGTATGTTGAGTTGAGCTTTGTGGATACGTTACTAATTGCCAGTTATGATTAGCTAAGCGAAAAGGTAATTAAATTCTTGTTTTAAAAACACCGCTTTTTGTTGCTGGAAGTATACCACCATGTTAGTTTTAAATGCCATTTCAGAGGACTTTCATTTAAAAATGTTCCGGGGAAGCATGCCCCCTGACCCCACCTAGTTCACTCACGCTAACGCGTTCGAAGCTTTGAGCTGACGTTCCAAACCAAACCGACATACAACATATTTATAGAGTCTCAGCGCCTATCTGCAACTCTTTGATCCTGGAATCTGAAAATATTTCCAAAAGTCTTAAGAAGATCAAAAGTAACAAAGCAATAGGCCCTGATGGTATATCAAGTACAGTTATTTCTCTAACTGGCAGTGCAATTATTGATGGATTGGAAAATATCTTCGAGCGTAGTTTTGCTACAAGAACTGTTCCCATTTCATGGAAAAGAGCAAAGGTTACCCCTATTTTCAAAAAGGGAGCTAGAACTGACATTGCCAACTATAGACCTATATACTTGCTGTGTATTCCAAGTAAATTACTCGAACATCAAGTCTGTAACATAATTGATGAGCACCTAAATAAGTCCTCTCTTAAAAGTTCTTCTCAGTGGGGTTTTACAAAAGGATTATTATCAGAAGGCATGTTACTTTCAATGACAGATACCTGGAAGATGAATCTGGAGAAAGGTATGATTGTGGGTGCAATATTTGTTGACTTTAAGAAGGCTTTCGACAGCATCTTACACAACATCCTGTCATTGAAACTCCAGGCTATTGGATTAAGCGGAAATCTTCACGAGTGGCTGATGAATTACTTAAAAGACAGGTTTCAATACACTGGTAAATGGCCACTCTTCTAATCTGGATGAAGTGAAATACGGTGTTCCCCAAGGATCCCTCCTGGGTCAAGGCTTTACACTAACTACGTCAATGACCTCCTAATGCTTTTACATTTGGGGATGTGTTCATGTATGCAGATGATACCACATTATACTGTGTGGGGAGGAACTTTGATCAGGTCTGCTCACAATTAAATAACATTCTTGAGCAACTTCTGCTTTGGAGCTCAATGAATAAACTTTGTATTCATCTCGTTAAGTCTGAAGTTATGATCATTAGCAAAACAGGCTTTATTGGTCCTGTCCCTCCAATTTACTTTGGAAATAATTTTATTAATGTTGTGAATCAAACCACATGTTTGGGATTAGTCATTGACAATAGGTTTACATGGGCAATGCATGTAGACCATGTGAAGACGTCTTTTTCACAGAAAGTGGGTGCGTTAAAAAGAATGAAGAAGCTTCCTGTCAAAGTGCTGGAAGAAATTTACTTCAAATCCATTGTACCAGCGGTAACTTATGGTATTGTGGCGTGGGGAAACTGCAGTTCTTCAATTATGGACTCTTTAAACCCTGTTCAGGCGAGAGCTGCACGAGTTATCTACCAGAATGATAGTATTGCAAAGCCAGATTGGTTGCCAATTTCTTATGTATATATAAAAGAAGACTCCTTCTCTTGATGCATGACGTTTTGAATGGTAAAGCCTTATATCTCCCTTTTGATTTGAGGGTAGGAAACAGACCATCGCGTAGTGGCGGGTTAAAGTTTGAAATCCCTAGGGTGAAGTACAAAGTGGGTAAGGAATCAACACAATAAAGAGGTCCAGTAATCTGGAATTTTATTAATAGGTTGGTAAATTTTAATGCGAACGTTCAAAAAGACAGTTTTAAAAACATTTTACGTAGGCTCGCACAAAACGTAAATAACTTCTCATTCATGATAGCTATGAAAGACCGAGATTTTGTATATTTTTAAGTATTTCTATATTGTACCTAAGCTCTTAGATTGGTTTGTAATTTTTAGTCTATGTATTTGTATTCTTTAAATAGTTTCTTTTATTTATTATCCTTGTCCACGTTCTTATTCTAATTTATTTGTACTCAAGAGTAGGTCCACATCAGCCTTCGGCTGCCCACTCCAACCTACTGAAATAAAGTATGTATGTATGCATGCATGCATGCATGCATGCATGCATGCATGCATGTATGTATGTATGTATGTATGTATGTGTGTGTGTGTGTGTGTGTGTGTGTGTGTGTGTGTGTGTGTGTGTGTGTATGTATGTATGTATGCAGCCCCCCTCCCCCCTCCCTCCTGCGCGGGCCCTGAAGTAGTGCTGTTTTATGCAACAAAGTTCGCATAAAACAGCCAGATGAAAATTGCCACTGAGGCAATGGGTACAAAAAGCACTTCTTTAATAATCGTTTATTATTTTTCAATGTGTAGGCTCTTAGAGAAACATCAAAACATGCTCACGCCTCTGTGAAACTACCCACACTGCTTATATTTTCGTAAGACACACGCACACACAGACACAAACACACAAACACAGACACATGCACAGACACACACACAGACACACACAGACACACACAGACACACACACAAACACACACACGCACACATACACACACACACACACGCACACACACACACAGACACACAAGATTAAGGTTAATGGGATTGGCATTTTGTTATTAGATCAAAACAGTCCCGAAGGCAAAGGGGTCATTTCTCGGACGATAGTCTAAACTTCTCTTCACATTTTTTTTTAATTAAAGATATGATAGTTTCTTTGACTATCAAAGTATGTTGGCTAGTTGCCCTTATTCATTGATTTTTTTTAAAGTGGAACAATTGAATATCAAACAACAGCCTAATATTTAATTACGTTTTGTGTTTCTTTGAGTAGTTTTTTATTTATTTTACAATTTAATGGCAAAGAGACTAAGAAACATAGAAAGAAAAAAACTTTGCCATAGGGATGGTTAGCAAAAGTGTCATAGATCCCATATATACGAGACCAACCGCCTTGAAGAAAGAAGAAGGGAAATATATATATATACATATATAAAAATTAAAAATTGTAATTACTTTAAAGTCAACTGTAAAAATGTAAATTTAAAAAAATGTAAATATTAATTTAAAAAAACTGAAATTAATCACAATGTAATTCGTTTCTTCGAAAATATCTCGAGTTCCAAGTTGGAACAAGAGCATGTAATTTAATTAAATAATTAACAACAGAAATATTTCAGGCATCGACTAACTATATGTACTATTTCTCAACAAACTGACAATAGTTTTGACTGATTAAATTCAACGCGTACAATGTTGCTGTAAACCCAATGATATATCCCTCACCTGGAATTAATGGTTCGAGGAGTGTTCGCCCAGTTCTTATATAACAAAACAAGATTTAACTTTATTATATAATATCTTCAGTCCTTCATCTTTCTCACGCCCTTAAAAGCAATATCCTATTCAATCTGAGTGCACAAATTTTCGTAAATCTATAAGATCGATTCCTTGCTAATCACTGAAATATAAAACATAAGTGAAACAATTTTTCTGTTTGAACACAAATCCTGATCCGTGTTTTCTGCACGAAGACTGAATAAGCATCTAAGCAGGGTCTAGCCCTTGAAAAGCATTTCTCGTACAGCTCTCAGCCCAGAGTGACAACATCTTTAAACCCTCTTTAACTCGAAATGTCGCAACCCTGAATTTTAACAATATGCAGTTCACATGGCCAATACATGACCATATATTGTTTTCTGGTTTGCTTGCTTAGTCAGGTTCATAACTAAAGCTATCTATAAAATAAAGGAAATGGATCCTTGCTGCTCCTAGCGCATGAGCTTTGTTAAGTACTGCCCTTACACTGAGTGCCTAGAACTCACAAACTTGTTCAAAGATGGTTTCGTAAATTTGCTTTTGGCGTACCTCGTGTGTTATCAGTAAAAGACGGCAGATTTACACAACGAATACTGGCTAATTGGATCGTCTATAAAATGGCCGCGGAGAGGTTTCACGAAATCGTGCCATGCCTACTTAGCATATAATTTAGTTGTCTTTATCTATAGGCGGTCAACAGTTTGATTGTAGTCGGAAATGTTTAACCTAGTAGTGTTTAGAAGTACTCAGAGAAAAGGGCGAAAAGACCCCTCTTCGTTGTTAGTGAATATTCTTAAAACGATTGACCCAGACAAAAAAAGATCAAGACCCTTGAACTTCTTTGCCTCAAAAGCAAACTCAATTCTGTAATGAAAATAAATGATTTAATTAGACTTCTTGCCATTCAAATATGCGTCTTCGGATTTATGTTGCTCTAGAGTGCGCCAACAGTCGGGCTTTGCTCAAAATATTCCGGACAAATCTCAAACTAATTCAGGTACTCGCAAAGATGTGATAATGATGTTGTGGATTCAAAACGGGTGGCAACGAAGGCAACGAATATATGCAGTGGCTGTTAGACAAAAAGGTACGCATTATATGTAACGATCATTTTCGCGTGAAATATCATTTCGCTTGCGAACAATACTATGTATATCTCAAAATTATTGAGTGATCAGGTAGCTCGGAGAAACAGCAAGCATTCTACTCGATTACGCCAGCCGATCCTGAGCGGACGTATTTAAGTGAATCACGCTGTTGGAAAACTACTTGCTAACTCGATACCGATTATTCAGCGATGCTTTTAATTCATTTATATATGGCGGGGTTTGTTTTCTTTGGGGCTTGTTTAATACATGAACGAAACATTTAGATGGAATCCCAGTCTCGCAGGCGGTTGAATTTCATAGTATTTGTGCAATTATTCGTTGTTTCTCTCCCACATGCGAAGCGTTCTATTTAACCCCACCTGGCAGAAACGGTGCTAGGATCAACATGGCTGAGATATGCAGCGGCTAAATCTATCAACCACTCTGTTTGTTTTACCCAACATTTCTCCTCAGTTATATAGCGTAGGAAATCGTCCATTCAATGTTTTGCAAAAGTCTTCTTTCTGCGCTTGTTTCAGAGACGTTTTTGAAGAAGCGGAAAGAAAAGGAAAAAACTTTGTAAATGTTTAGTTCCCATGCAAAACCGCATTTCTCTGAGAGAACGGCTGCAATATTCTAAAGCTTTTGTTTTATTTCATGCTTTCTTCTTGTGAAAAAAGCAAAGACGCGGTTGGAATGGCCACAGATATGCAATGGAGGCCATCAGTGCTAATTTTAGAAGTACTTTATTGAATTTTTAAACCTCGGTGCACCTGCTAATAGTATCTAAAAAATAAATTTTGTCAGAGCTGTTTTTCAAACAATGGACCAGTTCTATTTAGCGCAGCAAGCTTCACTTATCAATAGTTTATAGGGACTGATAAACATAAGATATTTTTCAAAATTCAATTCGTATGTTGTCTGGTTGAGCTTGACATTAAACAGAAGTAAAAAAATATGTATATATCTGCATATCTACATTAAACTACACTGAGATACAGAATATTTATAATAAAACCTCAGTAATATTCGAAACATGTATGCTTGTTATTTTTGAGTCGTGACATTTTAAGCGGATTTTCTGCTCAATGAACACGGGCAAATGGCTTTTTTAACCAAAACCGGCGGAGCTTCAAGTCAACCTGAGCTTCAATTAGGTTTTCCGGCAATTCGTAATCGTTGGTAAGTGTCAGGAACCAACATACACTGAAATCCGTTTAGTGACGAATTTTGTTTGAGCCACAAAAGATATCTAATTTGATATTACCACAAGCCACTTTGAATCTTCAGTGAGGCTTAACAAACTCAGTGAGTTGCGGCTCTTAAAAGGAACAGTTAGTATAACACGAAGAACATAAAATGATTTTATTCAATTACTTCCAGTAAGTGTATGAGAGTCTAAGAGAGTTGTGAAGGATGCCAGACTACTTGAAAATTGAACCTGTTCAACACCCAGGGCAGAACAAAACCTTTTATCCTCAAGCGGCTGTTTCTAAACACTCCATCATGGCCTATCTTTTCAATGGCTTATTGCTTCAACGAAAGTGTAGCATTTATTGAGTAAATAAACAAATCGCGCCAGACGATTTTGGTTTAAAAAAAAAATCCTTCAAACGTCCATGGGACTTCTGTTTTGTCGACATTATAGCCCAAACTAGTGATTATAGTCATAGAGGCAGAAAACTGAGGCCACAAACAAACACTCTTACACCATTTGGAAGTCAAAACCGCTAAAATCTACATTTAGCCAAAACCCTTCCATTATCTGTGACCTCGCTTACCGCTTCGATGGACTGGTCGTAAATAAGTTTATTAAAGCAAGTCACATTTTTTGTAAAATATTGCTTGAATGCACACAAAGCTTTTCATAGGACTCAGTGATTAGGAGTTGAGACAATGACTGTCTGACTTTTTGAAAGACAATACCGCCAAACGCAGGCTTTTTACAAAGCGATTGCTGACCTTCAAGTTGCTAGACAAACAAATTTGAAGAGAGGTGCTATTTCTGGTAAGGACTTAACCGCCCTGTTGGACCGAGAGGCGCCCATGTTGCATAATGTGTTTTGCAGCGAATACAAAGACAGACACTAAAGACTCAACAGATCATAGTAACCACAAAACTTCTCGGCAGTGAGTGGCTTCAAACGTGTTTACTGTTATTGACATTTAAACAAAAGGTAAGGAGGTACTGGTTTTAGTGAGCAAAAGATTCTCTCAATTAATCGTTTCTCTTTGAACGAAAGCAGATATATGAGCTGCGGCATAGTGTAAGCCGTTATGAATTGAAACCGCAAATAAGACACTCTAGATTCCCTCAACCACATAACACGCTTAAAGCTCGGAGAAATAAAATTTGTAAAAGCAAATTTTTTGTTCATCGGTATGTTGGTTTGAAATATTTCTCGAGACAATCAGTGCAGCCTTTGTTCAGTGTGTATTTTTAGGAACAGACTTCACAATAATACGTCTGTTTTTCGCATGCATCACTACGCAGCAATAGTGTTGTCGTCTCTGATTTCGCGTGCAAAATAGACCCTCTTGAACATAACAGGCCTCTGGGAACATGCGATGAGCAGCTGAGTGCTTCAGCATTCACATCGAGAGTAGACTGCCTGGCCAACGCCTAAATCGAACTGGCTGCCAACGGCTAACTGGCCGAACAGATGGTTAACATGACTGGCAGAATTACAAGTACTAACGTGCAAAACTGGGTTTCGAGAGGCTGAGTGAGTGAGTGAGTGAGTGATTGGTCGTGTGAGGTAGAGGAAGAGGAGGAAACTTGGCAATCAACTCCATGAGAGGATTTAGGAAGTACAACTCAAGTATGGGACGCTGTGGAATAGATGATAAACTTATTTAAGGCTTAAGCAAACGAAAATAATATTTCCTGCTCGGCTGTCGAACAGAATGTCTTGCATGACGAATGCAGCTTACAATACTTAAAACATGAGATCACAGAATACCGACAATGTTGGAAAAAAAAAGTCAGTCTTTTGGACAATAAACAAAATTAACCTAACCAAACGAATTCAATTGTATTTACTTCATTTATCCTGGCAGAAACGTTTCGCCAGCAATTGGCTCTATTTATGGTTGCATTTTCTTGCAATTTAGATTTTATTACATTTTCTTGAAATTAGGTGATACTATATTGCATACTCCAAAAATCTTAGCAATGCCATTAGATCAAACATTTCATTACGTAACTTGATGACAGATCGAAGATATAATCTCATTTAAGTAATTAACAAGATAGCAATGAAACGGCGTGAACGGTGAAAGAAAATATATTGAAAGAATTTAAGATTCTAAAGTTAGAGCTTACAACTTTTGCGTTGTCGAGTGAAAATTGTGGAACGATATGTCGCAAAACAGTGTTAATTTGGCTTTCGTGAGTTCGCGTGCAAATACTTCTCGTTCTGTAGCGTGTACTTGGCCTCTTGACCCAAAAAGGATTTGGTGATAAATATTTTGTAATATCAGCTTGAAATTGATACTTTTGCGGTGACCTTGTTTTTCTGCTATCAGCCGCAGTTTGTAGAACATTGTCTGCGAAAATAGAAAAGTAGCGAAAATACTGAAAACTTGCCAATGAGTAATAATTTGTTTGGCATCTCTATCTCGACACATAAACAATGCCCTTGCTACGCTTCAGTTTGTAAAATTAAAATCCAGAAATATGAGAGAAAGAATAGAATTGTATGTCGGTAAAATAAGCGATTATATTGAGTTCCCGTTGGTTGCGGTTTTGCAGTTCAGATTTGATGCCCAAATAATTGACTTCTTATTACATTTTTTGACCTGTTTCCCTTTTATTTGTACAAACTTTGACCAAGTTTATAAATAAAATTCTCAATCCTATGAAGCAGTTTGTTTTTGTGTTTATCTCACCGAACTTTTCTGGTTTTAGAAATAAAAATCTGTTGACGGTTTTCGCCTGAAAAGGCAAAATACTATAAGTAAGCCGAGGAAAAGTATGAAGCTCCTGGTTCACAGAACTGAAAAATGTTCGCACTTGGCTTTGTGAATATCCTGCTTTGCTCAAAACCAAATGTCCATGATATGAAAATGTTTTGAGATTAATCATAACAGTATGTCTAAACCTGGCAGTGAATTTCTGCCGTACCTTTCTTTGACTTAGTGAAACTGTATAAGTGTTCATCTAAAGAGTGACTTTGACTTTTTAATACAAGAGTCATGGACAGTTATTTGAAAAGGTGAAGTAAAGGTTATTCAGTACTTAAAGAGGAATTTATACAAAGACTACTTTCCTCGGTTGAACTATAAAGCTTTAATGATGCATTCAGCACGTAGCATAATTTTAATACTCTTGTGTTTTTCGTTTCATATGCAATTAATTCAAAGATCACTTTTGTCTAAAACTAGCAAACATTTCTGAGTTAATGTCTGTACGAGTTATCAGTAGAAAAATGTTTTTTTTTACCAGTAATTTTAGCCGAAAGTGGATTTAATTCTGCGTATTTAGGTGGCTCACTCGACTGGACAATGCATGCACAAGAGTCTGCGAGCAGTCGAGGGAAGGAGAGAATTGTTGTGGAAAGCAGGAGAACTTGTTGATTGAATAATAAGAAGCAAGAATCTTTCCGTAGCATCTGGCAACAACAAATATTAAACTGTACAACAGGTTTTGACGAAATGGCCAAAGGCTTTGCAAATTAAGAACCGACGCCATCCACGATCGCCAGACTCAGTGCCACATCTAAAGTTAATACGGATAGTGTTGATTATGATTTTATGATTAAAGAAAGGTGGCCAAACGCAAAAAGACCGTACCCAAACCGAGTTGAGTTTCGCCAAGATTCTAGTCGACGAGGCTTAAAGGCTAAACTGTGTAAGGCGAAATGGCGCGGCGATTTCGCCGAGCTAAGTAATTTTTAAAAATCGCCGACCGCGATCCTTGCAGGACACATTTATTGTGCTTTGCCTGGCACGCAAACATAAACGTAAAACTTAAAAGCTGGATTGAAAAACCACAAGACGAAAAGAAGACATTGTATTTGAACGGTTTACTATAAGAAAAAGGACATTCAAAAGTACCTCGTTGTTGCCAAAAACAATAGCGAGGAAAATACTATCTATAGATTTGGTTGTGAGAGAACCATCGTCTTTGGTCTACTAAATCACCGAGTACAACATAACTGAAGAGGGCCTCGCTTATCACAGTTAACTTAGGGTTATTTGATGTTGCGAGTTGAATACGGAATAAAGTGAAATTTCTTCTAATTATTTGTAGCGTTGTCTGCTTTTGAGGTCGGTGGAAAGGAGGGAACGAAAACTCTCGGGAAGGGATGCTGTGTTGTGTTTTGTTG
>JAEMWC010001009.1:0-72500 GCA_016490735.1 Pachyseris speciosa | reverse complement strand
TCATTCTTTGTGGATGTTCGTTGTCACTTCTCTTGTTCCGAAAAAAATCAAACAGAACTCAAGAATGAATGGGGGTCATTTTTCATTTGTTGACTTGTCTGATTCAGTTCTAACGAGACTTCTATTTTATATTCAATATTAAATCCTTAAGGAATAATAAGTTAAAGATTTAACACATTTTCTGGGTTATAACACACTTGTCAAATATTCTTTTTTATTTGGAAGCCATTGAGGATCATGTCCCCGCGGCCGTTTACTGAGAAACCACTGCCAGTTCAAGAAATAAAACTATAAAAGATCCAATTTTGCTCTTCTTAGATATTGAAAAACTGATAAAAAGGGAACAAGAATGCTATTTAATCACTGGGTTTCATCCCGAGCTTTAGAAAAATCTATAAGATCTCACAATAGATGGAATTAAATCATGTCGAGGGAAAGACTCCGCGAAGTTCGTATTGACCTTCCAGTCTGCATCCTTTTAAATGGTTATTTGATGAAAAGATAGATATCTTTTCACCTTGTTGTTTGTTTTGCCAATAAGTTTAGTTTAGGATCCATCAATTTAAATAAAGAGCAAGTAACCTCCTTTAAGATACAAGTGATGTGGAGCAGGCATGGCTGAACTTGAATTGGTTATATTACCTCGACAGAAACGAGCATTCAAATATATTGGGTGTAATGATCCTCGTAAAGTAGATTGAAATGCTTCTGTAATGCAGGGAGTTTTAAAAAAAGTCATTACAGCCATCTGCTCTGCAGATATTTGTTTTTCCCAACGTGATATCTTTTTAAAATATCGACTGCTCGGCGACACCCCCCGAGGAAGAAGTTCCTTTGTTCTGACGAAGCCCGATATTAAATGTCTGGGGCGATTTTTGATTACTACTTCATGGGTACCGGGAATGGGTAAACAGTAAACAGACACAGCAGTCAATGTTAGGTATTTTTAGAGGACAGGGTTGCCGCCGATGTGCATTTAAATTTTCATGGGAGAGTGAATTTTAGCAGAACGGAGTCGAAACAAGGGACGTTTATTGGATACCCACCCACGGCATAGCTAGGCATACCACGGGCGGTTTAATTTTCTACCGTCAACAGCCTGTATTGTTAAAATTCTCGCACTTATGTTACAGTTTCATTGCGCAATGTTCTTCCAGTCGTAACTCTATCGCCGGACGAAATGAAAAAACAAATACATCCATAGAGCTTCACTGGTAAAGCGATAACTAGGTCAACGAGCATAAAACAATGATCTCAGACGAACTCGAGTATTTGTCTAAATTGTTAACCCGAGTGACCGTCATTGTTAAGCTGTTAGTTTTGTTGTGTTTTGAACGAAATCAGGGCAGCTAAAAAACGAATCTTTCATACCCAGAGAAACAAGGAATTTGCGTGTGGATGATTTGTAAATAAATGTGTCTCACGGACATTATGATTGAAGCTGTCCCATGCCTCGGGTTAAGAATTTTAATTGGGAGCTAGTGGTTCTTCCTCTAGTCACACGATTTACAAAACACTCCAATTTCTCCGTTGTTTCAAAAGAAAATAAATAAACGCAGTCTTTGTTATTTATCTGTGCTGAAAAATCGCATCATACAGTGACTCTAACGAACTGAAACTTGCTATGGAAGACTCTGTGAGGACATGCTTGGCTAAGGTGACTAGTCATAACACGAGACACAAAGTCAAAATAGGATGATGTACGCTCGTTAATCAGTGATGCCATCTACAAATGATGTATGATGATTAGAATCCAGCTATAATCAGCATTAAAAGAACACGCAAGCCTTATTTCTGCTGTAAGTTCAAGTTGATTGTGAAGGGTTTCGCCTTTGTTCTGGGTACATTGGGGTTACGGCTTACTACGTAGATATAATAAAAACATTGACGGCAATTGTAGTAGCTTGTCTGAAGAAGCAGCAGGTTATGTAAGAGTGTAAGACAATCGCTATTTTTGACCGAATTCCCTAACAACGCACATTGCTTTCGAAATTGTCAAACCGCAGGTGAAATAATTTTTCTTTTTTGTGGTTTGCGTCGAGGCGAACAGGATTCAACGATGCACTCAAACACAATTTACGGGCATCTGTAATGGAAATTGAACCATTTCCCCTTTCCATCAGCCAAAATTGCGCACGAGGAAGTTTGTTTTCACTTTAAAGAAAATAGTCCATTGGAATCGAAGGCTAAGTTAAATGCGCCTTCCTCGATAAATTGGCACTTGAGCTCCGTAGACATCTATAAAACTTGGAATTGCATAGGCTTTGAAAGAAATCGGACAAAGGGAATTTTAATTCACAGACGCCCGAACAATCGAATGAAATAGCTTTTACCTAATATACATACGAGATAGACATTGTTGAATTTTATTAGGACACGCAAAGTAGCGTCTTGCACGCAAACTTTGAAAATTGGTTTTAAGCCCGATTTTCCGCTCAAAGTCACGACAGAGGTTCTTTACAATCTCTTTGTCCACATAAAGGATAGGTACTTCAGACGGGGAGAATCCACTAGGTAAAAGATATACTAGAGGTCGATAGGTCGAAGTAAATTGTAGCTAGGTAATGTGATTAGAACGCGCGATCTATTGGAAATATCGCGTATTGTTGCAAGTCCTAATCCCACCAAAAACATTAAACCCAGCGAACACGGAGCACGTTATCACGCAATTTTGAAAATTGCTGGTCTTGTCGCCGAAGGAGGGTGCAGCAACAGGAAGTGGGCAAAAATTTAATAAAATTTCAAAGCAAATAATGTTCAGCTGGTTGGTTTTCTCAGCTTTTTTTGTCGCGGCCAAGGCGACTTGTGAGTGGCAAGTTATTCCGCAAAGTGACTCTATGTAAACAGCACTCTTTATTTTGAATAAAAACTGAAATCACTAAAAAGGAGAGTGTTTATCTCGTGTCTGGAGATATTAATGCAATCTGGGAGGCAGAGATTCGTTAACAAACTTCGCCTTGAATGGTGTGTTGTGCAGTGGGCCGGCGTTTGTTTTCACTGCCAACCATTAAACCAGGACGGAACACCCGCCTAATACTGAGATTTATTTAACAGAAACTTAAACGGTTCAGAAGGTTAATGTCGTCGTTTCTTGTTGTAATGTTTAACAAGCCTGTAGAGGTCAGTCTGCGTTGTTACGCTGATTGTCGAATTCTCACTTAAAAAGCCAAATGTCGCCCCACAGCAATCATCCTAAGCTTTTACATGCTTCACTTTGCGCTATACGTTTTGTAAAAATAGGAAGACAGTTAGGGGTCGGTGAACGATAACGAAACTTTCGCAAAGCGGGAACTCAGAACGAAAGCTTTCACTCTCTTTTCAGTGAGGAAAACTTCCTTAGATGAACACAGCTCTCCCGCATTCTCCAACAACGAGAGGTCACTTGATGAGCGAAAACAACGCCATAGGACGTTACAGAAACACCATATCCCTTGACCTTGAATTGAACATTGTGCGTAAGTTACAACGGCATTAAGAAATAAATATTAGGCCGGAGATCAGGACAATTTCCGTGTCGAAACAATTATCCCGGTAAGGTCGCCAAATCGTAATATATCAAGGGCAGTGTCACTTGCAAGGAAATTCCTACTTGCCACGTTCAACGCAAAGCAATTCTGAACGGATTAGAAGGTCACCTTTCTGAAAGACAGTTACCCAAATTTAACTCTCAAAAGCTGTCACCGACGACTTCTTTAACAGCCAGCTACTATCGTCTCTCACATTTTAATGCCTTACACTATGAAACGTTTCATATAAACGTCTCAGCGAATGCCAGCATCAAATAAGTTTAATAAAACCAAAGGTTTTCAAAGAAGAATTAAAGCCCAGACACCGCTCCATTTCTACAGAACACCTGTGACCAAAACAGCGAATTCGCGTTACGAATTTTTAAGCAAACGAAATACCGGGCTTAGCATTGTTTAACCACCTAAATATTTTCGAAAACAAGATCATGTTTATTGAGCCATCTTTTTGACTCTGAAAGACACAGGGACAACATCCACGCCTCGCGCTGTAAAATTTAACACTTACGATTTCATTTAATCCAGTTAAATTTCACATGAAAAGTGTATAGGTGCTTGTAACAGTTAAGAGTTACGATGAACAAATAAAATCTGCTGAAGATTCGCTCGGCTGCCTGATTATTTTAACAAACTGTTCTGTCGTAGACATGTATTTTATCCCCGTCCGAAAGAAGTTCGATACATCTGCCATAATCACCTCGATCAGGGTGTAATACAAAGGGAAATGAATGATTTGTTTCTGTTATTTAGTGGATAGGAGATGTATCTTGACCTGGGTTGCCCCAAACTAAATAACCAAAATTTATATTAAGCTACTGTAAGCGATTATTTTATCTACACTGACAACATCCGAGCACGGGAATCGGCGATACTTTACTCCAAAATAGCACAGAGACATCGAGGCTATTAAAAAGACTCTTTAATTTTGTATCATTTCATTTACCATGTCTTGGACATAATTATTTTTGAAACACACACTACAAGGAATAATCAGACTGCTGCTTTTAGCAACATGGCCATGATCGGCCCTAAAACACATCGCTAAAACCGCCTGAACTTCCAGTTCGGCGAATGGAAAAAATACTTTAACATATAGCTAAGCTACCCGTCTCTTGACACATAGTAAAAATAACTATACTATACAACTTCTATCTTACAACGAGCTTCGTGGAAAGCTTGTTAGAGCGTCTAAATTTGAACCGAACCTTATTTACATACGACAGCTAACTCCGAACATTCACAGTCACTATATCAAACATACCTATTCGTTTCACTTTTGGAACACTGAGTTCCATTTTTTCTTCTCTGCAAATACTTATAAAATACTGTACGTTTCTTCAAATGCAACAAATATCCTTTATAAATTTCTACCTAAAAAGGGCTAGAATAAGACTAGAAGGTTTTAAGGCTCAAAGCCGGTGTTTTCTCCTAACAAATTTTGGACAGGACAAAAATGTTTAGTGTTCTTCTCAAGAACGAACGATCGGTTTGGTCGAACCAGCGTGCAACTCAAAAGGCGCGCAAAAATCCCTGCTTTGTGGTAAGTGCTCTATGAGCAAGGCAGGTAAGGCCAACTTGTTGGCGTTCCAGATAATAACATATCCCTAAGCAGTGTCTCGATTGGAGTTTTACCTACGAGACGGACGAAGAAGAGCTGTTCCACAATGGACGAGTTGATGCTTCGCAACGACGGCAGCCTCAATAACAACTTTCCGAAGCGAGTCGGTTGATTTGGGTACTGGTTTCTTGTGTACTCCTCCAGAGCACACTGCGTCTTCTCCTGAAGGCTTTCGATGTACTGGGGGTCAGTCAGACCGGACGCATCTGTAAAAACATAATTATAGTTCGTGACATTGGTATAAACTCTAAACGCAATGTCGGATTTGGTGGAAGGCGGGGAAAGAGCACACCCTCAAAAGAGACATAACTATTAATTTAACACAACAAATCAAGCGCCGTCAATGTTCCAGAGTGTAATAAATAAAAAATTAAAATGCTCCACAAACATTAAACACTTATCGTACCGCGAAAATTCTCTCCAGGATTCGCTTACCTGATGTAAACAACACAATGGCTTTGAGGCAAGCAAATTCAGCCGCATCCACGTGGAGATTGCGGTACTTCTCGATCTGTTCTTGGAAAATTCTAACGTTGTCCATAAACGTTACCATTCTGTCCGGAGACATATGGTTCGAGTGGATACCGGCCGAGGCAAGAAGTGGAGCGACTTGGAGAGGCATTGGACATTGGGCGGCGTTGAGCACAAACAACTCACTCCAAACTAACCGAAGAAGCGCCACTTGATCTGTGACAGCCAAATCAGGAAAGAACGGGATGTTGCGAGCCCATTCGACCGCGCTGAACAGCAGACGAGCCGCCAGTTCACAGATGTTTTCGATGCCCATTATTCCACACGGCATGTTCATTCCCTGCTGGAATCTGGTCGTGGGGTAGGGCTCTGCGCGCAGTAGAAGGCTGATAAAACCGGACAAGAATGAATGGCCATTAGCAACATCATTGCCATTCAGAGCTGAGTGCTGCGGACTCGGTTGCGGTACTTGCGTTGGAGGGATTCGACCTCGTTGGACGGCTGTCGAGAAAAGGTGAAAAGGTTCATTCAACATGTTACTCATGCACTTTCAATGAATACTTACGATCTATCGGCGGCCAAGTGAGCCACTCGGATTTGTAATTGTTAAATGAAAATTTCTCACCCGTACCCTCGCGTCTCATCCCGACTTTGATACACTTTCTCAGCCGACAGTACTGGCACTGGTTGCGGTGATGCTGATCAATGGGACAATTTCGCGAAGCTCGGCAAGTGTAGCTGAGGTTACGGCGAACACTGCGTTTGAAGAAAGACTTACACCCCTCACAGGTGAACACTCCGTAATGCTTTCCAGAGGACTTGTCCCCGCACACCGCACACTCTACTTGCTGTACACTCTTGTCAGTTGACTCTTCTAACGGTTCGGTCTTTTCAGTGCACCACGTTTGAGTAGGAACCCCGGCCATACCACCCGGCAAATTAGGACTGTGGATATAATTACAACCTAACAGTTAGCTTTGTTTCGAGAACGCGCGCGAGCACGAGCGGACGCCGTTTCCGCGATCGCTCGTCGTGCAAGCGCCGAGGGATTATTATGAGGCGGGATACTGTTAAAGGACGGACTCCAAGCGGTTTGCTGGCGCAGTTACTTACTCAACTCAAAATCCGCTTTTTTGCGCAACTAAGTGGCATATGTAGGTTGTTAGCGGCGGCCGGAGAGAGGACATACACAAGCGCTGAACAGTGCCTTGCTATGTAAAAACATCAATCGTGTCATGTCTGAAAAGGCTGAACTTTGACATAATCTGTTGGAAATGTCGGGTTTCCGTGGCGACCGTTCTATATATGGTAAGCCTGTCAAAATTGGGTTCAAGGGCTCTTTAAGTTGTGACTCAAAAATTGCCCCGGGGTTTAGGAACGCTCTAGTTGACTGCGTCCATTTGTCACGAAGAGAAACTGATTGGTCGAACGCTACTGTGTTACGCCAAGACGAGCACTTTTTTGTCTAAGCGCCTGTGATCGACGTTTAATTTGTAGTCTGCGCCCAGAGTAACTCATGCTGGTTAATAACTGCCTTGGGCGATGTATGTTCCACAAAAACGCAATTTACAAGTCAGATTAAGAAATTATAAAGGCAGCTTGCACAAACGAAGTTCGCATGACAAGGACACGTGAGCTTTATTGAGTAAACAGCAATTTAACACCACGGCATGCGCGTGAGAAAAGAGATCATCACGAAATGGAAAAACGGAAGACACGTACTCGAAATAGCGCTTAACAGGTTCCTTGAGCTTTCCTTTTGGTTACCTGATTTGTTGATAGTCACGCCAGAAGATACAATAGCGAATATATCCTCCCCCAGTGTGCCCTTCAGTCAAGGCCTTTGTTCGGGAAAGAGGCAAAAATGTCCATTTGACCCGGCACCTTACGATAAACACAGCCACTGTCATCGCACGGTAAATTAAATGACAAGCCCTGATAACGGATCAGGTGATTGCTTCTGGATAATTTTCACTTTACCCCAAAACATACCCAAGGACACGCAACCCTGAATATTTACATAGGCATTATACAATGTATAGAGTTTTAAATCCCGATCAGTGACGCAGCCCGCTGGTTAGCAAGAAGTGGGCTGATCCTGGATACAATAGAAAAATATGGCTGGAATATAGACCAAACGAGACTTTTGTCGTTGGCAACGAATCCTTTTCTTTTCAAGAGAGGAGGAAAATGATTTGCAGATAATTTGCATAATTAAGCTGCGAGAAATGCCAAGTAGATACTACCAAACAAAGATGTTTACTGAATACGACCGACCGCCCGCTATCGCTCACCCCAATTCGTAATATAATTACCTCGAGTCACGCAAATTTCAACGTTTGAAGTAACATGTTTAGAGGATTAATTTTAGCAACTCCTGCTAGTAAATGACTCATATTCACAGGAAAAGGTACTCTGGAGTTTTTTAAAATAAAACTACGGCGTCTAAATGTTAATGAATTCACGCGCGCCGGGTAATTTTAGAGTCGGATTCTGTTGGGCTTCTCAGACAAAGAGTCGCTCAGTTGCATTCTTATAATAGCTCGCATTTCGATCGGATAAAATTGCACCATTATGAAAACACTAAAAGCTGATGATAATAGCTCAACGACAGCTAGATGGATTGTGTTTATACAAATTTATGTTTTACCTTGACATACGAAAGGGGGAGGTATCAGCTTCTCACTTCACGACCGAAACTGTACCCGACTTCCGTAGAACAAGTAACTAAATATAAGCCGCTGGAAAACATTTGTCTTTTCTTTCAGCTCATGCTTAAGGGAATATATCTAGAAAGATCTACAAAGGCCCTTGAAGTTAACGAAGGACGAAAAAGCAATTAACCTACGCCGTCCGTATATTTTGTTTCTAAATGTCTCGCGGTCGTTTCGTTCGAGTCAGTTGACGAGATTAATGGGGTCACAAGATTATGGCGATGTTCGATTATGCGGTTCGAATGGCGTGCTTCATCTGTTTTAACAAGGACATGAACTAAATTGTCCATATTTCCGGGTTCCTACAATTTCGTCGAGCTCGTTTGCCGTTCAGTTTTAAAAGATCATTGCTTTATTCAGTTACGTCATCAGAATAAATAGGTATTCCTGACATGTTTGCCAAGACACGCGGAAAATTACTTGTAAAACCGTGTTTGGCGTCTGAATAAATCGATCGAGCTGACGAAGATAATGCTCTCGGGTCAAATGGAAATTTCAACAAGTTAATGCCAAAGGTTGAAACATTTAAGAATCTAGATATAAAATTACTCAAGTTTACTGAGAAGGAAATGCCACTTAAGTTTGGGTCAAAGAGATTTTCATTCGAAGATTGCGACTTTCATCAATTGAGAATCGTGACAGAATTTTGAACTGTTGCGCAATGGCACTTTAACCGCAGACTTCCTTGTTGTAAAAAGGCCCGAAATCCTGTTATGTAAACAAACATACCGTAGCGTCAAGCTACAGCTTGGACTGTAGACCGCTTGTGATCATCAATGTGGTTGTAACTGGGGGAAGGAACAACGTGTTTGAAAGGAAAAAAAAAATCAACTTCCCTTCCAACCCAGTAAAAAAAGGAAGAAAATAAAAAAAACCTCATGAAAATATTTCTGGCTTGGTAGATTGAGTAGAAATCTGTGTCACTACCTTCACCCCTACCTCTCTTATCAGACCAAGCTTTATTTGATTGATTGATTGATTGATTGATTGATTGATTTAATTTATTTATATATTTATTTTATTATTTATTTATTTATTTAATTTATTTATATATTTATTTTATTATTTACTTATTATTTATTTAACATAATACGATAATTAGAAAGGTAGGAGTGTTTTTGCAGTAGCTTGAAATGAACATTTTTTGTTGTCTTTTTAACTTTCCTACGGTTCATCCGAATAGAGCCTATCGATGTTGCTACAGAATTTATTACAAATGTCCTAGCTGCCACATGTTATTTGTACTTTAACAGGAAATCAAATAATAATAATAATCATAATAATAATAACAATGACAATGACAATGACAATGACAATGACAATGACAATGATAATGATAATGATAATGATAATGATAATGATAATGATAATGATAATGATAATGATAATGATAATGATAATGATAATGATGATTAATATTGATAAAAATCAAGGAAGAACAAAACGCTTTTTCACTTGCTCAGAACCACCTCTTGTTCAGGCCACCTCCCCATTACTCCCTATCCCGGCTCAAATTTTGATCACGTATAGAGCTTTCAAAAAAAAAAAAAAAAGAAAGAAACAGAAGAAGAAGAAGAGGAAAGAAAGAAAAAAGGAAAAACATAACGGAACCGAACGTTTGTGCTGTCACTATATGCTTTTATATTGGACAAAAATGTCCCCTTTCAAGCTCTGTATGTCTCATGTATCGAGTCAAAGCATCTGCTTCCTTCCACTTGGTGCTATTTAAATAAAGTTCCCGGAACAACTTGAACTTGCTGTCTTAGATAACATTGGAGGATAGCAAGGTTTATTTTTATGATAATTAGCCTTCATGCGAAAAATTCAAAAGAATTCTTACTTTACAGTAAATCGTCCGCCACTTTGTTAAAGGTCTACACTGAATCATTTTAGCTGCTTGGTTGTCAGACAAGGCGGCAACCTCAACAAAAAGCGTTAACAATTGACCCAACAAACAACTAACTTGGTGGGGGCGGTTTACGAGCAGGCGATCGAGAAGATTACGTAACCTCCTTTGCACTGGCGCCCGCAGGCTCATGTGAAATACCACCAAGGCAGTGCCCATAGGTTATCCCCACAGGATATCCGAAAATTGTGACGAGCATTTCTGTTACAAAATGCAACTCATCTAAATTGGAAACATACGTTCTGAGAACTTCAAAGAAACATCTTTTCATTCGGAAAACAACGATGTATGGGCGTCATGCTCCAGTTACATTTTCATAGATAGACTGGCGCGTGAAAACTGGCCAAAACGATTACCTGTTTTCAAAACAGAGATAAGTAAATAAGCTTGAGAGAAACATGTTTTTATTTACTTCAAAGCACCAAACCATAATAACGTATCAAAAAATAAACACCCCCGAAACTGTTTCATCAACAAACCACTAAAGACGAGCTGCTCTCAAATATTTTGGATCATGGTTCACAACTCTTCAGCAGTCGTTTCGTTGTTTTTCTTCCTCCCAAACTTCAAAACTCCCTTTGCTGAATATCTGTCGATATCCAGTTGCTTGTAAGCCCTTTCATAAGGACGAGCACAACCTCGAACCGAGGCTCTCTTCTCTTTTCCTCCGATGACAAGGGAGGAAAAGAGAGAGAGCCTGGGTTCGAGGTTTGGACGAGCATTCACATCGATTGACACCCCATTTCAAGGTATTCGTTAACAACATTGGCATGGGGGACAATTGGGTTGGAATTTGTTCGGTTTTACCTATGGTTTTGCTTTCGTTTGCGACATGTTTTCGAGTGTCTGAAAAAACAATGATCGTCGAAGAGTGACCAATAAAACATGACAGCTGTGTTGTGATTATGGGCCGTAACCTTAACTGATTTTTAAGATAAATATGGTTGTTGGGAGCTTACGTGTGATCCCAGTATTACATAAACAATTAAAAATAAAAAGAAGTCAGTGCCCCCAAGTTAACCAAGACGATAAGCAGAACAGGTGATAAAAACATTCCTTTCATGGTTTTGTTTGTTTGTTTTTTCACAAGATACAACACTTCGAGGATTTGAAACCTCCAAAAACAAATATAGATATATCGACTTAACGATAACTATTCTTGGCTTGTATTTGTGTGCTTTGTTGAAAAAAATGTATTAAAATCGATGCTGTTGTGTCTTCGACAGTGAGAAGTAGAATCTTCCACAGACGAGGAGGAAACTTAGGACTTTCGAACCGTCTGAGAACGTTTGAAAAATCTGAGAACTTTGAAACTTTTTCCCCAACAAATGCCCGCCGAGAATAGGCTATTGACTAAAATCACTTTCAAAAACAAAGATAAATGAATAATCTTGACAGAAATCACAGTTGTCGTTTTCTACTGCCCAAAATAACTCAATAAAACATTCAAGCCGGGAGGCACGAAACTCCACTTCAAGTACTTTTAGAACACTCTTCAAGCAAACTTCAGGAAGAAAAAAAAAATCAACAAATGTCACTTCGGAACAACTTCACAAATTAGACAAAAAAAGAAAGGAAAAAAAACCAATACAAAGGGTTTGTGCAGATTAACCTTATAAGCCAAATTAATTTCAGGCCAAGTTCAACGAGAAAATTAAAGAATGTTCATGTACTCGAGAAAACAAGATTTCTGCATGGCCACGCTGTAATATAAGAAACCTTTCTTCAATGGCTGGTTCTTAATCTTGAAGCAAAACGTAAATCGACAAATTTAGCAGAAGGTAGAAAGCTAAAACTCTAACTTTGCTGATCCCACTTTCAGATATTTTAGTTACAACGTCTCCATTTAGGGTTGAATATTCGTAAATCTAGAATCACCTCGCATACTTGTACGACAAAATAATCAGAAGAAAAGGAACGTTTTGGTTAACAATAATAAATAGCAGCACAGGATTTCATTGGAATGGGATCAGTGCACTATACGATTTGAGCAACGAACACTACTCTAATTGGAACCACCTCGTTTGGAAGTGCATGTACTTCTCAGCCAGCTTTCGTTTCCATGGACCGCACACGATTCACTTGGAACTTCGCGGTCAGCATAGTAAGAAATTCACCGGACTCACAGAAATGTATTCTTTAGGAACCCAGTCTTTGAATATTCACAGTTTTGTTTCTCATCTTAGAGTTCTGTAATGAAATTTGGATTTGGCGGTGGAGTCACATGATCAGGTATAAAGACGACTTAGCTTCTCTCCAATGCAACTCCTTCTGTGAAAATCCGAATAGATCCGGATTGATATGCTGCTAAATTATTATTACTATAATGGCATACTTATGCTAACGAAATATTAGGAAAGAGTCCATTAAAACAGCACAGTTGTTGTTTTCCAGTCAGCAGCAACAGGAAGTTCTAATGGCCAAAGAAACGTTAATTTAGGTCGATACTTTGCGCAGCTTTGGTATTTTATCCGGTAACAGCTGAGCTTTCGCACTAAAATGCAAGAAGATATTCAAATAGTGCTTTAAAACTTGATACCAGTACCTGTTTTTTCCAACCTTTAATTTCAGTTATTTGTCATGGTCTTTTCAGCAGAACTTCAGAAAGTTCGGAAACTAGTAAACAGTTCTTTAAAGAACACTTAGCTTACTACAACTTTGAATCCTGAGCATACTTAACAGCAGTAAGGGTCATAGCTATTTCGTGTCTGAATAGAACCCAGATTGGGATAGTACACTTTTTTTCGGTCATTTGCTTTTGTAACTAGGATACTGTTTGATGAAAGTGTTTCGCTCTCGACGATTACTTCAGTGACAACACAAATAGCTTCTGTGATTTCGGAACATAGAACGCGTCACGTATATGGTGATCTTACGGTTCAAGGGAAGATAAGCCCCCCAAAATTATAAAACAATGGGCCGAACAGCCAAAAAAGAAAAAAAGAAAAAAGAAAGAGAACATTTCGTCCAACCTCACAGTCTATAACAAATTGAGGAGACACAAAATAAATCCGCAACTTTCGAAACGAAGTGCTTTTTTTTTTTTGAGGTTGCAGAAATATTCGTTTATCCCGTCATTGAACGTGCCAGTCAGTAGGGGTCAACAACTATTTAGATTCAAGCGAAAATTCTTTTGTCAGTTATGGGAGAAATATGACCCCCAGAACACCTCAATAACCACAAAAGGCCATAAAACGCAAAACACTGTTGAAACACGTTGCGTGAGTAACCGAATGGTATTTCAAAACCTGGCACTGATCCTCAAACGTGCTCTACAATTCCACTTAACATTTCTCGGGTTTTCTTCCAATTTTTTGACCTGTTTCCGATAGTGTGAGATTAATTTTTTGTTTTTTAAATTTTTTTCCGAGGATTGGCTTTCTGTTTGACGTAATGGTTTCTTAAATTACGCACTTTTTGCGTCCAATTAAATATCAATGTCCTGTTCCGTTACCTGAAGTGCTCCATTGTTATTGGCCTGAAAACTTTGAAAGTGATACACTGCTTTCACATCAGGAAAAGATCTGACAAAATTAAATCTAAACATTACGAATATTTGAAATGTTCAAAATAGTGACCAAAAATAGCCCAAGACTGCTGAGCGCCGGGATTTCACGAAAACAATAAGCGTTTTTTAGGGGCCAAATGTGCCTATCCAAAGATCTGCACTTAATCGTCTTCCTTTGCAATAGTACAAAACTTAGATTTCTTTTCTCTTCCTTTTGTCACGGTAAGGGACGATTATAATTAAAATCATAGCTGGTGATAGCCAATCAGATTTGAGAATTTTGTTGTAGTTATGATAATTGGTTTAATCTTCAGACACAAACGCCACTTTTCCAAAGTTGCTTCAGAATGTTCTCGTTGCTTCCACATAAATGGTAACAATTTGGTATTTCTCCGATCAGACTTTAAATCTTTGTTCCTCATAAATGTACAAACTTTCACTTGACACTTCAGCGTCAAAGACGCACAGAGTTCAAAAGTGAGAGCCATTGTGTACTCCAAAAAGCCCTGCAAAGATCTGAATGCCACGCCGCACCGCACATGAACAGAAAAAAACAAAACAAAACATCCGTTTTCCTCACCTAAATTGTGTTTTTTTAGAGTTCGCCACGGGATTACAGGCAACAAATTCGCAACAACTGCATACAAATTAGCTAACAGAATGTACGACCTTATTAGCCGAACACCCTAACATAACACAACTATTAACAGTGTCAAAAGAAGTTGGCCTTTCAGTAAAACATAAGAACACTTTACAATATCTTGCACTGATTTCCCAACACTACTAGGACTGATTGATATTATTCAAGGCGCATAGTAAAACCAAGCGAATTAACCATTCTCCCCTTACTTACCAAACCTTGGCCTCTCCAAGTCAATAAGAAAGACAAAGCCGCAGAAAGGTGCCTCAAATACCTTAAGAATTTAACTATGTATCTTGACACAGACAAGGATAGGGCAGAGATAAAAAGGGCACGAGCAAATGATTGATGACTAAGACTGATAAACTAACGAAAAGCACGCGATCCTCGAGTTTCATCTGGAGGTTGGTTAAAGGAACATATTCACAAGCTTTTTATGCGTTTTGGTGAAAAATTCACAAACATATTTGTCACATTATCCCTACGCAAACAGGAAACCGTTCTGTGAGCAATAAGGACAAAGTATCAAGTACTTTCTCTCGGGGAAAACAAACTATAATCTGTTTTTAACTAATTTTCCAGTGTCATAATGGTAAGAACTGAATTTAATATTTCGAGTTTTTATGATTTTTCAAGATGCAATCCATTTCTATCGCCAAAATAATTAATCACTTGTTAAGCCTCACTTATAAGGTAATTGTTAACAAATCTGGACCATTCATGGTGTTAACGTTTTATTGATGCAAACATGTTTTTACGGCTTTTCAATGTGACACCAATATAACTGGCCTGTTTTGATCGACCTCCCGCATCATCCTCCTGGGTCCTCATCTCTCATCAAAAACAATCATACCGTTACAGTTATGTAATATTTAATGCGCTGTTTACGTATTAACCTTAAAGCTTCCGTGGGTTTTCAAACGGTCTTCTTTTGGTCTGGCCTCCATGAACTGTTTTGAAGGTGTACCTTTCTATCCAAATTCTCCAACAAACGTCTGTTTCTTATTAAACACTTTTTTTATAGGCGGCGTGGCCAAACACATAACGGAAGTCAAAATTAAACCGGTGTAACATTGCCGATGAAAACAGAGATGAAACGCGACACGGCTCAAAGTCTGTCAAAGTATTTTTCCTTCAACACACGCCCGCCCCGGTGTGATACTCACGGACCTATTTTCCGATATAGCTTAAACCAAAATTCACTCTACAAACACAGACTTTGAAACATCTTCGAGAAAAGAAAGCTTTCCAATTCAAAATGCAACATCAAATTGACTCATAGACTGTCCTGGGGTAAGCTTGGCTGAATATAATTCATGGGGGGATACTTCACAATTGTCTGACAATTTGCCCTTCGTCTGACCAGGGCTGCGTGTCGGGTCGAGTCCTTTCCGAGTTAAATTTAGAAGTTATTAAGACCTTACCTATTGTCACGCTTGTAAGCAAATATATAACAGTCTTCTCTTTATTTAATTACCGAAAAGGCGATGCGAGACCCAGGAAAAGTCGCAAGCGGGACTTTTGCAGTAATATACATTTCAATTCAAGTGTGAAAAATGTATCTCACGGAACACAAGATGAATGAAGAAATACTACTGCGCTTGAAAAACCATTAATCAAACAATGAATTGAGAAAGCTGGCTGTAAGCAAAAATAGAGGAATCAAAAGAAATGCGTTTCATGTTGTTTAAAACATTAACCCAGAAGAAACGACATGCGAAATGGCACCATGCATATTTGACCGAAGCAGCGAGTGGGCGCTGAAACAACCATTTCCTTTAACCAGCCTAACGAACTACACTTAGCTTTATGCTAAAAGATTGTGGTTTTCTACTTAACCTAAGATGGATGTTATTCTTCTTTCGTTGTTTTTTATGACCCAAAGGGCACAAACTACACTGAATATACGGGTAACTAATTTTAGCGCCGAAAATTATGTACTGTCGCGTGGGTTCAAGGAACTTTGGCCACTTAAAACAACGTAACGTACGACTTAAGCAATGATCGCTGCTCCATGTTAGAATGAAATGTCGTTATGAACTTGATATCTCACAAATTACCTTGAACAGGTCTCTGTTTCCTGTGCCACTGCCTTTGCCTTTATTTTCCCTGGTCGAATGAAACGCCAGCGATCGAAGATTCGCACGAGGAAAAGCTGTCAGATCACAGAGCAATCAGGATAGCTGAAATGTGATCTTCTAAGTAGGGGTCTCGTGACAGACGGAAATGACAAGAACCCACGGCGCGAGAAATTAATAAGTGACATAAAATGCTTCTGTGAAATTTTTAGCAAGGTTATGGGACAGAAAAAGCATATGTCTATGGGAAAATTTATTTTTAACAGCATGACGATTGAAATGAGGGACAAATAACGGGTGTTGGCGGAACGGAGAACCCACGATCGTCTGACATACCTCTGGTGTGGTAAAAAGCTTTATCGAAGAGCATTCACAGGTACAGTTATTCAGAATGTTTTGTTATTAATATTAGCACCATTTTGGGTTTGAGGTGACCTGGAAAGTAATTTAATTTTGCTTTTCTCCGTATTCGGAAATCAGGCAAGCCAGGGGAACATAACGAGATTTCGGCTACCATTCAAATTCCGTTAATTAAAATGTTGACCATCAACTCACGCGCCGCTACATATGGTGCGTAAAGAATCGGAGTTTTCACAGCTTTCATTGTTCAATTACTCCGCCATTTGCATGGCTTCATTATCATTGGCGGTATTAAGTCACCATAGTTCGTTACTACGAACTATGCTCTCACAATGTCGACTAAGGTTATTGTTTGTAACTCAGTGCAGTAATGTTCTGAAAAGAAGGCAGCGGGCCGACCTCAGCTGTCCGCAATTCGTTATCATTATGTTTGACCAATGAGAGAAATGTCTTCTTCTCTCACTCCCGTCTGGTTTGGCAAACCAATTTTGTGAGGGGGTGTTTGGAGGGAAATCCGTTACTATTTTTTTTTCAGTTTTTTTCTCTTGATGAAAGGATTACTAGAGTAAATTATTCATTCCATGATCTGCGCCGTTAATTAACTGGATTATATGTCTCATTTTAACTGCTGTGCCAACTTTGCTGAAAAAAAAAATTGAGAAGAAATTCCCATAGGAACAGGAATCCAGAACTACGGGATTAGCTGAGCAAATCTAGCTGGTGACACCTTAGCGGTAAACTTGCAAAACAGGCGGGGCTACATGCATCAAACTGGGATTGACTGGCCTATGATGACAGAACTAATTTCTTGATTAGTATGGTGATAAAATGAATATTCAGCCTTGATAATGCCGATTCATAATGCTCTTTTCGATGTTGCAAAATGGCCACATCTTTTCGCTAAAACCTGATGCAAGTTATGTTCCTAAACCGGTGGGAATTTCAAAGCCGTGTGTGAAGAATGCTTTCATGTTGCTGCAAGCAATGGACTCAGGCTGCTGTTCGAACTTGCACAGAAACTTCACAGAAACGTTTCTAAACTTTTGTATAGGAGCGTACAACAGCCTTCATGTCATAAAGATAACTGGGGAGATCATGGCGCGTGCTGCCGCACTGCGCCGCGCATTAGATCAAGAGACTTTCGCCGATAGCGTTTATCAGTCGATAATGGGTTAGCATGGCCAAGAAGTACCAGACTGACATCTTTGAAAACTTCAGGATGAAACTTTCTGGAACTTTGTCTTAACAAAAAAAAATGCCATCTAAAAACTTTAATTTCTATACTATGAATGGTGTGTTGAGAGGGAAAAGTCATGCCTTGGTGGCAACGAAACAAGATTTGGGTTCACTCTACGTTTTCATCCTCGCTCCAGACCTTCGCTTGACGAGACCTCTCATTCGGCCAATGCAAAAAAGTACGGCTGTTTTGCGGCAGTATTTTTTGTGATATTTACCCCCCTGTATTTGCCTTATGGATACCCGATGTGAATGAATCTCTACCAAGAGCCATATTAGGTTCTATTATGGCTCTTGACCTCTATAACATAATACTTCAATCAATTAACTCAAAAAATTCCTCGTAAAGTTGAAAAAAAAAAACAAAACAAAAAGATCACAAGCTGCCCTGTATGAGACCTTCCAAGGAGTGGTCTGGTGTCGCTTTGTCGCTCGTTTACTACTCTGTTTGTCGCTTGTTTCGTTAGGGACAAATGTCGCTATAGCAACGAAAACAAAGAGGAATGGAAAGCGAATTGTCGCTGTCGCGCGTTTTCTGCCAATTTCTGTCGGTTGTCAGTCGGTGTTTTGGGAGAAGAATGACGCCTGTTTTCGGAGCCATGTCGCTTGTCGCTTCTACTCCTTTCCTCCCCCGCCCCCTACCCGTCGGGAGAGCCTGCTCGCAGGCTACCCCTTGGAAAGCCTCCTGTATGGGGAAGAAATTTCCCGCCAAAATTGTGAAGCAATTTTAAATTGTTAAAGGGTAGTGAGGGTGATGCTTACCCCTCCCACCCGCCCCTCCCCCACCTCTCAACAGAAACATTCTAAACGCGCAATGGTGTAAACATGGCGGAGGGAGGACAGAGTTCGACTGCAAAAGAACAAACTTTGGAAGAAAATCTTGGAATGAGAGCTGTACTGATTGGAGCTACTGGCGCTATTGGCGAATGCCTGCTCGGCGAACTCTTGACTTCTAAGGTTTGTTGTCGAAATGTTGCGTTGTATCTACACTCGAGTTGCTTTAAAGTTGATGCGTGACTTTGCTAATTTTAATTTTACTCACTTTGGCTTAAATTCAATACCCTGAGACAGCAAATTTGAGTGCTTTTTTTAACCTTTACAGCTTGTTATGGGTAATAAGGGCATTTTTTGTTTAACTGGTTATAAAACTACAAGGCAGGGTAATTAAATTTTCGTGAAAAAATATGCTAAGTCTTCAGCTTCTAATAAGCTTAAGTCTCTTATTATTACCAATTTTAATCTATGCATATAAAATTTTTGTGGTTCAAAACATTTAGTGACCAATATAACTAGCAGTAATCGAAAGCTAACACCGTGTTTTGTGTCATGGCTGTCGTTGGTTTTGTGTTGTTTGGTATGTTTCTATTGTAGGATAGTATTATTTGGAGTTTTCCTTTAAAATGAGGGTGGTTGTGCAGAGCCTTTGCTCACAAGTTTCAGCTAAAAGTTTCAACGTGGCTGGCGGGGGGGGGGGGGGGTACTCTCAGAAAAATTGGGTGGGGGTGTGCAGCCCGCTTCCTGAAACCCTTACCACAATACAATACTTCCATAATAGTTGACCATTCTCTTATGCACACACAGAATGGACCATTATGCACCAGTCAATTGAAACCACAGCCCCAACCCTGGGACATAGCGGGGAAGTAACGGGGGTATGGCCGTGGAAAAGCATTATTGTAATAAAGCATTTTCACACTTACTTGCTACGTGACAAGTTGGAGGAAACGTCGACTGTACCCAGTGGTGGGGGTGTGCGGCCCGCCTCCTGAAACCCTTACCCTATTTCAGACCAAAATCTGCGATTTTCCCTACCCTATTTCAGACCTGACCAAAAATTTGATACCCTATTTCAGACCTATTTCACGTACACAGTTGGCGTAAACATAATTAAAAGACAAAAAAGAAGGGCTTTTGTTGATGGTCTTATCGGCTAAAGATGAGGGGTCCAAAGTTTCGAGACACCCAGTACTACAGCACCATTTGAACTTGAAAGTGTGGGGAACCTCCTTCTCAATTCAGTCAGTGCGTTCCGGTCTCTCGCATCGCAAATGGTGAACAAGGAAGGCTGATCACTACTGCCTCCTGCACTAGTGGAACTTGAGGACATTTCATTACCAGTAGAACTTGAGGAGCGGTCACCTCTAGCACAGCTGAAGGATGGCTCATTTAAGTGGACTATTTGACTATTTCGGTAGATTTCTTGTATTGCATTTCGAGCTATTTGTGCAATAGTCAACGTTCTCATCACGACGGGAAGAACTAGATCCAGTGTTGATGCGTTAGACATACAAGTCACAGGCACGCAATGTATTACGGAACCAAAAATTAATTCGACAGTACGAAAAAATAATTCGCGGAGGGTAACCAAAAATAATTCATAGACAGTGCAAAAAAAAAAAATAGTCGGAAAGGGTGCCAAAAATAATTCGTACAGTGTTACAAAAAAATAATTTGTAGGGGGTAGTCCCAAAAAAATTCACAGAAGGTAACGAAAAAAAAGTCGACAAAATGTAAAATTATATGTAAACAGCGACATAAAATAAACAGCCAGTTAAAATAATTGAATAAGCCGATAAAAAAATCGCGTTTAATTTTGACCAGAACAGACCTCCATAGTCGTAGCCGGGGCGAATTGCAGCGCCTGTTTCCTAGAAAACACACCATTACACAGCTTTCTGACATTCTCATATTTGCTAGTGGAAATTCGAATAAATCAACAAAACTTCACTTAGTTATACCTTGTGGAAAACTGCGAAGGTCTCTTGCCTACCCAAGCTACCCTGGGTGAGCCAACTTCTCCTACATTTCCTCTCAAAACTTGGTAAAACGTTTATATGAGAAATGAAATGTTGGCTCAGCAAGAAGGGTGAAGACTTTGTAAATGTTCTTTGTGTTGAAATAAATTTGTCAAAAAAAAAAAAAAAAGAAGGGTGATCCGGCTAGTCACCCTTTTACGATGGTAGGGTCACCCTCCTTTCTGGGCCAACTTTCTGTATATAAACACTGGCTTGCTCAGTCAAGTCAATTTGATCAAGGTGAGACAATTAGAGCATGTACGAGCGCTGTTGTCATTGGACAGCCAGATGTCGGGTAAAGGGGATGACTTTTTTCTCATATAAACACTTGCTATAGTTGACTTGACTGGGTGGTTGACCCTCTAACCCGGGACAACTTTTCTCCATATAAACGGGGCCTAAGTTTGAGTTTGTAAATAGTAGAAATTGAACAGATTTGTTTTCACAGCACATTTCCAAAGTTGTTTCTTTGGGCCGAAGAAATGCCACAGTTCCAGCAGCTTACTCTGTTGATCAAAAAGTAGAGGAAGATTCTGGGAGGTTGGAGCAACACGTTGTAGGTACAGCAACATTGGTAACCTGTGATTAGGCTCTATTTTCGTTTTGATTGTAAACCTTTGCTGGGTAGTAAGCGCCGACATAAGAGGACAGAAGAGCGATGCTTCAATTGGGCCTGATCGCAGATTACAACATTAGTGTACTGGTAACTTGATCAAGTATTGTTTTTTCACTCAGTTTATAAGCTTTTGGATCCTTTATGTGAGAAAAACATAAGACTACGAGAAGAAATATCCAGTTGCATGACAGAGCTCTACAGTGAATAAATGTTTTATTGTAAGGCATTAGTTTTTTGAAACGACCCCATGTGTTAAAGTCGGTGTGATTTTATAGCATAAAATCCCATGCTTAACTTGTCTGGTAAATTAATTAGCTAATCCCCTCTGCAGCAAGGACCCTCTTGGAAATCAATTGTTTTTAATAATAAGACCCCTTCTCTAGGAACCCTCCTGGCGGCAAGAGCGTTGAAGAGAAAAATGTCTTGCTGGAAAAACGTCCAGTTATTTGTATGGAAATTTCATGATAAGCTTTTTTAAAATGTCCATTGAAACAACTTGGTGGTGGTTTCATCTACTGTAAGGCTTCACTTAATATGTTTGAGATGTGTGTGAATATAACTTCAAGGTGGAAATATTTTGAGATTTGAAATAAATCCACTCTATTAAAACCCTTCTGTTTTCAAGAGGAATTCCTGTTTACTGGGTGTTAATAAAATACCACCCAATCCTTTCGCACAATATTCTTTTGTGACCTGTGTTAATTTGCTTGTGACACCAGATTTTGAAACCATTAGCACTGAAACAGTTGGAGAACAATTCAAAGACAAAGATGTGTTCTTTTGTACTTTGGGAACAACGCGGCGTACTGCAGGATCTGCTGTGAGTCTGGCAGTTGTTACTTGAATTTGTACAATTTTACATTTGATAGGTTAAGAATGTTAATCACTAGGCCCTTGCTCACATATTTTCCCAATTAAGCTTGTTAGAGCCCATTCACTTGAGAGTAGAGATTACTCTTGACCCTAGAAGAGTATGATTATCTGGTGATTTTCATGGTTTTGGCCTTGGACCCTGGCCCAGGCGTTTGATTTTTTAATGTACTGGGAGAGTGAGAAGGGGTGTAAAGTGCACTACAGTCAAACCTGGATTATCCGGACCTCGATTATCTGGACTTCTGGATTATCTGGACTATTTCCTCATGCCTCAGAGTTTTCATGAATTATTAACAAGGCATGATGAAGATCCCTACAAAATATCATTATGATTTATTTTTAATTTAGGTATTGAAATGTGCACTTGACACAGGTTTGTTTTCCTTTCAGAAAAAAATGTTTTAGACCAAAGTTAAGCATAAAGTCCATTTGTATGATACAGAATGCCATAGCATCAAATTCCGATTTCCTAATTAATTCTAATCAGTTCTATTTTGTCTCTTTAACGTTCATATTTTCTGTTATCCAGACTGTTTACTCCAGACCCAGCTAGTCTGGATATTCGATTTTTGACTGTACTTGACTGCTGCACACAAGAAAAAAATAATCTCTGTTGACATCTTTGCAGCAACTGAATTCTTTTCTCCAGAAACAAAAAATACAATCCCCAAAAGGCGATTAAAATGTCATCACCCTGTCATGTGAAAAACGTGGGGTTTGTAGTGTTTGTTCTCACCTCATGCCACTAGTTGCTACATCTTGTTGACAGATTGTTGAATTTCATAGGCAAGATAAAGAAATTAAGTGTGAGCATTAATGCTGGCATTCTTTCTAATTCATGGAAAATTTGGTTGATGAGTACATTAAAAATTAAACACTATCACTTAAGGAGAAACAGACAAATGTTATTATTACCTTGATAGATGATGTCGAAATTTGCCCTGGCAACAGTTACTGCTCAGTGGTGTTAATAGCGATAAGTTGTAATTAAAAATGATAAAGCATTATTATCGAATCATTTAATCAGTGAAAGGTTAATTGTTCATTTTAACAAGAACAACAAGGTAAAGCTATTAAGGTGACAATAATGAGGTGAGGACACAGAATAGTGTCCTAATAAAGTATCTTTTCTCCAAAGACTCCACAGGCATTTAATTCTTTAGTCACGCTCCGCATTCTCGCTGCCCTTGTACCAGCTGTACGTCACGCTCCGCGTTCTCGCTGCCCTTGTATCGGTTTAAAAAAAGAAAAATTCCACTTTCAAAACATCTTTCAAGCTCTTAAGTTTGCATAGATCAAAACATGGATCTGTTGTTAAGCACAGTTGATTGAAATACTGATAAAACTTGTAGGGTGAATTAATTAAATATCACCAGAAAATCAAATTACGAAACCAGAAAATTGTACAACCCTGTGGTAGTACCTTTCCAGTGCATATTTGCACTTTAACTAGCTAGCTTTCTCTTTGAGCCTGTTAAGAATCTCTTTCTTTCCTTATTTTTCCCTCAAGCTAATCTATTATGTAGACTTTTTTTATAACTTTTATCATCATCTTCATCATCATCATCATCATTGTGTGCGTGAGCTTACTATTAACAATGTCAGTTTAAGTAGCCCGCCTAGAATAGCTGTGCTAACTGCGGGCTACAAAAGCCTTTTTTACAAAAGTAATAATAAAGTCAATGTTGTTGTTGTTGTTAATTTATGAGCACAGTACTTAATTGTGACAGTTACAGTTTTGATGCCTGTGCACTTTATTAGTTCATCCAAAAAGTTACAAGATAGAAGTAATTTACAAGAGGTGTAAAAGTAAATACCTGAGATTCTGTTCTTCTGTTATGAATATGTACCATTAAAATTAAAATTATGTAATTGTTGTTGTTATATGTTAGATTTCTTGGCACAGTGGCACATACAGTATACTCATAGGGGTGTAATCGACCTCATCAACAAAGACCAACAAGGAAACTTACCTTACCATGTGTTATATTAATAGATAATTACTGAGGCTTGTAGCATTATTGCGGTCTCAGCTGCCTGCATTATATCCAATAATGCAGTGACCTGAAGTAATTATCTGTAATTTATATGTGTAATTACTGATCGTCATCCAAACCCATTGTTTTCTGCTTTGAATTATATCAATGAATGCCACCATCCTTTTGATTTTTTTGGAAAACAATAAATGAATAGATGTATTCAAGGTGATGATCATGTGAGCTATTGTTTTCATGAGTGTCACGTACATGTGAAAAATGCAATCAGCAGAAATGAGTTATCAACTGTCAGTTTGTCAAGGTAGATGTCAATTTGTATATTGCTCGACAAATATCACAGTTTTTTGTGAAAGTCAACTCGTTTGCAATGATGGCGGAGTACCGCTCAGACAGCAGTTCAGAAAAAGAGATTTTCCTAACGCAATCAACATTTACTGTAAATTCAGAGAAATTGATGGTAAGTACTTAGTTTTGGTCATTGTAAAATTCTACATTGGTTTTGTGTAGTTGTATGTAATCAGGCCTTCTGATCATTGTTCAGGAATGGGTGTGTTGTTGAGTGAAGTGGGTGGAAAATGTTCAGTGGAGAATTTTGTGAATACCGGTAGTGAAGGTATGGACATGTGCATGTAATGCACACTGCATTATTAAAACACACAGTATTATTAAAACTACAACACAGCATTTAATGCAGTATGTCTTAGCTTTTGTTTTGCAGTTTTAATAATGCTGCCTGCCGATTTAGCACACGTTAACATTACCAAAAAAGACCGCCTCCATTTTTCTAACGCACTAAGTTTGCATTATTTTCACTTGGCATTCAGTGATATAATGCAGGCAGAAAATAATTGGTTTGGATGACAATCAGTAATTATTTAAGGGTGAGGGTACAGTGATGGATATTTTGCTAATAATATTATAAATATATTCAAATGAAGAATGATCCTCGCAGTTATGAATGCAATTTATGCAATTGCGAAAAGAAGCCTGAATAAAATTCAGAACTTCAACAGGGTTTGAACCCGTGACCTCGCGATTACCGGTGCGATGCTCTAACCAACTGAGCTATGAAGCCACTGACGTTGGGAGCAGGTCAATTGTGGGTTCATATGTTCCCGTGAAAGAAATGAGTGTGAATGATATATGAAATAAATCATACATGAACTGCGGAAATGAAATCAAATGAAGAATGATCCTCGCAGTTATGAATGCAATTTATATTGCGAAAAGAAGCCTGAAAAAAAAAAATCAGGACTTCAACGGGGTTTGAACCCGTGACCTCGCGATTACCGGTGTGATGCTCCGGTGCGATGTGCGATATATTCTCTCCATTATAACACAACAAGTACTAAACAATTAAGATCACTTTCTGTTTGTGTTCAATTTTCAGGCTGCTTTCAGGCATGTCGACTATGATTATGTGATGAACTGTGCAAAAGTTGCAAAAGAAGCCAATGTTTCACATGTGTTGTATGTGTCTTCACAAGGAGCCAAAGCTTCTAGCTGGGTTTCATATTTCAAAGTTAAAGCTGAGGTACATGTAAGCTACTGTACAAAGAGTTCAAATCTTTTTTTGTAGTTACTGGAAGCTAGTAACACCCAGTAGGATCTTTTAGGAACCTTACATACTGTAAAAGCTCTATTAAGCCCCCCTAGTTCTCTATTACCCCCTCCCCCCTCTCTAATTAGCCCCCCGTTTGGAAGTTGTTTTTGTAATAAGCCCCCTCCCCCTTTTGGGAGATGAGATTTTGTAATAGACCCATTCGGCTAACTCAATGTTGTACCCAATTCAAATCTCCTGGGCTTAAGATTCTTTGTGTATTGTATTTGCATTATAATGTAGCATTCATATTTAAATGATATGGAAATACCTGGAACAAAACGTTTTAATCCCAAAGGGTTTGAATTGGGTACAACATTGTGTTAGCCGAATGGGTCTATTAGTCACTCCTATTCACGCTTGCAAAATCAACTTCATGTTGCCCAATTGGTTTGTTTTTAAACAAATGTACACTCAAACACGTGATACTGATTGCTGCTCTTTGTTAGAAATAAAATTTCACTGTAGTTGTTTGAGTTTTGTACAAAAACTGTTTTAAGATGAAAACAGGGTGTTTAAAGATTATTATTTGAAATAAGCCCCCCCTCTCTATTAAGCCCCTGTTAATGAGACCTGAAATTAAATAAGCCCCCGGGAGCTTAATAGAGCTTTTACAGTATATAGCATGTACTGGTAATTCAAATTTGAGATCCTGCAGTTTCCTGTTTAAAATCCTGTGAGAACTCATTTTTAAATGGGATATTGTGGGATTCTACAGGACAGTGCTTAGTAAATACCACATATTGTTAATATAAGCTCCTCCCCCTTGATCCCCGTCAAGGTTAGCTGTCTTATGCACCTGTAGCTTTAAGATCTGGCTAAACTAGGCAACAACGTTGCAGCAACAATATTTGAGCTTGTGCATGAGGGAGCTCAGAATTATTTTTTGTTGCCGCAACGATGTTTCCTCAGGTGACTAAACAGGGAAAAATGGAGGAAACATGCGCAAGCTCAAATTGTTGCTGCAATATTGTTGACTTGTTTAGCCGGAGGTTTAGTGTTTGTAAGAGATTTTTCCTTGCCAAACCCAACTGATTTTGAAGTGCTAATTAACAGTCATTTGTTCATTTGCCCAGGCTTATAAATTATTCAGAATTCATGATACATGCATACAAATTGAATTGGGAAGAGATTTGTATGTGCATGGTTTGCCGCATCTTGTTGATGATATGATTTTAAATTTCAGGTTGAAGAATCATTGAAGGAAATGCACTTTTTAAAGACGAGCATTTTCAGACCTGGTCTTCTAGACCGAGGGGACAAAAAGAGATTTGCAGAGAAGATGTATGGTAAGTTTGGCTCAATGATTAAAGGAACTTTGGTAAAATTGATATATTTTACAAGATAATCTTCAAAATAAGTCTGTTGTCTATTGAAATGGAGATCAAGTATAGTCACGAAAAGTCAAGAAATTGAAACTTTTACAGAGATTGCCCCTTTAAAAGCAATGGATGTTACAAAATGATGTGAAATCTACAGATGTGAGAGAAGGGTTTGAAAATGAAGGTGATCTTCTTAGCTCAGATGCAAATATTCTTTGCATTCTCTGCAGGGTTACACAGTTACCGGATGGGTATATTAAGTTTTGTAACATAGCTTAATCAAGAAAAATGGAGTTATCTCTGAACTCACTCTACTTTGGCATATAGACTGAAAATGGTGTCCAATATGAAGTTCTGCACTTGTTTTGTGATTAGAAAGCTTGGATCTCAATGATTAGCTTATAACTTTCGCCAAAACTCAGAAAGAGAAATGAAAGGATCTGTTGCATGGGTGATTTCTTTTGTTTTGAGTTGATTCAGTTTTAGGCAAAAGTCGTATGCTAATTTGCTGAATCCAGGCCTTTAAATCACAAAATAAGTCTAAATGCAGAAGTTCATTTCTGACACCATAACCTATTTCAAGAAATGATCCTAGGAACAAGGTTGAACCAGTCTGTATGCCAAAAAAGAGCAAGTTAAGAGAAATTTGGATTTTAAGGGCAAAAAGCACTGTACGCCCCTTTTGTGGAATACCCTTTACAGGTAATTATCGTTCTGCATTCTGGTGTCGCATCACTGTTTTAGTGTGTAATTCTCTCTCTTTTCAGGGTTGGTTGCTTCCTCTATTCCTGTTTCAAAAGTGGCCAAAGGTTTAGTCATTGAAGCTGTGAACTTTGCCAGGAGCAAAAAAAATGACAGCAACCAACAAGAGACATCCATCACTTATGACAATAATGATATCTTGGCATTACTGTCCGAAAACTAAAAACGATTTGTAGTCAATCAGGTTTCTTTCCCAGGATTGTGGAATTTTGTATACATTGTAATACACAAGCTTTCTATTCTGTCACAGAATCTTTATCAAGTGAGGAGTTTGACATTTTGTAACATGATTTAGTATCATGGAAAAAGCATGTATTGCCCCAGTAGATCACCAGGAGCTTGTATCTGCTGTCTTGATTTAGTGTTGAAGCATGGCAGTGTATTTTGATGGCCTCTCTAATTCATCTCTTGAGTGTGTCATCTTCCCTTGCAATGATCACAGAGGATGGAATATTAATGGTATGGAAAAAAGTATGCCCCATGTCCCTGCAAGGCGATCATCCACTGCAGTTGTCAATACTCTTCTAATATTACCATGCTCCTTCAGTCTGATTCCAAACAGCCTTGCAGTCTCACTGATGTAATCTGCTGTGCAATCTTTGCACTGAATTTTGTCGACCACTCCACATTTCTTTTTCTTGGTTGTGGGGTACTTTAGGTGTACCAGTTGTTGTCTTAAGGTTGGCACACACGAGGGTGAATGGTCACGGGGACCAGTTCCCTTCATGTGAACTAACAAAAATCTATTCACAGGAACCAAAATTTGATCCCTGCGAATGTTCCCACAAAATCAAACCTGTTTGAATTTGTAGGACCGTTTGCCTGGAACATTCCCCTGAAAAATGCTTGTTCCCTTCGTGTGAACTGTGCGTGGGAATATCCCCTGCTAACAATTTCACACTTTAATTAGATTTTCTTTGGTTGTTGTCTAGTTGTACTGAATAAAATATCCTTCCTTCAACTCAAAAAACAAAAACTTGTTGAAAATGCAAATTACAAACACATAGTAAGTTTATAGACGAACAATGTGAGGCGTTATGAGCCTACACTGATTTATTTCAATGTATTTTGCAGCTCGTTATAATTTTACTGCATGCTATAACTTAAGCTTACGACATCCTGACTCTGCTGCTCATTTCTCATCTATTTTTCGTGAATTTTCAGTCAAAAAGACTAAAATTATACTATTCCGTTCCCCCATGTAAATCCTTCAAGGTAATTGTGCCCGTCACTGGTTTTATTGTCTGAACTCTACAGGGGAGTATTCCCTGTGACCATTCCCTGTGAATATTCCCCTCATGTATGGTGACCTAAGGCTTGTGGTAAGCGCAGACTACTTGTCTTCTGAAGATTTGTGCAAGTTGTTCAGACACCCCAATGCTGAATTAAGACAGCAGATACACAAAGCTTGTGGTGGTCTACCAGCCATCCTAAATCATGTGACAAAACATCAAACTCCTCACTTGACAAAGTTCTGCAACAGAATTGAAAGCTTGAGTTTTATGCAAATTTTGCAATCTTGAAAAAATTCAATAATGACAGGATCAAGAACAACTTTTTGCTAATAAAAAGGATTCAGTATTTGGCAATTGAACTGGGTACGAAAATGGTAGATATTACATTGTAACTAAATTCTGTGCTCCTGATATAATGGGACACTAACAAGTCAAAGGGCTGTGCTCTAGCAGCACCCAGTGGCCCCTGGTGATTTACACTGTACTTTTGCCTTTGAGCAACAAGGAAATCTTAGTTTTTGCATAATAGTACTATGCTGGGCACCCTGAATTTCAAAGGTTCAGAGTTTTGGGCTTCCAAAACATTTTCTTAGAGCATAACCTTGAAGTGCTTATCCTGTCTCCGTAGTTGACGCCTTCATTCATTTTAGAAATAGCATGTCCCTTGTGGTTAAGACTTGTTCATGGAAATTCTTTCATGGCCTATGACAATTCTTTTGTGATAGACTGCAGGTTTCTGTAACCAGCTATAGTGACATGCAGGTAAGGAAATTATACAGAAATGTACCGGTACTTCAGGAAAAAAACAGGTGATTCCAGTTTACTATTTATTATAAGAACTTATTTTATGAAACTGTAACTAAAGATACATTCAATCTGTTCTTCAAGTGCTGTAACCTGCAAATAAAACATCGCACGGCATGTTTGTGGTAAATTTAGCCTCACCATCCTCAGACTCTGTGGGTAATGGTGTGCTAGGAAAATTGAAAATCTCTGTTTAATGGGTTACTTGCTCTGTGATATTTTCCTTGCAACCAATTGTTTCTCACTGGGAACCTTTTTCCAGGCTGTAGAAAATAATAAATAATAACAGATTTATCCCATAGTAACTATTTTTTCTATGTATAACCCATTAACTTTGGGACTTAGGGGTATGATGACATACAGTACAGTTATGTTTGACTTAATTCATACCAGTATTTTTTGACACTTTTTTGCCAGACTAACAAACTTTTGAATTCTATCAAACTGCTCCTATGCACTATTGTCTAATGTTCTTAAACTAAAGAGTCTGCACTGGTTGCCAGCATTTTCAAGCAATGATAGATAGCTGTATTTGCAGGCTACTCTTACATGAAGTTCCTTGTGTTATCATAATTTTTACTTTTGTTCATAAATACACATAATAAATTAGTACATCTTTGTTTTTTCCATGAAATTATTCTATTTTCACCAAGTTTATTTACTGCATATACAATATATTGGCACCTTGTGAGTTTGTTCCCAGTGGTTTATCAACCAATTCTATTTGCTTCACAGTGGATTCTCAAGTAACCAAACCAAAAAGTTGACACCCTTGCTTTGACCTAACACAAAACACTTTAAGAGAGCTGCATAGGTACTCAAGTAAACGGAAATGTAAAGCATTGTAATTAAAAAAAATAGAAAAAACATTGACTGAGGATTTGACGTCAATGTTGTGTCACCACTAGCATGCAACGCCATTCAATTTCTAATAGAGTGCATACAAAGCTAAAAGCTGAAATGTTCAAATACCTAGTTGGCCAGCTGAGTCAGTGTCCCTTGATTGCTTACTCACAATGTAGTGCTTTGTAAGGAAGAATGTCTCTGTCAATATTAAAATCAATAAATATCGATTTGTTGGGAAATGTGTCACTGCTACAGACTGGTGCCTTTGCCATGGTTTCTTCCTGACGTTTGCTTGATTTTCAGACTATTGCAGTATTACAGTATGTGATAGTCATGCTGACTATTTTTTATCAATTGTAGTTGAGAACCTAACCTCCAGTGCCTGAGAGAACAAAACATGCCACATTTCTGGAGTCACCTGTGGAATAAGGTGTTTGGTCCAGAAAAGATTCACCGTTTCACCTACATGTAGGAAGGTCATCTGCAAACTCCAAGTGGGGTGTGTGTGTGTGTGTGTGTGTGTGTGTGGGGGGGGGGGGGGGGGGGGATTTCCAGAGGGATGGAGGGTTTCAATACAAAACATTTTACATGGGATGGCTATGGACATTTCCAAAAACAATACCATGGCACTTCACCTACACTGTATGCCTTTAACAGATGCCCTGGACAATTTTAATAGTGGAAACAGCTGGAACTGAACCATGTATTTACAGTATGTAGAGTACCAAAAAATTAAAAAAATGTCTAACACCAAACCAAAATCATATGCTATTTACATAATTTTGTAAAATCATAATAATAAGAAAGAAGCAGACTGTCATCTGAACTGCTATACTGTGTCGCTTTCCACTTGCTTTTGAAGTTTCTGGTAAAATATTCTATCCAACTGTTGCTGCCTGTACCACACCACAAATGAAGAAACTATCAATCCCAGAAGCATCAAACCCTGTTGAAAGAGAGAGAGAGAGAGTAGGGAAAAGCTTTGGTCAAGCGAGACTAAAATTTACACATCAGTACTTTTTTCTTTGTCCATAATGCCACACACTGTACCGGTATGTCATAGATGAAACAAAGATTACTTTACCTCAAACATCCAGAATTTTTTTTCTTCCCACTGTACAACACGGCGACAACTACAGAGAGATAATAAATCAATCAACACTAATCAAATCTTAAGCAGTAATACTGAATGATGCATGGCCATAAAACCCAAACAAAGAAGCAGCTATCATTGAGTTCATGTATACCTTCTATAAAATTTTATATTTGAAACAATACAAAGTGTTTGTTGTATACTTCCAGTCTCTGAACATCCAAAAATAGTATTCTGCAAACAAGAACCAAGAAAAACAACATTGAGCTCCATCCACTGTATTTGTGCACATACAGAAACTAATTTTATGGTATTTAAACCCAGGGAAAAAAAGGCAAACACTTGACATCAATCTAGAGATAAGTCAATGTGCCATTAGACAAGTAAAAGAAGCCGTGTTTTTAGGTGTTATTCTCGATGAAAATTTAACGTGGAAACCACAAGTTGCTAATGTGGTTAGAAAAATATCAAAAGCTATTGGCATAATTTATAAAGCAAGTTTTTGCCTTCCCACCTCCTCTTTGTGCACCTTATATTTTAGCTTAGTTTATCCTTACCTTGTTTACTGCATATCAGTATGGGGATTGACCTATCCTTCTAATCTAAATCACATTCAGAAAAAGGTTTTAAGAATCATATCAAGAAGCGCATTTGATGTTCATACTGAACCAATATTTAAGCAGCTGAAAATTCTGAAACTCGGCTCAGATTTCTTTTAAGAAAGGCCTCCTTCCTGATGCATTTAATGAAATGTTTTTGCTGACTAATTAAATTCATCATTATAATACTAGAAACTCCAATGCCTTTTACTTATTTTCTTGTAGAACAAATATCCGACAGTTTGCAATACGCTTTCAAGGACCTAAATTGTTTAATTCTTTCAATACAGAAATTCAGAATGCTGACAGTTTTTCTCAATTTAAGTCTAAATTAAGAACTTTCCTCCTGAACTGACTTCCCCTTATTTTGTTTGTTTGTTTGTGTTCTTGCTTTTTAACCTAAATGTGCTTACAAATTAAATAAGACACGCCTAAATTATCATTTTATCATTGTATTTTTCTTGAGGTGCCTGTAGCCTGAATAAGCCCTAATGGTTTCTATATGGGCATCCTCGCCTAATGCTTTTCTTTTATCAGGATTATTTAATATCTCTTGTAGTTTAATATATATTTATTTTGTAATTTAAAACAACAAGTGGCAAAAATAAACTGAAACTGAAACTGAAACCCATTAGCATTAATGTTACTAGTTATTTCTATTCAAATGTGCACATCCTGTAACATTTGCACTGAAGAAGTCAGATGAGTTTTAGTGTATTTTACAGGCATGCCACATCTGAGGAAATCTAGATGTCTTGCTGGCAGGGCTCACCCCTATGACTAATTTCCCCATGTGCCTTTTACATTTTGGCTTAACTGTCTTCTCTTTTATTAGCCGAAAATATACCATGAAATCATATATTCATTATCACATGTCTTCACTTTTATTAGCTGAGTTGAGACTTCAAACAATGTACTGATGAATCCACAAAATGTCCTTACTTCCTCTCCAGGGAACATCACTGAAAATTCAGGGAGGGAGGGGCACACAAAGGTCATTTTTTTTTAAAAGGAAAGTATGAAGCTAAAGTTTTTGAATTTCTGGGGAGGGGGAGACAACCCCATAAACCTTCCTTTGGAGGAAAGTGGGTTTTTCACGGAACAACACAATCTACTCATAAAATGGGAGATCTTTAGCCATGTTTTGCTGTTTATCATTTTAATTTACCTTCTCATAATCACTACATTGAACACATTCTCCAAGAATCACTGTCTCTTCTTTCTTCCAACATATTGAGTTTGAATCTATCTTGGCATCCTCTAATAACAAAGACCAATAACACCACAATTTAAAATAATGCCAATCAGGACTCAGAAAAACTCTGCTGAATTTTTCCATGGGTTGTTTTCATTAGAATACAGCTGCAGTATAATCATCAATTATTAATTTGAGCATGAATTTTTTTAATCGTTGCAAATCTGGACGTTATAGGGCATGCATGTTCCCAATATAATGTCTACACTGCATTGATTCTACCATGTTTTCAACCAGATATGTGCTCACGTGGAAGTGACCATCTAATCTCCATATTGGGGTTTCATATCGGTGTCTGGTTATTTATCTCTTGGTGTTTACATGATCCTGGGGTGAAATTTGTTCATCCCGGCCTTCAACACACAGATGAAATTTCACCCTGGGGTGAAATGTGACCAAAAATTCCAAGTAAACGGTCTTCCCGGGATGAAAAATAAGACTTTTGTAAGCCAGAATTTCGTCCCGGGGTGAAACTGTTTGTTTGTCCTGGGATGAAACCACACATGTAAACAACAAAAAATTGCTCCAGGAGGCAAGTCATCCCAGTATGACTTTAATCCCATCTAAACGCAGCCTAAGTGTTTTTCGATTAAGGTGGCTCAAAATGGTTTCGTTATTTTTAAACACTAACTCTTTGATGGATCGATACTCCCACAATTTTTTGTTTGTTTTCTTGAACATGATATCAAAAAATTTCCCAATTATTTCTCAACAATTTGCGATCAATTTTTTTACATATAAGGTTACCATAGCAACAATACAGCCTCTTAGAAACACCCTAAATTTTGGCTTTATGTGCCTATAATGCAAAAACAAGTCCGGTGACCCCCGATTTTTGTTACTGAATTGCAATTAACATATGAAGATTCATCTTTCTGCAAATTTTTAAAGAAATCTGTATATGGGGTTCAGAGCCACTTTAAATCATCAAAAATTTTTGATACCATGTTCAAGAAAACAAATAGAAAATTGTGGGAGTATCGATCCATCAAGGAGTTGGTGTTTAAAAACAACCAAACCGTTTGGAGCCAGCTTAAGCTTAATTGTGTGATATCATGATCACAAGCTTATATTTACGTACAAGCTTTTCATAAAGCAATTAAAAGGGGTATACTATTCAATTACAGAGGTCTATCGACTTTAGCAAAAAGAGTAATCTGCTTACCAATGGTACTTGAGTTACTCTTCCTTGTAAGCTTGAGTTTAGCTTTTTGGCGTGTTGTGCTATTCAAATCTGCTGAAGTGACTTGTTCGTCACTTTTCGTACTACGTCTTTTCTTAATCTGAACGCTGAGGTGACAAACGAAACGAAGGACAAGTTAAGGTAGATCTATAACATTCATTTACGCTAAAATAAACCTGTAAAACGCACCTGAAATTTGCTATGAGAAGTAAAATTATCAATCCCATAACAATCACAATGATCCGCCATTGCTTCATCGTTTTATTTGACTCGTTTTCAAGTAGGACCGTGTGGTGTCCAAGCCTCTATGAGCTATTTATAGCTTCCACACAATGCAATCCCGCGCGTAAAAAAGGTCGGCTTTCATGGCATGGTCACAGAGCTTCCATAAACATGGCGACCGATGAAAATGCAAAATTCCTCGTGGGAAAACTTTTTCTCGGGTCTTGTTAATCTACTCGACATTTGCGAGTAAATAGTTTGAATGTTAAAATGGCTTTTCCCTCAGCAAAAATTTTGTTTAACCAGTTGGACATTACGGTATCAGTTCTCAGAAGTATTTCTGACGGTGTCGCAAATTTACCTTGCATGATCAGCTCCAAGAACTTTGTTCATGCTTTTCTGAAATCCACTTGTATTGGTGGAATAGAATGGCTGAAATAGGAAGAAGAACCACAAGTATAGCCGAATGAAAATATTTTTACCGAATGAAAATCTTCCATTGAATGAAAAATTTTATCAAATGAAAGTTATTTTTATCGAATGAAAATATTTTTTTATGAAATGAAAATATATTTTATCGAATGGAAATTATATATTTTATCGAATAAAAATATATTTTTTATCGAATGAAAATATTTTTATCGAATGCAAATATATTTTTTATCGAATGAAAATATTTTTATCGAATGCAAATATATTTTTTATCGAATGAAAATATTTTTATCGAATGCAAATATATTTTTATCAAATGAAAATAATTTTTATCGAATTTTGCTACATTTCGGCAACCATACGGGAGCCGCTGCTCCCTTCATTTCAAGATTCTGCGTAGGTCTTGCGTTGTTTACTAAATATACAGTTGATATGCCTTTATTCAAAGTTTGGAGTACCGACAAAAGAATCGGAAAAGAGTTTTGGCTCACAATTTTTCGGATTTGGTTTGAAAAAGGTAAGCAATTTTAGAATAAAATATTCATTATGAGCAGGGAGCGTGCCCAAATGCTTCATGCAACGAATGACTTACACTTGATTTGTCCCTTTTGAGGCCCTGACAGTGGGGTATTTGACCGTCAAAACTGGAAACACAGCGGGGCATTTGATCAAAATTTTTCAAAAAAGTCAAATGCCCGGGTGTTTGCCCGGGGGTGGGATGGGCACTTTTGGAATTGACTGATACATAATGGCCATGGCAGCATTGGTCACACATGAAGATGAAGATTGGCAGAGCCCATGGGCTCCTTGCCTTGGTATAGCTTCCTTGGTTTAAATTTTTTCTCCCTTTGTTTTAAACTAATTATCATACGTTACCACAAGTTACCATACCAAAACTGAAAAGGGAGAACAAATTTTCGCGAACATAATAAAGTCTTATTAAAAAAATTCTCGAAGAAAGAGATTTTTCCCGCCAAAGTCTACCATTGAAATGTGGGCAATTTTAAAACTGAGACGAACGTTTCCATTTTGAACATTTTTTATGGCAGCCGAAAATTTCAAAAAGGAGAAGCAGAAAGAAAACCCTTTCAGTGCTTTTGCTTTGAGCTGAACTGCCGCTCAAAATTCCAGCGGATGCCAACGTGCAAAACTGACGTATGCTCGACAGCTCCGTTTTGCACCATTTTTGCACTTTTGTACATAAATTACAGTTGTTCTGGAAGCCGAAGACATGAATTCGATCCCTGTCGATTCACCTTTTCGTATATTTTATTTGTTTATTTTCTTTTTTCAACGTACCAGGTCACTGGGTAAGTAAAACTTTTCTCACGCTCAGTCGGGGTTGCAGCACTTCAGCTGGAATGCCCAGGTACGAGATTTGCCCTTCACGCTGACGAAATTTTAACTCACAGTCGAATTTTATCTCGTAGAGGTTGACTTGCTGGAAGCTTTTCAGGTGGACTCCCAAATAACAGGGGTTTATCGTGAACTGGAATTAGGTTTCACTAAATTTCGATTCACAGAAGCAATTCCGAGGATTTTAGCTCCGAGCAACGTGGTACAAGAAGTCGCCGCTCTGCTACAAGAATACGACGAATTCATGATTGTTGTCAGCTTAAAAATGGAACCAAAGCTCTCTGGCATGCTCACAGTGTTTTCTTTAGAGGACAAGACTTCAGGGAAAACAATTTTAGGTTTTTGGACGGACGCAAAACGACGTAAGGTTGGCTTCAAAGTTTTGACGAAAGGTCGCCGAAGAGGAGCGCTTTTTAAACATTTGAACATTGACACAGTACAGTGGTATAAAATTGTTGCTCGTATTCACAGAAGCAATTCCAATGAGTCAAATTCCGCTGTACAACTGTTCATAAATTGTAAAAATATTGGAACACTGGATTTTCCCTCAAAGCTGTCTGCCAACATGCCAAATTACTCCGTCCTTCTTTTCCTGCTTGGTCAAAGTGGACACGAGAAGAAGCCATCTTGGTCCAAGTGGAGCGTAAGTGAATCCGTTAACACTTTTCTGTATAAAACCTTCACTTCATTTTCAGAAACTTCAAAGCTAAGCCTCACTGAGCTCTTGTCTGTGATCTGATTTCAGATTCCCGCAAATCCCCATACATTCGTTACACATGCATCAGGGTGTCATACTAACCCGGCCTGTTCCAAAAACGGCGAAATCTGCCCTGAAATCTTGCCCAGATTACTTCCGTTTTATACGATGGGGTTAATTGCAAGAGCCAAGACGTAAAAGATACAAAACTAAAATAAACAAGAAAAGGAAAGTTCAAAGAAATCAATGATGATTTACATAAATAAACACGCAGAGAATGGGAGCTAAATGAAAGGTACGCATTAACTAAAATCCTTCCTTGCAAGCACTGTTGCTAAAAACAATTCTTTTAGCTAGGGCTCCTAAATTCATTAAACTAAAATATACATATTTACACAAAACAAACCAAAAGCATTAAACTTGTATTTATCTATTCAGATCCTTATTCTATGAAAATTTGTTGCATTTTATAGACTTTTTATTGATGAATCAACGGGGCAGTTCAGACTTGCATTATTATTATTATCACTATCATTATCATTATTATTATTATTATTATTATTATTATTATTATTATGCTGATGATGATGTAGGAAAACTACTGTTAATCTCTCCATTTTCAGGTAAGTTTGAGAGATCTCCGACTGGTTTTCAATAGAAATCACTCTTGGTATGTTCAACCTTCACAGTGTAAACAAGATATCACAGCCTTTTATCGTAAGTATTTCCATACTTTTACGCAATATTATGTAATGTTTTGAATCCCATAAAAAGTCTAAATCTCGAAATAAAGGATAAATATTTTTGGAATAGGTGCAAAGTCTTATATTAGCAGAAAAAATATTTTGGGGTTAAATTAAGTGCACTTTAAAAGGTCAGCCCAGAATCAGATATTAAAACCTGATATAATTTGTCCAATTATAATGCCAATAATATCATAAATTAATCGCAAATTTCTTGTTTCTTGTTTAACAATTCATGGTACATGCGTCAGCGTGCGTTCATCGACGTATTAAGCACGCGGGAACAAGTTGAAGAGCACGAAAGATGCGTTAATTAAACCTGGTTCTCATATTCCGCTGACCTGCCTGCGTTGACTTGCGGTTTAGTCGCAGGTTGAATTGATTTGTCGTCCCAGTTGGATCGCAGTGTAGGCTCAGTCTCCAGCCTTGGGTGTCTCGGTGCGCCTTTGCTCCTCCCTGGAGACTGAGCCTAATCGCAGTGATGCCCCAAGTGTACCTACGACGGTGTCCCCGGTGAAATGGTTAAAATAGTATTCCAAATAATCCTTCAATAAGCATGGATAAAACACTGGCAGCTTTCGCTAGTTTAGTTGCTTGTAAGGAGGTACATACGAAGAAAGCGTCAAGGCAAACGGGAAAACCGTAAGCGAAAGTTTTGGGTTCTTTGCCCTATGTTCAAAGAAAGAAACCAGCGCGGACAACAAAATTTGTCGTAAATGCCTCTATAATTCCTAATAGCACCCATTAACACTGTTACTTGGGGAAGACCAGGCTTGTTCAGCGCTGTGTTCTATCGTCCACAGCATCCAAGATTTTGGATGTAATGAATTGTGGTTTATATTTGCCGGTGGCACATCGCCGACGATCACCGACTACGTTCTCATAAGCCGCCGACGTACCTGCGAAGTTGAACTCAAGTCAACTTCGCAGGCTTGCCGGTGGTAAAAACCTGCGATGGTTCTTGTTGCCGGCGGGGTATGTTCTCTTATGTCTGAACAGTATCCCAGCACCTACCGGAGGCTATGTTGCTCTAGGCGTAGCTGTGAGCAACTCTAGCTTCTTGAGTGCTCTCCAAACTTCCCAAGTGCTTCATATCTTGATGAACGCACGCTGACGCATGAACAAATTGTTGTATAACATTTTCAACGCGGTAGTTTAATGCGGGTGTCATCAGCGTGCATGGGAATATGAAACACGCTCGCGCAATTAAATTTCCTAGCTATGTTATAATACATTTTATGTAACCCCAACAGAGGCTTCATCAGCAGATTCCGTGAATCAGTGCCCTGGTAATGGTGACTCTGGCAAAATAGATAGATTATCAGAAATGGTGCAAGGCCTGGAACAGGTGCTGATTGACTTGAGAAACGATGTATCCCTTCAAGTAAGTTCTTTGTCCGAGTGCATTTTCCTTCAGTACATTTAGTGAAAGATTCTAATGTCTTCATGATCAAAGATGGTGTCATGACATTTTGAACAATTTTCCAACGGAAAATTATAAGAGACAGATTTCGGAGTGGTTAGATCACTAGGATTAAAATCCTGTAGTTAACCGCTCCTGCCGCTAGTTTCTTAAATGAGAATATTATACTGCAGAATCTTGATCTAAAGCGGTGAATCATCAGAAGTAGAGCAAAAATGGTCAACAGCACGAATTACCTTTACATATAATACTTTAACAATTATTCCACCAGCGCGTTGGATATAAAATCGGTGCTAGATCACAAACGAGACGCGTAGCGCCTGTAATCTCATCAAAAATAAGAACTATTGCTAGATTTTGCTTATTTCATTTTTCGCAAATGTCGAGGAATAACGTGTCAGTGGCAAGATACATTTGGACGCAGTAAAATGGCTGATCCCATTGCCTCTAGGCCAATCAAACCTCGGGAATTACATTAAAGGGACTATATCATCCAACGCGCATGCGCGAGCTGGTCAGAAAACTTTTGAAAACGTTAGCCTAACTTTTTCAAATGCTGTCGAAGGTTCCAAGTAGCTGATTTCATCTGTTTGAATCGCGTTCATCTTGAGAAAAATTGAGGACGTTTTTGCTCACAATCAGTCTTAAGGAAATACAGACGGTTTGTAGCAATATTTTTTTGAGATTTGGCTTTGGAAGAATTATTTTCGTGGAATTGTGATGTCTACTAGCGGCGGTCGTCGTGCTGGCAACGGACGAAAGAGAATTTACGACAGCAACGCCATCAAACGCAAAGGTTGGGAATGTGGAAATCAGAGGATTTGTCTGGATTGTTTAATTTATTCTGCTTGGCGAAATTAAGGTGCGGTTGTTCCACCGATTCCAAGTTCGCGGGACATCATCTTCGATGCTTTGCATTTGATAAGATATTCAAGCGTAGCGGTTAATTCTAAATTGGTGCAATGCACTTTGCAGTTTTACTGGGGAAACCATTGGTTTTTGAGGTAGTTTTTCGAGAACAAGTATTCTTGCAGATGCAAGGATCGGTCTAAAAACCAAAGGGAAACAAAGTGCGTCACTGTCATCAAAAGTGTTTGCCGCAATCGATCCGAAGAGAAAATGACAGCAGTATTCACATCAGACAACATATAACGCGGACAAACAGGCTAGACTCACCACAATAGACTCGCTTTCGACGACAGCAACGACAATTTCCATTATTTCAAAAATACGGGCACGTAAATTCTTCTCTCTGCGTTGTCTGAAAGTGTTGTCGGCACGTAGGAAACAATTTTTATTGGCTGGCATCCTGGCGAGCGAGACTGTTGTGATGAGCTGTATGCAAATTAGTGCCAGCCGGTCCCTACTGCGCATATGCCCCAGCTGACATAGTCCCTTTAGTTAACAGTCCAGTTTTTAAAACCAAATGAAGAATGATTCTCGTAGTTGTGAACGCAACTTATGCAATTGCGAAAAGAAGCCTGAAAAAAAAAAAAAAATTCCAGGACTTCAACGCATTTTGAACCCGTGATCTAACCCATGACCTCTGACGAGGTCACGGGTTCAAATCCCGTTGAAGTCCTAATTTTTTTCAGGCTTTTTTCGCAATTGCAAAAATTACGCTCACAACTGCAAGGATCATTCTTCATTTGATTTCATTTCCGCAGTTAATAAATGATTTATTTCATACACATCATTCACAGTCAAGTGTTTTATCAAATGCCTTATTATACCTGTGACTTACCTTTTTTCCAGTCGAGGGATTCTCTGGCAATCAGGAGGAACATGGAAGAGTGTGGTTACTGTAATGGCAATGGACATAAAGGAGCTGGACAATTACCTCCAACTCGGCCACCTGTGGACTTCTGCTCAGAGGAACAGAACTCCTGTGATAAGAATGCTGACTGTATTTTGACTGAGGGAGGAAGAGCTTTCGTTTGTCGAGTAATATTCCGGTTTCCACCTACCCAGTTTCTGAATTTCCTACGATTTAGATAACCTAGTTACTCTCTTTACTCAGGGTGGCTCGTTTTGCTGGTATGTGGTGTCACCAGAGGTCGTTCGACTGCTTGCAAAAAAGTCAGTATTTCGTTGCGTTTGTCCATCTTTATAGAACAGGTGTGGTCAGTCCGGAGTGAACGAGGAAATTCGCATGGACTGCTCGAGCAATAAACCACGATTCTCGCTCTTTCGGTGATTTGTGCCGAAGTGAATTTGAATAAAAAAAGTTGAGGTTGGGAGCGTAGCGTTCTTTCTGTTTGTTATTTCAGTGTAGGGTTGGCTATGGAGGAAATGGCAAGTACTGCGGTATCGACACTGATATGGATGGTATCCCTGATGATAAATTACCGTGTCAAGACTACGTGTGTAAGAAGGTAAGAAAACCGACGAACCAGAGGCTTAGGGTAGTTGTTATAAGACCTACTGTAAATCGATAAAGAGTATACATTGGAAACGCATGTTTAAATGTCTGTTATTCAGATGTAAAATTTCTGCCGTATTTGATTTAGGGTTTCCATTCGCCACTCATTCTGTACGATACTACAAATTTTCAAACATGTAAAAACCAATCGAATTTAGTCTCAGTAGTGAATCTAGTCTGCTAGCAGACCCTTTCTAGACGACAGCGCAAGCCATCAACTGCGTCGCAAGACTGAATACATCTTACTAACCGAGTTCGAGGTCCGTACTGTAAGTTACGGACCGAGATTTTTTCCCGTTGATTTATGGCCCAAGCGTGAAGCGCGCGGGCCATAAATTAATGGGAAAAAACGAGGATCCGTAACTTACAGTACGGACCGAGAAAACGAGGTTAGTAAGATATTTATTATATCTCTGAGGTTAATCCGGCACGTGGGAAAGAAAACTAGTTGAAGTGAAACGGACCGTACTGTAGAATACGGCCCGTAAAATTGACCAATCACAGCGCGCGTACTAAGTGAAAGATATAATAAAGAGAGGAGAAAAAGTGGGTTTCAAATTCTAATCCTGAGATGGACTGCTGGCAGTACAAACAGCAAGAGGTGCAAGCTTATTACCAGAACCTTCAGATAACACTCGGTCACGCTGCATCAAAGAACGTTGAATGTATGGCTATTTTTCAAATTGTTTACCAGGACAAATGTCACAGCATTCCAAACGCTGGACAGGAGGATGCGGATGAGGACTTAGCCGGAGACATTTGTGACCCTGATGCAGACAACGATGGCTTACTCAATGACAGGGTTGGTTGTTAGTTCAGTTTACGACTAACAAGAAAATCTTTGCCTCAGTCGTCTTTGACTAGGTTCTCGATTAAACGGTGTAAAACCAAAACCACAGTTTAAGGACTCTGGCCAATCACTGAAGCTGTAAGCAGCTCAATGAACCAATGAGAATTCGAAGCAAATACAGACGGCTGATGCTAGGCGCGGGAAAATGCACGTGATCAAGACACGTCGACGATTGGTTCTGGTTTAGCGTCTCATCAGTTGCCGTGAAAGTGGAACGAGATTTGCTCACCAATCGCTGAATTGAGCAAAGTAAAGCCATTAGCAAACGAGACTTGCTATTGACAATGGATTGAAATGGTAACATATTGCTAACTTTGTTGTTTGGTACTCTTAGGACAACTGTCCGCTGATTGCGAATCCCAAGCAGATGGATGGCGATAGAGACTGGATAGGAGATGAATGCGATAACTGCCCGTTTATGTCCAATCCTAAGCAGAAACCGATTTGCCTTGAAGATAGAGATAACGATGGTAAGTAAATAGAGGATATTACATGCCCGCGCGTGGATATGAATTTTATCTTCGAGTGGTCAACTCGATATCTCACGAGTGAGCGCAGCGAACGAGTGAGATATCGAGTTGACCACGAGAAGATAAAATTCATATCCATAAGCGGGCATGTAATATTCTGTTTATTATATAAACACCAGTGAAATACCAAACCATTTTACTTTAATATTTTCAATGGTCTTAAAGTAGAACGTGTCGTTACTAAACATGGAAGAAGTACATGGACGAAAACCAAATTCATTTGATAAAGTCTAAAATGATGGCCCCTAGAATTCTAGATTCCGAGGAAAGCCAGTTGTAAACAACAATATTTTTTGACCACTTCTAGACGTCAAAAACTAACAGTTACTCTCGTCTAATGTAATAAAGACAAAGCGCGAGAAAATCGTTCAAAGCCAAAAGAGCAAAAACAAAGTACTTTATAAGATGTAATTACAAATATTAGAAACAAAAGAAAGCGTAAAGGTTTCTCAATTCATTTTGTAACTGATTTACCGTTCAACTCACTGTTCACATGTTCATGGTTCAATTTTCCTGACTGCTCCCACTGATTTATTATGTAACCATAACGACGGTGATCTCTTCACATGTGAAGATAACATGTTATCTTCACATGTGAAGATATGAAGTTTTCGCAGGAAAGCTCACTTGGTATTTCACTGGTGTTTATATAATAAAAAAATATCCTAACCCCTCTTCCTGAGAATCACCCTCATTTTGTTCAAAGCTAGACGAAAAAGTTGGCCTGATCAGTTGCGCATGCCGAAAAGAGTCCGCGGTTTTTGCCATTGTATTTTTGCCTTAGGCAAGGAATCTTGCTTCAAATCCTCCCTTTTCACTTTAGTCTGTGTCTAAACAAAGGAGCCTGTGTACGATGGGGAATCCTTCCAAACCTTCCAATGGACAAGAGTTACAATTCTTATATATGTGCTGTCTGTACAGACAGCAGAGGAATTCATTCTATTCGAGTGAGATTGTAGCCAAAATGTTTTGTTCTTCAAACGCAGGTGTCGGGAAAAAAGATAACTGTATCGATGTCTATAACCCGGATCAGAAGGACATGGACCGTGATCAAGTGGGAGATGCGTGCGATAACTGCAAGCTGAAATCAAACCCTTCCCAGGTAACCATGTGATCCATCAAATATTCCCTCCAAGAACTTAGGGTTTGAACCTCCCATGAATTTAACGACGAATCATATATTAAGCAATTACTACATGGGCTGTAAGTATATATCAAGAGCTTATGTTTTAAAAGTCCTGAGAACTTTGCACCTATTCCAAAGCATTTAGCATTTATTCCACTTTTGGACTTTTTTATGGTCTTCAAAACTTACGATAAACTAAGTATCATTAGGTGCACGAAAGAGTCACAAGGGGCGTCGGTCTATTCCTGATTTGACGTCACAAACTGCTTTGCATGCATGTTTATAAAGTTAACGCAATGCAAATCAGTTTGAGACGTCAAACCAGGAGTAGACCCATGCCCTTACTAGCTAGGTCGTGTGACAGATCAGTGATGGCTTCGTAACATTACTGAACAGCCTATAAACAGTCAAGATTTGGTTTCAAAAGGTACAAAAAGGCGCAATGTGTTTCGAACAGGAGCAAAAATTTATTTTGTTGAAATAAAATATTTTCGGGTTATGGCACTTTAATACAATCAGTAAGATGACCGCCTTCACCCCGGCAGGCTGATGCTGATAATGATCTCGTAGGAGATGCTTGCGACACTGACTTCGACATGTGAGTCTCCTTGTTTCCTACTTAAAATTGTGTTTTCATAGTTATTACCTTCTTCTTCTTTGGTAAGATGTTTGAACAACATAATTGTGGGAAGGATGTTTTGCTCTCGATGAACCATCTCAGCAAACTTCAAACGATGTTGTAGTGTTGCTAGATTGCTATCCAGCAATGCCTTATTCTGACAGAATCAATGGAAAGAAGTTTACACTCAGGAAGTTCAGATTACATGTCCAGATTTTCTCACGCCATGCGCCACTTGTTATGTACCTTGCTCGTAGAGACGGTGATGGAGTGCAAGATGACAGGGATAACTGCGCTCGTGTATCAAACCCTGACCAGTTGGACGCTGATGGTGATAAAATAGGTATTTTACCACAATTGCTAGTAATCTTGTAATCTGATTGGCTAATTTGCCGTTTTCAATAACAGTCTTGACAACGCTGCTCCCGACAACGTGTCAAGCAACGTGTCACGCAATGCGTATTTGACTTTGATATTGTGGTAAAAAAATGCGCCTCGTGAGCCCACGCCCACAGCATTTTGACCACTGTGATGATGAATATCGTTGTCGATACGAGTACCGACAACGCTAAGCCACATTCTATTTGTTAATTATAATTCTTTATAACGATACACTTCCTCGGAAGAAATAGTATAAATTTTTAATTTGCCTTCATGTTTCAATTCAGGTTTTTTCTCAAGATTATGGGACGTTTCTCCATTTTACAGGTGACGCGTGTGATGGTGATGATGATAATGATAGAATTGTTGATGGTAGCGATAACTGCCCACTGGTTTATAACCCAGATCAAGTAGACACCGACGGTAAAGTTTAGGTGGTTTGATAGACCTCTTTAGTTTGTATATTCTGTTTTCCCAATGTAGGTCAGTTATGTTCCCAAAGGGATTTACCTTTTGTCTTTTCAAGTTCTGTAGGGTAACATCACTTGACCTACATTGGGAAAACAAAACATTCAAACTAAAGAGGTCTATTGCCGAGTTAGAAGTCATAAGCTCGTTAAGCCGTAATAATTATCAGCATATAACTTCGATTATCTAAACTGACAATTTCACTACCTGATCAAGTATACAGGTCATGAGAATTAAACGTTCAGCCAAGGCATTATGCCACAGTTTGTCCAGTTGATTACTTGGAAATTAAGATAAGAAATCTTCTAGTGTTTATACGTCAATGTGCCACGATGCGCGGTAAAATGTTATCTGGAGAATTTAGCCTTTCGGCAGTACGTACAATGTTGAGCAGCACTGATATCGATAGACCGCATAAGCATTTGATAAAAGGTAAATGCATCAATTGCAAATGGTACTGTGCTTAAAACTTGTTTAACATAACGTCGTTCAAATGTGGTAATATGACAGGTGATGGGATAGGAGATGACTGTTCTGCTGACTATGACGGTGATAGCATACCGGACACGCAAGACTCATGTCCGAATAACAAGCACATTAATAGAACTGACTTCACAAGGCTCCAGAAGGTGGCACTGGACCCTTATGGTGACTCACAAGTGGACCCCGAGTGGAGGGTCCATAACCAGGTACTTTGAAACGTTTCTTGCCCTCATGATTAACACTTCTGATCATGTGTCCTTGCTCTCCTTCTTTACTGTCGGTAACTGTTATCTAAACGTATTTTCACTCCACAGGGCGCAGACATTTGGGAGCTAAAGAACAGTGACCCTGGATTAGCCACTGGTAAGATCAAAATCGTAAATCAACCAAGCAGTCAGCCAACAACCATTTGGCGGAACACCAAGCAAGCCATCTCTTTGGTAGACATTTTCCGTGTAGCCGACATCCTAGGGGAGAGGCGAAGGGTGGGGAATGGGATGTGTGTGTGTGTGTGGAGGGGGGGGGGGGGGGGGGGGGGTGATGATAGATGTCTTTGTGGTGCTCACGGGGATGGTTTCTCCGCGCCCTCTCCATAATAACAATATTATACAGTTGTATGACTGGCTCTTTCAGCGGTCAAGATGAATCAATTCTCCCGCTGTGATTGGTTACCCGCGAGGTCAAGATGGAGCCATCTTGACCGCTCTGGATAGCCCGTTCGTCCCGTGTTTTACTGTCTTTTAATAGCGTCCTTTGAGTCATATAATAAATCCTTTATTGACCGAGCTTGTTCGGTCAAAATGGCGGGATATTGGCCTCGTTCTTTTTTTGCGTGTTGTTGGACCTCGACTTCGTCTCGGTCCATACACATGCAGAAAAGGAACTTGGCCAATATCCCGCCATCTTGACCTCACGCTTGGCCAATAACACATATTTATTATTCAACACATTTTTTCAGTTTATTGCAATAAATAAACGCACGGTTCCTCGTTTTTTCCCATTAATTTATGGCCCGTGCGCTTCGCCCTTGGGCCATAAATCAACGGGAAAATAAACGAGGATCCGTAACTTACAGTACGGACCTCGAACTCGGTTAGTAAGAGGTATATAATCTTCACAGGTAACGCTCGTTTCTCTGGTGTTGATTTTTCTGCTACAATGTTTGTGAACAATGATGATGATGATGACTTCGTGGGAGTGGCGTTCAGTTATCAGAGTAGTAGTGCATTCTACGTGATCACGTGGAAGAGAAAGCGTCAAACCTACTGGAACAAGATTCCATTCTCTGCCAAAGCTGAACCCGGGCTACAGCTCAAGGTGAGCGAAAAGGTGTTGCGCCATATAAAGTGTACTGCGAATAGTATTTCTTTTCTCTCTGAAGGTCAGGGGAGTAAACTGAAGAGACGGACTGAATGGGCTATGTCACGGTTATTTTACGGTCTTTGGGGCAAAATTTGGGTTAACTTAAGTCCAACAGAAAGACAAAAAGTTGTTGTTGTTTTTAAAGAAGACCGACGCATAATCGGCTTATAAATACGGGGAAGTTCCGCCCCGAGGTCCGACCCCTTACCCTTTTATATACCATTTTTGACAGAAAAAGTACCCCTTTCGTATACCTTCCATTGACAAATAGTACCCCTTTCGTATACCTAAAACAGGAAGTCTTCTTGTATTTTTCATGTATAATTAATTAAAACAGTACAGCCATAAGGTATGTCTGTTCGAAATATTTTAATGAAAGGCCCTTTTAAATACCTCAATGACAGATTACCCTACCTTTTCGACTCGTGAAATCCCTACCCTTTCATATACCTGAGGCACGAAAAAGGTACCCCTTTCGGGCGGAGCCTCCCCGTATAGGCCATTATAGGGAGTACACCCCCGGGGTTCTTACTAGACAGGAAAGCTGAAACTTGAAAAACAGCGGCCCCCCAGCCCCCCCCCCCCCCCCCGTTTCCATCCTGACCATCCGTAGGCGAGGAGTCTTATTTTTTATTTGACCCTACTATTAGAGTAGTTTTGAACAAAACTGGAGTATTCTTTGAGTTTTCATCGGTATAAACATCTCCTGTGGCTTGTTAAATTCATACCAAAACCTCGTAACAGCCCCTTTAACAAGCGCAAGGAAAGAGGAGCACCCATCCCAGCAATTATGAGAACGGGGATTTTAGGGGGAAACGACGGCAGTATTGCAAGACCGCATTTACTAAAAGTATTGCCATGAACGCGGTTTCACTTGTTTAAATCTTGATAATGTTATTATTTTATACACCTTGATTAAATTTCACGTTTAAAGCTGCATCACAATGAACGAGATTGTTTTCCTCTTCTCTTTGAAAAACAGGCGGTCAATTCAAAGAGTGGTCCAGGACAAACACTAAGGAATGCATTATGGCACTCCAAATCGACTCCAAATGAGGCAAGTAGATAAGGCTGCTTTTTTGTCGCAGCGCAATTCACTTCTATCGGTCAGGATTTGGTTTGTTTTCTATTTTTATACGGCATAAAGAAACTTTATTTATACACGGTTAAGATTTAAAGCTGCAAGCTTGTGGGGCCGTGTGGGAGAAATGTTGATTTTTGAGGAGAGGAGAAAACCGGACTACCTGGAGAAAAACCTCTCGGAGCAGAGTAGAGAACCAACAAAATCAGCCCACTTATGACGCCGAGTCCGGGAATCGAACCCGGGACACATTGGTGGAAGGCAAGCGCTCTCACCACTGCGCCAACTCTGCTCCCCCCCTTTTTTTTCAGGTTAAAGTGCTGTGGTCAGATCCGTTACAGACTCCTTGGCAAAATAAAACCGCTTACAGGCTGGAAGTGTACCACAGGCCCACGGAAGGCCTTATCAGGTATGTGCTGTCCGTTGCTGTTTTTAAAATTGTCCTTATTAGGGAGCTTTAGCAACGGCAATGGCAACGAAAACGTCATTTCGAAATATAACTTCTCGCTTCCGTAACTCTCTCGCGGTTATTTCAATTTGTTCATTTAACTTGGAAAATGCTGGCGAACTATCCAGGGACTAAATTACTATGAACGCGGTTAAAGAAATGAAAAAGAAAGAAAACTTTACCGTCATACGCTCACGTTGACGAAAATTAATCATTTTACGTTGTTGTTTTGCAGAGGATGGCAATAAGAAATGCACCAAAACGTAAAACGCACTACCATGGGTGCCAGAGGTTATTTTTCAGTTTCGTTTGAAGGAGGGCCTACGTGGTGAAGCCCGTCCCTTGCGTTCTACTTTGGATTTTCAGGGATATTTTTTTTTTTCAACTGGCCTCTGGAGCCAGGGTGCAGAGAGATTGTTTTTCGTCATTAAACCTCTTGTTTTGGTGGTGTTCTCGTCGCCGTTGCCTTCAACAACAACAACAACAACAACAACAACAACAACACCGTGCTTTCATTTTATTTTCCCAATAATAGAGAGGGGACTGGCTACCTGAAATAACCATAGAGTTAAAGAGGGAAGGTAGCCAGTTTGACAAAAGTGATAATGCTAGTTTAGGTCGATACATACACACATTGCTGAAGCTCCCTATTATTCCGCAGCCCCCAGAGTTTTTTGCGTGGTTGGTTAGAATGATGTTTTATGAAACTCAGAAGAAAGTTGACCATTAAAAGAGGGAAAGGGACCGGTTGCAATTTCACCCGTTTATTATGGGACCCGCACGAAACTGTTCAAGTAAAGTTTTAGACGTTTTGCATATGTTATCAACTAAAATCATTTTCCAACCATGAAACTGAATGTACTGCTAAAATGAAATTATATTCGTGAAAACGGCCAGATGTAAAAACACATTTCATAAAAAAAAACTACAAAAGACTAAAGAATTAATAATAATAATAATAATAATAATAATAATAATAACTTTATTTATCCTGGAAAGAACAATCAGCTGACCATACAATCAGTTGGTATCAACTGGTGTCCAGCAATCTAATTACAAATCTAAAATTAAATCAAATGTTGGTTTTTGGGGGAGGGGGGAAAACCAGAGTACGCGGAGAAAAACCCCTCGGAGCAGAGTAGAAAACCAACAAACTCAGCCCACATATGACGCCGAGTCCAGGAATTGAGCCCGGGACACATTGGTGAAAGGTGAGCGCTCTCACCACTGCGCCAACCCTGCTCCCCTGAACGAATGCTAAAGACATACAGAATAGGAGGAACTTGCTTTTGGTAATTTTGTCTGGAATAAACGAAACAGATAGAATGAAGGCTATTTGTTTTGAAGAGGGTTGTTTCACATACTTCTCGTTTGGAAATTTCAGTAACGTTTCCTGACAAAGGGATCAAAACCATATAACCCGCGCGAGTGGTTTATACTCATTTTCCGAGATTAGTGGCTTATAGCCACTTTAATCACTTTATTTTTCCCAGGGTGCGTGTGTTTAATGGTCCAAAGGTGATGATTGATTCTGACAATATAGTGGACAATACTTTCAAGGGAGGTAGACTGGGGTTGTTTTGCTTCTCACAGGCTAAAGTCACGTGGTCAAACATGCGGTACTCCTGTTCAGGTAGGAAAGGTCATAAACTGATTGTTTCGTTCAATGAACAAGATTCATACATTGATAAACATTTGCGAGTTGCATTTTTGTGCAAAGTTCACTTTTTTCTAAAGTTACCGTAAAAGCTCTATTAAGCCTCCGAGGGGCTTATTGAATTTCAGGCCTCATTAACGGGGGGCTTATCAGAGATAGGGGCTTAATAGAGAGGGGGGGAGGGGGGCTTATTTCAAAACTTAAACACGCTGTTTGCGTCTACAAATAGGTTTTGCACTCAAACAACTGCAGTGAAACTTATTATTTAATAAAGAGTAGCAAACAGTATTATGTGTTTGAGTATATATTTGTTTAAAAACAAACCCTGGGCCACCTGAAGGGGATTTCGTGAAAGGGAATAACAGGGACCATTTACAAAATCTCGTGTCCTAAAGGGGGTTGGGGGTGGGCTTATTAGAGATAGGGGGCTTATTACAAAAACCGACTTCCAAACGGGGGGGGGGGGGGGGGTTTAATAGAGACGGGGTGCTTAATAGAGCTTTTACGGTATACGTTTCTGTCTTTCAGCATTTTTAATCCTGAAGTTATCGCGTGCAATCTGCCATTTACATTTTTCTGAAATATTTTAATTTTTCTTTGAAACGCCTTCGGTGAATATAAAGTTATTGCTGTTGTTTTCGTCTCGTATTGATGTATATTTCTTCAAGTTGTGCTGTATTTTCTCCAGCCAAACCTAAGTGTTTTCACTCACTACCAATAAATAGCTATGATTATCCTTCTGCATGCAACGGCAATAATAATAATAATTGTGTATATTGCTACAATGAGTTTTAATAAACAGTCACTATTTATTTATTTATTATTTATAACAAATGTAGTTTTTTACCTTTTTCATTGCAAGTGATCTGACAAAGGCCTCGATCTGAGTACTCTTCGCACGGTTGTATAGGCTCCCTCCTAACGGGAAACCCCTTTTTATTTCTTTTGACAGAAAAAGTTCCTGAATCCTTCAATTTTGTTACACGGAGCTGAAGTCTATCAATAAGTGTTTTGAAGTTTTTTGTATTGGTGTTGTACGTTTGACACATGTTGGGTTAATAGCTTGGTGTTCCATGTTCGTGGTTTTTATGCCAAGTGGTATATTCACCTGTAGGTTGATATGAACCTCTATGAATATACGCAAAAATTGTCTCCTTTCTTTTCACAGAAATCGTTCAATATTCAAAATTTCACCTTTTAAGAGAGCTCTCATAATAAGTTAAATTCCCTAAACAATTATTTGCCAAGCAACGTGAAAGGGGTAATTACTTTCTTACTGTACATCGGCTGCTCTTTGGTCGTTTTGGCCGTTGCAAAGTTACAACTGCATTCCGTTTTACAGACGTTTGTTAGAAGCAACAAGGACTACCTGGAAATAACATGAGTGAGAAGTGCTTTTTTGTTTTTTTCTCGTTGTTTCATAATATGGCGACTGTTGAGTGTGGAAAGAAGTCTGCACCAGCTTGTCTTACTGTGCTCTCTCTGATGAATAGTTACACTAATAAAGTGCTACTTTTTCATCCGTTGTGCCATTTTTTCAAGTCTTCCGTGAAATATTGTGTAGAGCTCTATCAAACTCAAATGAGTTTGGAACGCAAAATTTCCTCAGATAAAAAGCTAGCTCCCTTCGACTTTTGACTGAATATAATAATTAAATTAAGGTTCAAAGTAATTGCTATGGTTTGTGACTGGCGGCTTGGTCAATAGACTTTATTCCTATTCTCGGTCCGTAATGAGTTGCAACTAGCGGGAATCTTTTCATATGCAAATATATCCCCCGCAATAGCCTCCATTTCGTGCTAGATCAAGTTCAATACGGAGAATACGAATATGGTTAGAGCGCTTTTCAATTGAGTGTCGTAAAACCAGAACCAAAGCAATTACTCTGACCAATCACAACAGAAGTAAGCAGTGCAATGAGCCAATCAGAATACGAAGCAATTACATGTAGCCGGCGCAAAGCGCGGGAAAATGCGCACGTGCAAGTCACGATTGGTTTTGGTTTTGCTTCTCATTGGTTGAGAAAGTGGCGCGAGTTTTCCTGGCCAATCACAGAGCGAAGCAATGCAAAACCAAAGCAAAACCATAATTACTTTCGACACTCAATTGAAAACTGCTCTAATTCTACAGAACTGTCTTTCATTATTTACTACTCTTTGCGATATTGAGTTAAGTTTAAAAGCATCATATATACACTCCTCGACAAATTAACCGTTTTCCCGATATTTAAAGTGGATTAGACCTTCACTCAAGGTGTGACATTCAAAATAAGACCCTTTTTGGTCGAAAGGATTCAAAAGCTTTGTAAGGAAAACAATGGCCACAAGCGCCAGCGATGAAAACAAAACAAAACAGTCACTTGACTAATGTGCGAAGAAAAAAACTGAGAGCAAGCACTTTGGGTGCACACACCTCAGGCGGAATATTATTCACGTTTGCTTTGGTTTTGTTAAACCACGCTCTCCATTTAGCTGCCAATATTCCGCCGCGCCACTTTCTTAACCAATGAGAAAGTCTGAACTGGGAAACAACCAATCGTTCTCCTACCCGCGCGCATTTTCCCGCGCTTGGCACCGGTTACATGCGTTTGCTTCGCCGTTCTGATTGGTTCACTTGTTATTCCGTTTCGTTGTGATTGGCTAGAACAATTTGGCCTTGGTTTTACTGCACTCAAATGCAAACCACTCGACCAGATTAGATATTCAAATCAGAATTCCCTTGAACAGCTATATTTGCTCACGATGAGCTCCCTACTCCCTTCGAAACGTTTTCGTTTACTTGTTGCGGCCATTGCAAAGGGCTTTTGATGGCTCAAAAATACGGCTTTGAAAATACAGATGTCGTACACAACCAATTTTTAACTTAAAAGTATCTGTATCGTCCAATCATGACCAAGGGGGGTGTCATATTGCAGAGCAGTTTCCAGTGATCACCATGGAGATAGCGCGGAGACCCGGCCGCTCTCTGCGACCGTTCATCTTGAATTGCAATTCATATATCCGCTTTATCGATTTCTTTAATTTCTTCTGTGCAGAGGGAAAATTTAATGAGTTGACACTTGACCAATTCTATTGAAAAAATAGAGTCAATATTTCAAAAGCATATTCAATTATTAAAATTTGACATTTTCTTTTCAGACTATTCAGACGATTGTTTTCGTGGGACCAATAATGTTTATTTTTCCGCTAAATACTTACGAAGTAAAATGTACACACAGTCAGGGTAGACGCCATTGTCAGATGTGCACAAACAATGGTTTGCATGTTATTCTACCTATTGCTAACCTGTTCCAGCGCCTCAGATAGTTGGGCGAGCAAGAACAATCGTAGAAAATCTATCCAAGAGCCTCGAATAGGCTACCTATCTCCAACAATCGCCGCTGTTACGGAAACTGAGTAATCGTCCGTGATAATTTTTAGCTTGCTTTCTATTTCTTTGCCTAATCGCTGCTTATCCATTTAATATCACGGCCATCGCCCATTCTCAGCCGGTATTCAAGATAGCAATCAGCCTTAAATCTTCTAACGGTACACCATTCCTTTGAATTACGCCGCTCATCACTTTCGGTCATCACTCCGACGGCAAAAACGATTATCTTATCGTTTGGCGCTTCTCAGAGCCTTCCAGACTACACCTGCCTCACTGATTTTGCTTTCAGGGCAAACTGCGACATGGTAAGTTACTTACATACGTACATACTTACTTATCCTCTCACCGTCGGGGCTTTTCAGGGATAGTTTACAATGCTTCTCTAAGGTGAGATCGGACGTCAGCCTGTAAAGGCGCCTCTGGCTGCCGCTATCAGTCCATATTTGATCTCACCCACCCACCCAACCCACACAGAAAGTCAAGGACAAATGAGATAGACCACTACGCCGGGAACTACGTCCCCTACTCTTATTGAACAGTGTGTGGGTTCTTTAACGTCCCACAGATTATAAGTTGTAAACACCAGTGGCGGGGGTGGGGAAGGGAGGGTGGGGAGTGGGTAGAGTCCTCAAGGACTACACCCAAAACGTTAAAAAAAAAAGGGGGAAGAAAAAAAGAGAGAAGTGAAGAAAACAAAGGAAAATACCAACTGGTAGTAGTCTGTCTTGACCATTTTACTCAAAGGGCGACAAAAAATGTCAGTGGCGATAATTATGTTTGCAATGTAAAAAGCTCACCACACCCGTTTTCTTCCGGTAACACGCCATCTGACGGATCACCTCTTGACAGTACCTCATAAAATACCGATCGTGTTCATTTTAGATATGCCAACGGCTTCCTTTCCTAGTTGGGTTGTCATGGGACTAATTAAAAAAAAAAACCTCTGTTCACATTGATCCCTGACAAACGAACTTTGACAATACAAATTGCAAATTGACCGCACTGTCTTGGCAAACTCATGTCAAAATTGGTTTGTTTTGATGAAAGCTCTAGAAAATGTGTGAAAATTGGAATAAACTGAAGAAAAGAAGTCGCTCCACCAAAGCTGAAGAAACTCTGTGGGAACGTAACAATGAGATAGTAAAATCGATTCTAAAGAGCAAATACACTCGGCATCTCCAATTAACTTTGGTCTCTGGCGATAGTCTTTCAGATTTCGAGAGGGAATTTAACAATGGGACGTACATAGCGCCAGCAGACTGATGTCAAGGATTAAAGTCCCTTGGAGCCCTTTGCAAGAGCAATATTAAAGGGGTAATTCAACAAGCAATCTTCGAAATAACATAAAGTTCGACCCGTTTAATAAAAGTGGGGGAGTAATGAATTGTACTGATGGACTGTAAATATGCACATTTTCGAACCCTAATTGGTGTACTCCCACGTTGGTCTTCCTTTTAAGAGTTGAACAGTAATAATATTGGTAGAAAAGAAATATAACAAAGGGGAAATTATTGAATCTCTTGGAAATGTCATTATTCAACTTAAAGTTCTCTTTTTTAATTTCCGCTCGAAAGTGACTTAGATATTAACGTTTGCTTTAAAACCAAACTTTGAAGTGTCTTTCTTTATAAAACTGGAAAGGAATTCGTAACGCAAATCCCGAGTGGAACGAAAACTGACCTACTTGTTAAGTAGTGTCTGCTACAATCATACTGGGAAAATGAGTTTGTCGTTATAGGGGTGATAAATTATTGTCGACTGCGTGTCTCGCATCGTTTTCACCTTTTCAACGTGAGAGCGACTTATTGCTTGTAATCTCAGTCTATAAGATTGATTTACACAACACATCTGACAAATATTCACAAGAGATATTCGCCATCAATGTACATACCTTGCTGAAGCTGTCGCCACGAAGCGTATTCGTTTTGCTTTTAATGGTCGGTATTTCAAGTCAGTCATATTTACAACCGATTTTCGTTTTCCCCTTACTTAATTCTCAAATCGCAAGAAACCGTAAGTTTCATGTCGTAAAAAACCTCCTTGAATTTCTGTTATAACTGATTAAAGCTGAGACTGGGCCCTATCAGATTGGTAGTTCACTGCTGACTTCAGGATCAGCTTTATTCATTAATTGCAGACAGTCCAGACATCTGCCTCTGTTTCAGAGCTTGCATTACAATGAAAATTGAAACGAAAACATTCCATCCTTGTAGCTGCAGCGTCAAAAATCACGGATGAACAAGAAAGAACGTTTTCAAGCCCCACGTGTTTCTTAAGGAGACGTACCAGGGACGACGCGGTTTGGGTTTCCATGACCGTGGCACGTTAAAAACGCTTTAAACGTGTCACGGAACTCGGAGTTCATAGAAGCATAGATGATAGGATTCAACGCGGAGTTGAGCGTTGCAAAGATTACTCCCCCAGCATATACGTACGAGTTGACAGAATGTTTCATCACGATATCCACAATCATGATGACAAATAAAGGCGCCCAAGTGAAGATAAAAGTACCCAGAACCAGAGCCACCATCTTAGCTGCTTTTGTCTCTTTTATCATGTTGAGTTTGAGATCGCTTTGATTGCGAAGCACGCTGTTTATGGCAGCTGCAATCCTCAGCTCGTGATAACACGCCGTTTGAAAAATTTTGATGTAAGCCGCGAGGACAAAGATTGAAGGAAAAAGACCAGCAACGCAAACAAAAATAATATATCCGCGGGCGAGATTCAGTGGGACTTGGCAATATAGCCCGGAGTCGTTTGCAGGTGGAATGACAGTACGCCATCCCATGAACGGAATAAAACCAAAAACCGTAGAGACGACCCACACAGACGCTATGATTGGGATGATGACTCGTTTAGTCATGATTGATTTGTACCGGAGGGGCATTACCACGGCTAAAAAACGATCCAAGGTAACGGCGCCCAGGTTAGCCACGGAGTTGAACATGAGCGTGATGGTTACTGATATAGTGACATGGCAGTATTTGAGTCCGTTCTGTACTGTTGGTCCCACGGTATTGGAAACTACAATGAGTGGTATCACCACCAGCCCTATCATGAGATCTCCAACGGCAAGGCTGGTGATGAAAGCGCTTGTCTTCGTTTGAAGTCTCCTGTTCGTAACAACCGACGCAATAACCAAAGAATTTCCCGCCACAATTACTGCGGCTAAAACAAGCACAACAGAGCAGAGAAGAATCACGTGCAGTTCAGCTTTGCCTTCGGTCCAAATTCTTTCGTTGTTTATCGCAGTCCCGTTCGCCATTATCCCTCGTTTTGTGCGCGTTATAACTCGTTGCGTCGGAGAAACGACGGGTGGTTTTCACCAGGCGGCGCACATACACTAAGTTATGCTCTGAGTTTGAGTTTGTGGCTGTATGTATATATTCAAATTAAATCCTATGGTCTGATAGCGCAAGTCCCTTTAAAGAACCAAGCAGCTGGTTAAATACAACGCTTTTATAACCTTGGAAGATTATAGTTTTTTATCGCTCTGCAGCTTACTAGGGTAACCAAGTTGTCTTGGAACTTGCAAAAATCCATACTTCTTTTTCCGTCTGTCGCAAGGAAAAGCGGTAAAGCAACAACGCTCCTGCCAAAGTTAAGGGAGCATCCAATAATGGAGAACTTCTGTTGCTGCAAATGAGACAAAAAAGGATCAAATGTCGATCATTCAACTGTCATCACTCGCTAAACATTTTTCAAATTCGGCTGCATCACTTTTGTTGTTGGCTGAAAATAGGTTTTATATTTTTCTTTACAACCTACGCGTAGGGTGTTGAAAGTTAAATAAAGCTGGCAAGAATTAGCTTTCAGGAAATCTAGTAAATTCTAATAAAATACATGAATAATGTCCGCCTACCACACAACAACCTGAAAAGCGAACGAAGGGCCGCCCAACTGAATTCGATCACGGTTTCGCTGGTCCTGAAACTAAAGCCGATGGATATTAAAAAAAAAAAGTAAAACTGAGAAAACAAAATAAAAGCCTATACATGACAGGTTACCAGATATTTTCCCTCTGTTTCCCTGTGATTGGGTTCTTTTGAAAGAAATCATGGATCTCTTGTCTTTTTAGTGACAATTGCGGTGGAAATTGGCAGAAACGATTTCTTTTTATTGATCCATATTCTTAATGCAGTCAAATTTTGTACATTTGCATAATTTCCTTTCTCTCGATCGAGCTGATAAAATAAATCTTTTAAAATATCAGATAACACCGTGGTCCAAGAAGGCGCATTCGAAGACGCATAGATCCGCAAGTTATACAATTTTGATAATTGGCTTTCAAATGTTACCAACTAGATTTTTGGCCATGGATTGATGATAATTGAAGGTGATAACATCTGAGGAATGAATTTTCAAAAGAAAATCAGTTTCACTTTTGCATACGGCTCTAGATTGTTCAGTTTGATCCACCATCTGCGAAGTGATCGATCACGTTTGCAGGAAAAACAAAACAAAACATGATTCTGAAGTTTAAGTTATTCGCTCAAATAAATAACCTCACCTTGCCAAGAACTTTTTTTCCAATTAAATTTAAATTTTTATTTAGCTGTACTATGTCACATTGAAAACTGTTCGAATTACTTCGATTTAAAAGGTTTTCTTTATTTTTCTCTTCATTTCACACAGACTTGCGGGATGTAACATGGCATAACACGTCTTCTCGTCATATTTATCGATGGTTGTCAAAGCGCATGCGTAGTCCCTCCTTAATGATAAATTTGAGATTCTAGCTACACGGGAAACTAATGAAATTTCGGTCTAAAAATTAATGTTAAGCCTGTCGTGCCGAAATGAGTTTTATTGCGCTTAGTAGGATTTTTCATATTCTGTATTAGCATTTCAGGTGTCGATTGTATCTCTATATTTATTGTTATGTAAATACATAGATTTATGGCAAATTTCGAAATTGCAAACGTTCTATAATATAGGGCCGTATGAATAGGTGGTGAGGACATAACATATTTCCTATGTTAGGTTACTAAAACGGCTAACCTCTCTCTTACTATGAAAGGCTTTGAAACTGCTGTGGTCATAAATACCATAGTGAAGCTTTACCATCGTGTCAGTGAAATTCAGAAGAAGCAAACACAAATTTTTTTCCTATTAGGGCGATTTTTCGTACATTGCTATTGGTAATTTCTTGTTATCTTACTTCTACCCCTCGATGTATACAGACCTATGTGACTACAACAGTACGCCCTGTGTCCTGGTTTGCACAGGACACCAAACTATCCAACCTCCAAGTCGGACGCTCTGAAAACCTGCAACTTTCGCAAATGACCGGACTATGGTTGAAATGAACCATTGTTATTGCCAAATGATCAATTGTTTAGACTTTATCACCCCGTAAACTGGCCAAAACTCCCAATTTTCATTGAATATGAGCGTTTATTCTGTTTCAAAACCAAAACACGCCCTGGAACAACACCAAAAAATATGCAACTTTGTCTTGAAGTTTTTAATGCAAAAATACACCATTTTGCTAATGATCAGTTCCCAGTGAATTGTGGGCAGATCCAATCCTTTGTGGGGCAAACGGCCATATTTAGGATGTAATTTGAAATTGTAATTCTGACCGTTTGCCCACACAAAGGACTTGATCTACCCACAATTCAACAGGAACTGATCATTAGCAAAATGGTGTATTCCTCTTAAAGCTAGAAGTCTAAATTTTCAGCAAACGTCGACTCCACGTCTTGCAATCTGTTCCACATTTTCCTGCTTATTTCCTTAGCGCGACGTGGATAACGCTATTTGATTTCAGCTGCTCTCACTGTCTCTCGTTTATGACCCAAAGGAATTTTGGGAAACTCTTGCATAACGGAGGGATGGAAGTCCGCCAATTGCCATTTCAGATGAGTCACCCAGTCCTGCTGACAAAATGTTGCACCGATTGCATTAGTTACAAGTAAAATCTCGCCAAAATTGTCATACCGGAATCCATCCACAGAACGGCCTTAAGACAACCTCACTCGTGAATCGCTCATAAGCTCATGACTCGCTCAAACACTTTCGACGGCCCACTTGCTGTGAAATTGTTTTTCACCTCTGTTTTCTTTCAGAAGATTGCCTCTACCCACCAACGCAGCTTTAGGATGCCAGGCAGAGGGGCTTCTGGGGTGGTAAATGGCTCGAAAAACACACTTAGAAATCAAACACTTACCGAATGGGCCCTTTGCAGGATGCCAGTCACCTGGTACAAAAACCCCATGCTGGGACGCAAGAAACCCACTGGGACACGGCAAACAAAGAAAATTACCATTTTACATGATGTAAGCTCTTTGTTTGCCTTGTCCCAGTGGATTGTTTGCGTCCCAGCATGGAGGTTTTTGTACCACGTGACTGACATCCTGCAAAGGGCCCATTGTAGTCTGAGTGCTTGCTGAGAAACAAGCAACAGCTGGCGTGACAAACGTGACGGGCCCACTTGCTGTTAAATTGTTTTTCACCTCTGTTCAGGCGCGGATCCAGGATTTTGAAATGGGGGGTGAATTTTCTCCACCTCAATCAGAGAAATCAGAGAAATCAAATATTATTTCAATATTTGAGGGATAAGAAAAAAAAAGAAAGAAGTGGGACTCAGAAAAAGGGGAGGGGGGGGGGGTGAAAATTCACCCATTTCACCTCCCCTGGATCCGCGCCTGCTGTTTTCCTTCTTCCTTTAGGATGCCAGGCAGGGGAATACGGCTCAAAAAACACACTTATAAATCAAACACTTACCGAATTGTAGTCTCAGTGCTTGCTTAAGAACAAGCAACAGCTAACGTGACAAGCATGACAAGAAAGATAGAACCTTCAGTCTTGTCGGCCAGCAAAATCTCTATGGTAACCCCTTATATGGAATAGCGAGATCGACTTGACCTTCTACCCTCGAGAAATTGTGACAAAAACACGTACAAAACGTCTGTCCAAAAAAGATGCGGCAGATTGCACTTACTGAAATTGAAAATCTTCTCATTAACAACAGAAACGACACTCGAGACAGGCACTGCGTATAGCGGAATTCTTGTTTACAATATTTGCCTCATTAGCATGAACAATTCAGGTTCTGTTGAAGCTACAAATAAATCAGTTCTGAATATTGAAAGGTCATAGTATGAATAACTCTGCCAATGAATATGAGCCTCAAGTATTGAATACTTTTAGTGCAACGCGGGTTTAAAAACTCAATTAGTGCTTTTGCCACCCCGAAATTTTGCAGTTTTTGGAAGACAATATCTCCTTGAATACTACACCTAAAGAGCTAAAAATTTCACAATGTATTAAATTTCACTAGCTCTGCCTGGAGTCAAATCACATCTAAAATGTTTCCTTCTGTAAGCAAAGCCCTATGCAAATGAGCAAAAATGTAAACAATGACGTAAGCATAAATCCCCCTATTCTCAGGTTGATACACGTCAAAGAAAACTGAGCGTAATTGAATTTTACTTGCATCGCATCAGCACTGAATATGTTATAAAAAGGGTCCTCTGTTTGCTTTAGCATACTTTGTTTTTCAGTTCATTATACGATGCGAGAGTTTTCTTGAATTTCAATATCAGGCACAAATGTGGTTAATGACATCTTGGTGACGGAGCTACGTTTGGTTTTGCTGAAAGAGATTTTTGTCACTGGAAATGATGAATCACAATAACACCGAGGAAATCTGTCTGTTTCCAGTAGACAGAAATAACGTTTTCTTTGCTTAAGATTTAGACCTAAAACAAAATTGCAGTTTTAATCAACCGATTACAATGATTTTATCAAGTTTCCTTTTACACTGTCACCTAGACATGTTTGTTTTATCAGCTTTTTAAGTGGTGTGCCTGTGGCAGACCACGTTGTAAATTCGGTTCGTTTTCTCTACAAATCGACACCATTTTTTAATTTTTGAAAGTTTTAAAATTTTTGAAATGCTTTGCATTGTCCTTAGCTGCTAGTCCAGCCAAATCCGTTCGAAACCAAAAGATTTTCCAACAAAATGTTTGTATGGGATTTGACGACGAAAACTTTTGACACAAATAAGGCTTCATTCACGAAGCCGTTTTCAGTACTTTCGGTGTGTTCGAAATAATTATTTATAACGAAAATAACGCAATCTAAAAATATATTTGAGTGGCGCCATCGCGTCTAGCCACAATATAAACACAAGTTTGCATTGAGAAATATTCCTCGTTTTAGACTAAATGCAGCATTCTGACTCTTGCCATTACTTCAGTACGTTTTAATTTTGAATATCCAAAAGCATGGCTTAAAGGAAGGCAAATTTAGCGTTTCACACCGGTAGTAAAAAAGCGTAAAATGCATTATTATGTCAGAAACCTGTGGCTTCCCCGCAACAGTCCTGTATGTTTACAAGAACAAAATCTACCGTATTTTGATTTTGCAGTGCGTAATAGTTCGGCTGTAGCGGCCACACGCGCGCTTTGTACGTAGATATTACGAGAATGCCGTTTCATTGCCGTTTCAGGTCAAATGTGCATATGAGTGCGTATCAAATTTCGCTTGAGTGCGTTCCAGCTTCTTCGAAATAAATCACAATCAATCAAGTGTATCTTGCTTTTTATCTCTTTAACAGTTATTGAAATCCTTGTCATGACCGTGCGGATCTAGTTCCTGTGAGAAATTTACAGTGCATTCAAATATGTTGCGAGCCGGTCAAAGACGGGATTGTGTATTTCCGGGGGATACCTAAGACCCAAATATATGATAGCGCTTGTCATCAAGTTGATTGAAAATTATAAGGATAATTCGTGTTTGATACTAAAATCGAAGGCTATGAAAGCAAAGACAGATAATTTTAAAAGAGCCGTCAGTTTATGTGATCATCTCAGTTCGTGACCTGACCGCTCCAGGTTAAGATTTCCACGGATAGCTCAAGCTATCCGAACGGCAGAAACTACTGAATCTTTCCATCAAATAGTGCATACCACGTAAACGCCAACAGGCGTCATGTTTATTATTTAAAAAGGGTTGGCGGAAATATGACCTAACTATCTTGCTATTTTACCGACTATGACAATGCACACGAGGGGATCTGTCAGTTTTACAAGACAAAAGAACTGAACGTTTCGTCTAGTCGTTTCGTTGATCCAAGTAAAAATACGATTTTTATAATAAACCTATGATTGTCGATTTCATAACGAATTTCCTGATAGACTGTCAACTATAGACATAATTTTTCTTCGGCTTTACTGAAATAGTGAAAAGAGTATGACTTTAAAAATTAAACACTTCCATTTTCAGTTATACTATCACAAGCACATCATGCGTTTCACCGTAATTCTTTGTAAAGTGCAACAAAAATGTATAAAACTTATAAGTAAAATTAAGGTAAAGTTTTTATTAGTTTAATGACTTGACGATGTATTTGAGAAAAATTATAGTCGGTATTAATCAAACCATTATTTGATTACTGCTGCTGTGGGTGGGATGCCTGCGGACAGGGAAATAAGAACTACCTTGACCGTCTTCTCAAGCGAGCTGCGGGAATAATTGCGGGTCGCAAGGCTTCCGATACCGATATACAGCAAACACTGAAGTGGCCATCCCTGCAATGCCGCACAGAATACCACAAGTGCATACAGATGTATTAGTACATCAATGGCCTGGCTGCAGCATATCTACTAGACGACTTCTACTCCTCGGAGCAGATCCATAACTAGAAATAAAGACCTTATCCGCCTGCCTCTTGCCAAGACAACTAAATTTCAAACATCTTTTAAGTACAATGCCGCCAAATCCTGGAACACGCTTCCTCGTAACTTACGCCATGATCAGTCTCTCACTAGTTTTAAGCTGAAAGTCAAGCAACATCTAAATCATCTCAGTTAATTTTCACCTTTATGAACCCTTTGACTGACTTCTTTTGTTTTGTTTTTTGTTTTCATTTTTACAATTTATTATTTATTCATATTATTTTGTACAGATCTCCATTTAAACCAGCTATGCTGAACTGGAATTTCTGTATAAATAATGTAGATAAAGAAATAAATAAATTAATTAATTAAAATATTTGGTCAGGTTTTTAATATAGCAGAAGTATTGTTATACTTATCGAATCATGCAAACACAGTTTGCCACTCAGCTTTCGACACACATCTCAATTGAAAGAAAAACTTATCATTTTTTTTTTCAATGCAGTTTACACTGACAGAAAAGGTAGATGCTAAGGTTTTTGTAAATATTTGAATTCGCAGCAAATCTAGCTGTTGAAGGTTTGAAACTAAAAAGAAGTCCCTTGCAAATTCTGAGCCTGACCATCAAGTGACTGAATGGAGTTTCAATATTAAATTTATCATGAACTTAAATTATATCCCTTAAAACGGTGGGAGTATAACAAAATTATGCGTAAATAGACGTTTTTTAATATCGAGAAGACGATTGAAAAACAAAAAAAAAACAGCTTAGCAGGTGTCTCGTGAATCAAGAATTAGAATTTCGTCAAATAGAAGAAGTGAAGCAAACAATCAGTCTGTGTGCGTAGTGATGTAACTTGTATTGAAAGCGTCTGCTAGCTTGAGACAGTAAAAGCAGCATTAGTTACTTACTGATACCAAGAGTTTCATTACATTGCAATTCAAAACAAAAAGCTCGCAAATAGCGTGTACAGATAATGCAAGAGAAATTTACATATGTGGACAGACGAAGACAAGACCCAAATTTCCACCCCTTCCAGTTGAGGTTTTAGTGGGGTTGCTTTGAGACCGTAGATGTATAATGATTTATATATTAAGAACAGCTCTTATAGCATCGCGTTTCGATGATGCTGTTTCTTCATACTTTCGCAATTGAAATTAATTAAGTTTCTCTTAATGTTCTCTACTCAAGGAATATGAAAGGGAACAAGAATTAGTGTAGATTCGTTGAATCCATGCTTTTCTTCAATGTTGTTTCCGTGAGATTAAGCCCAAAAAAATTAGTCGATCACTGACCCAGTGTGACTAACTAGGACAATACAGCGGATTACAAACGATGTGGCTATAAAAAGGTTTTAATAGTTCTATGTAGTCTTGTAAAACGAAGTTTAGTTTATCTACCATAAACCTTGTTCGACTGGAATTAAATGTTACTTGTAGAAGCAGGTGTGCACGACATAGTCTTGGAACATTGATTCGGCACTTTTACGCCGCTCGGATTGTGAGGATATTTGTCTTCATATTCAGACAGAATTCGTGGTTTCTATGATCTGCAAAGCGCATCAAATAAATTCTCTCCATTTTGATGACAAGCTTCAGTTTAGTCTGCGTGTAAAACTCGAAAAGTACTTTACATTTCACGCTGTCAGGATTCATAGCCATATGAAAATATTATTCGCAAACCTAAATATTCCTACAGCGACATTTGAATTTGTAAATATATAGTTAAAACTATTTCCGGATGAAATTCTGCTTTATGTGGAACAAAAATGTAACTCAATGGTAAATATCTATACCTTTGTTCGTCTTCGTGATATGAACTTCTTGGTTTCTCTTTCGTAAAAAGAAGCCTTAAACCGTAACAAACCTTTGCTGATGCAATGGTTACATGTCATTAATAATACATAAGATATATTAAAAAAATAGACTTACTCCACTGTTTTAGAGAAAGCTTTTAATCTTTTTTTCTGGCCATGATGATGGCATCAGGGTACTTTTTTGTACTTGTTATGGTGGATTTTGACTGGTTGCTTTTTAATAATTGCGAAATTATACCAATTCCTCATAACTAAAAGCATCACCCTTAGATAATTAATTCTGGTTATTTCAAGAAGAAACAAAAACAGACCACTTAACTGTTTTACTACATGGATAGAGACCGAAAATATACGCCAACTTCGTATAGCCTTCGTAATGTAACTGTGTTTTACAGTACCATCCCTGGCCGACGGCCATCGCTGTGGCAGATCTGTTTGTAACAGTGAAATGTTGAACAAAAACGTTAATGCATGTTTTAATTCAGTTTTACGCAGCTTTAAGTGTATATGTATGCGCGACAGTCGCGTTCAGGTTGTTTTGAATAATGCTTTCAATGCAAGTCGTATCCCCGTTTAGCGGATCCGGAGATGACTTTGAATATCATTCTTCTTTATTGTATATTCATTTTTATCCCCACCACATCTCACCATGAGAAATTAAACAAAGAAATTGTTCTGTGCAGTGTTAGAAGTATATTTTTTTGTAAGAATGTTAATGTACCTCTCAAGGAACAAAAGACAGTGAGTGAGTGAAATACTTAGTGGTTCACGGTGTGCTAGCGCATGTGCAAACTTAGAGAAACTCGGCTGGCCCAGCTTATAAAGGATGCTCATGAGGCCAGTAGTGTATAGTTCAGAATGGTCAAACTAAGTGCTATAGCAAGAACAAACACCGCAATCCGGCTGGTGTACTCTGGTCTGGGAACCGTACTTACTTTCCTCAGTTTCTGTGGATGTACCCCAGAAGAGATTCCATGTTTGGAGGTCAAATTTAAACCAAGCACCCTCAAGTACCATTCCCCATACCAAAGGGTATGGCTTTCTATCCGTTTTGGTCTGAAATAGGGTATCGATTTTGACCATTTTGGTCTGAAATAGGGTATGATTTGTGCACTCCGGTCTTGAATTTGATATGTTTTTTTCGAAGAAGCTACTTCTCTATCATTAGGTGATAAGACCATCAACAAAAGCCCTTCCTTTTTGTCTTTTAATTGTGTTTAAACCTACCGTGTACGTGAAATAGGTCTAAAAATAGGGTATCGAATTTTTGGTCAGGTCTGAAATAAGGTAGGGAAAATCGCAGATTTTGGTCTGAAATAGGGTAAGGGTTTTAGGAAGCTTGGGCCGCACACCCCCACCCAATTTTTCTGGTAGTACCCCTCCCCCCGGGGTACCATTGCGTATAACCAAAATGCCCCGAGGACACCCGAGGGAAAACAAAGATATCAAGCTATTTTCCTCAAAAAGGGGAAGTAAACCATAATCTGTATTTGGCTATTTTTTAGCACAGCACGAAGAACTTGAAAAAATTGGGCAAGCTGCAATCCATTTCAATCCTTGCCATTCTAAGCCAAAGAGGCTTATTTATAGTTTTGCTAAATCGGCAAAATAATTTGAAACAAAACTGAACTATGATATTATATTTTTCAGCATTTCAAAGTAATTAATAACATAGCTGGTGAATTCGTGTAGTCAAATTCAATTGCGCGAGCGTGCTTCATATTCCTATTGTGCACGCTGATGACGTAGCAGAGGGAATTTCTGCACAATATCTAAACTACCGCGTTGAAAATGTTATAAAACAATTGGTTCATGCGTCAGCTGTGCGTTCATGGAGATATGAAGCACTTGGGAAGTTTGGAGAGCACTCAAGAAGCTACAGTTGCTCTCGGCTACGCCTCGAGCAACTCCCACGCATCTTTCGTGCTCTCCAAACTTCCCGCAAGCTTCATATCTCGATGAACGCACGCTGGCACATGAACCAATTGTTAAATAAAAAACTCGTGAATGGCTCCTTTAAGTGGGAGTAATCGTTGCGGTCAGGTACGACTTAGGGGTATACGGCTGGTACCGCTTCAGGGTGTACGGCTACAACATGTGAGGGAAACCTTGATCTCGGCAAAGGGTACATCTTAGGGATACATACTCGTTATGCAATGCCTTCGAGTGGTACAACATGGAATATCCCACGAATCACTTGTATTTTATTGGAATATATTCAATCCCTCAGGTAAGTGTGTATGCTATAAATTAAAAATGCAAATGACAAGTAGGATATCCCAGCTCCTGCCAAGATGAAAACTTTACCTATCCATTTTATACCATTTCATAGGAAATACTTGGGCCCCGGCAATCACTGAATGCGGTTTAAGCTTGAATTCATTTTAAATTGCTTTGAAATGGCTTAGTGACGTCTACACTGTCAAAATGTTCAGTAATTAAATTTGTGACACTAGAAATGGCGGCAGGGAAGTTTAGGCGGGAATTGCGGATCCCATTGCAGGATGGGAAGGTTGAATGAAATACCGAGCAATATAAAACGGCTTTACTGCATTCTGATTGGCTGATTGCTGACGAGTACGCAACTCATAACACGCTGCGAGTTTCTTTGGAAAGTGCACTTGGAAGGAATATGTCTAGATCTGGCATGTGTTTCTTTCTTGTGTTTTAGCGAGAAGACTGTCATTGATAGCCAGGATGCTGCACATGGCTGGCGCACTATATAACTCAGTAGAGACTTAAAGCAACGACGACTGCAACGGCAACGAAAACGTCATTTCCTAATTAAGCCTATTGGTTTGTGACGTTCTCTTTGCCGTCGCCGTCCTTGTTGCTTAACTCGGCTCTAACGACGTCATGCTCAATAGTTGCGGACGCCAAGGGAAAATGACTTCCGTTTTGAAGGGTGCATCTAAAAATAAATAAATTAAGATTCACATATTCCAGCAAACGCCCCTATACTCGCCTTCTCTGTCCCCGTTATTTCCTCTTGCCGGCGTCAAATCCTCACATTACATGGCCGTTTGAAGATACGAAATTTCTCTTCTCGTGTTGAGAAATATTTCACTCGTTCGCTGCGCTCACTCGAAGAGAAATTTCGTATCTCCGCGCGGCCATGTAATATCCTCTGTCTCACCAAGTAGATGAAGAGTAATTATCATTTTAATAATTTGTCGAGCAGTGGCCAAAACAAATTTTGTTCACTGACATGTTGTTTGTATGTATGAATCTGAATGTAAACCCGGAAAATACCCCTCTTAAAAGATGAAATTTTTAACAGGTGTAACATATTTCTTGAATTACGCTCTCCGGTTCTGAGGCTATTCTCAGTCTAAATTACCCTCTTCGCTATAATCGTAGCCTCATAATTTAAATCTTGTTGCCGTTTTCAAATAAATCACCTACAACTGCAAGATTTAAAATTACCGTAGTCACATTTCTGTAATCATCCCCTAAGGTACTAATTGTTTCTAACAATGGCCGTACATTTTTGTGATTATGAATGTAAGTCAAACCGATGTTTGGTTAAGGGCAGCAGCTGCCTGGACGCAAAAATGGAATGAGAGTGGTGGGGGAATAGTTTATCTGGGTAACATCTCAGAGCTCGTTTTCAAGCAGTCAAAAGGAATAACGGGTATGTAAATATTTCTTTGCTCTTTAGATGATGAGTGTGTAGCAGATCATGTGGATCGGAAAGAACAGGAGTCCGTTGAGAAGTGATTTGTTGGGTGCAAGGACACGCAGCATAAAGTAAACCATTGCAACTTGCTCAACTTTTTTCAGAGCAAACGATCTGACGTGTTAGGATCCAACTATAGTTATCCCATGCAGTACGTTTTAATTTGAAACTGAAGGTCTCCTTTATCTACAAGAAAGTTTAACTTCAGAACTCTGCTCAGTTCTTTCCAAGGATTTAAAACCATTATCTAGTATTAAAAGATAGACGTGTTTTACCGTAATGATTTGTTAATTGAAAGGAAATCAACAAGTGAAATAGATCCTAGCATTGTTCCCTGCTAGTAGAGGTCTCTGGCTCTGGCGGAGCCAGAGACCTCTGCTAGCAGTGAACTAGCATTGGTAACAAATGGCAAGAACAATATTACGTTTTTCCTTGACTTGACTGTTTACTAGCGGTGAATTTGACAATTTAAAGTATTGGTAATATGCACTTAGCCGACAGGCACATCTTCATTAAAAGTTTTTTTTTCTGTAGAGTACATGTTAAAATGTCGTTTCTTGGAACCATTACAATCAATACGGTAGATTTGAAGGATACTAGAAATTAAGAATGTTATTACCATATCGCAATACTTTGTTTTTGCTGACAAGCACGAACTAAAAATGCTCGACAATAGATTATATCTCTTGATTTTATTAAGATTTTTTATTTGTGAGACGAAACGACGAACCGCCGAAACAAAAAATCTTCCACGGTTTCGACCAATTTAATCTTCATTATAAGCCCTTCATATTTTTTTTATGGATGAAATGTCAAGAACCCCAGTACTGAATCTGATTACAACTGAAAAGCAAAAACTGAGCTCTCCACTCAACTGATTGAAGCAGTATACTGATGATGTAGCATTTTTACACATTGCACTGCAATTTGTAACAATGACGGATAATTTTTTGGCTTCTCAAAATGGAAACAATGGGTTATAACGCCCCCAGTCTCAAGCATTTGGCTCAAACTGGCTTTAACATAATTTGAAACTTACTTTTAAGTAATTAAAATTACTATTAGATGTGCACTTTTAAGTAATTACTATTACGGTCAATTAAACTTTTGGTTAGATAATTATCTGTTTTTAAAAGACGCGACCTTACTCAGAAATAAAATGTAAAAAGCGTCGATAAAAGATTGCGAGGTCATTGGACATTGAAAAGACAAATCATGATTCAATAGAAAACATATTATTTCAGTAAATCTGACAGAATTTCGAAAAAGGGAACGAAAATAAGCAATATAAGTAGATACATAACTTTAAATGGTAGTTCTCATGACTTCATTGTGAAACCGAATCATAAATATAATGTTTATCTCAGGCGTCTTCTAAAAAAATGATTCTATCAATCTAAAATCCAATTAAAAAAATGCAAAACAAACAAATAAAGAGAAAACAAGTCAAGGAGAAAGAAACAGATCCGTTTGGTTAAATGAAGGACGAAGGGAGTTCAAGCCCCATTTACCCTACAGAAAAAATGGTTCCGAACCCCCCAAAAAAGTTGGTACGAACCAGATATTTTTGCCGCGTAAACCTTCCGTACCGGCATGCATGTTTGCAAGAAATGGATCCAGACTCGCTTTTTTCTGGTTTTAGGGCCATAGGCGCCTATGGCCCTAAAGCCGAAAAAAAAAAAAGAAAAAAAGGAAAAAAAGAAAAACGAGTCCGGACCCCTTTTACTCTTCGAAAGTGTTTCGTAAACGATTAAAAAATTGGTCCGATCAACTTTTGTTTGGGTCCGGACCCATTTTTTTCTGTAGTGTCAATGGGGCTTTATTCTCTTAATTACAACGTGTGAATTTGCCCTGATTGCATGAGATATTTATAGATCTTACATCGGGCCTGCAAACAACTGAAAATCTTAGAATACAGTAATCAACAATAGCAACCGCAAAAGCTATATTTACTAAGAAGCAATAATTATGGCTACTACATGTTTAATGAAGTCTTCGACTTAAATTACGTGCAAATTACTAGTAAACAGAAGTAAACTGATAATTGTTACAAAGCAGGTTGCAGTAAGCAGTCGTTTGTGAATTTTAAGTAAGCTCCAGAAAGGGTACTGATTTATTTCCAAACCTCAAGAAAGTGGAGTCTCATTAGGTAATGAAATACACTGATGTCAAACGTAAAATGTTTGATGACCAAACAAAATTTGCGTTGGCCTCAAGCGTGATGTTTTATCTGGCCACATATTTCCCTTTTGACTTCACCTGCACAGTTCAGATCATTAACAAACCTCGCTTCCAATAAAGATTTAGCAGCGACCATGAAACAAAACAACTTTGTGAACGGATACAAGGACACCAGTGTCTCCCCAACGATCGAGAAGTTGAAAGATTTTTGTGGCTACACGACAGCTCATGGATTAGGACGCTTGGTGGAGAGCAAGGGTGTTGTTCGTAAGCTGTTCTGGGTGATGGCGTGTCTTGGGGCGTTTATCATGTTTACCAGCCAAGTGATATCTCTGGCCAAACAATATGCGAGCAGACCTGTGGAGACCTATATCGCCATGAAATACGTCAGGGTAAGAGTTTTGTTTGGTAATGTTGTTGAGAGTTTACCAGTAAATGTGATTTTTATGCTCAAGAATAGGTTATTACTTTTATTTATTTATTTATTTATTTA
>JAEMWC010001008.1:275000-310892 GCA_016490735.1 Pachyseris speciosa | reverse complement strand
ACCACCAGCATATGCCCTTAATGAAAAAATCACAGGATTTAAACTGTTCTACAGGGAGCGAGACTCTAAAACACTCCCTAGCCAACTGGTATTTGACAGTTCAGCAGTTCTTACAGCCAAGGTGACTAAACTTAAAAAATACACCGAATACGAATTCCAAGTACTGGCGTTCAACTCTTTTGGAGATGGACTGAGTTTGGTCAACGTGGTGAGGACAAAAGAAGATGGTAAGAGATTAGAAAACAGTTTTAGCACAGCTCTCTTCACAGTCGGCAAGGGTAATAGTAACTTAGTGGGTGGGGCGTTAAGTCAATAGGGGCGTTTCATTGCATTGAAGCTTTCCGCTTTTCATCTTCTACATTCATAAATACTGCGTGTCTAACAAAAACATACCCTTATATGAGTCAAAGAAGCTAGGTTGCAAGGGCTAGAACAAACATAAATTATTCATAGGACGCAGCATGAAAACTGAACACTGAACAATCCAAAATCGCAGCCAAGTGCCTCATAAAACGTTTTTTTTATCTTGGAATGTTCCGCGGGTGACGCGAAAGCGAGTACAAATATCTCACACTATTATTTTAAACTCTGAACTCAGTTTGATTGATTTCCTACAAGCAGCTTGCCTGATAACCTGCTAGCAGAGTCTCCTTTGATCTTCCTAGAAAAATCGGGAGGAGGAAGAGGAATCTTCCCGATTTTTCTAGGGAGATCGAAGGAGACTCTGCTCGAAGGGTACTTGCCTGAAGGACATTATTTAAACATGGTTCAAACTGCCGTTTCTTTTGCCGAGGAAGGAAATAAAGAATCATTCCAAAATTTAAAGTTATTGAAACAAATGAGTTCCAGAAATTTGTATTCTCTAAAAGGCAGCAAACTGTCAAAATCTTTGAAGGAAGCTTAATTATTAACAGGGACGTCGTAAAAATCCCCCAGACGGTAAAAATCTGGATTTTAATTTGTGGAAGACACGAATGTTACTCGTCTACTCGAAAACACTAACAGTGATTAGAAAACATAGCGTCTTTTCACAGCATCGACTGTTGACGTCATCATGGTTTTCTAGTCTTCGCTTAGCCTGAAGAGCAGGCGTTTTTGGGTGTAGGAACACTCGTTTATTGGAACGATTGTAAGAAGCCCGCCATTTTGGATGGGCGGCTAGTAGAGAATTCCTTTTTGGGCTCGCCCCAACTCTCTGGCAGCCCTATCATCCAAGATGGCGGCATAGAGTATTCGTATCCTGTGTCGTATCCTTTATCGCTCGCCCACTAAAATATGCCTGCTTTGCGGGCTAGTCTTCGCTATGTGGTCCAACTTCGTCCGCTAATTTATTCTGGAAAACTGGACTCGTCCTGAAATTTTCCCACCACTCAAGATAGCTATTTCGCTGAGAAAGTTCTATCACAAAGCACTTGTTTGTCCTGATACAACCTATAGCCTTCAAAGAACTTGCTTGTCCACCTCTATTAACTGATTCTTTTTTGTCCAATTTAGAGGAAAACGATCCACATGTAGGAAAGTCGTGTATCTTCAATTATCTGCTGTTTTATCCAAGAATTGTTGCTCATTTTTAAAAGAAAGTCAAAGCTGAATTTTGATTATGGTTGTTTCTCATACTGACAATACCAAAAAAAAAAACACAATTTTGAAAGTTAAAGTCCACAACTTAAGTTCATCCAATTTACTTAGAAATATCTCTTCTGAATAATGTGAAATGACAAGTTAGTTGGATTACTCCACCGAATTCGCCCCAGTTTTTCTTTTATTTGAACATTATTTTAAACACATGGATGCTCAAGGGCTGGCTACAGGGCAGCACTCAAATAAACATCCAGACAAGGAGTCCCTTTTCATCAAAAGCATGTTCCTACATTAACCCAAGATGGCGTCGGAAAAAAACATCCTTTTATGACAAGCTAAAATGATCATGTGGCCTATGACCATGTGACCAATACAACTTTGCCGGGAGTCAATTATATTATTTTTTATCATGTCCTTGGTCTGTGCACGCAGTTCCTTCACAAGCTCCAAGAGACCTTACAGCAACTGCGATGTCTTCTACCAGTATTGCTACAGCTTGGCAGTTACCAGCGGTAGACTCTAGAAATGGAATTATCAGAGGATTTAAATTGTTCTACAAACAGAATGGCCCTATCAAGTCGTCAATCGTTTTTCGGCTTGAATATCCTTCAATTCTGAGCAAAACTGTTACTAGGCTGGATGAGTCTACAGAATATGAATTTCAAGTATTGGCATTTACTGCTGTTGGTGATGGACCAAAGGGACCTGTAGTGGTGGCAAGGACCAAGAGAAAAGAGGAAGATGGTAGGAGATAGTACACAAACTGTAGTAGGAACTTAACTGAGCACGGAGGACAGTAACACCTAAAACGCTTAACCGGCTCCTTAAGCAGTCCACTCCTGTGGGTGGTATTGACATTGACTTCATAACCCAAGCGGAAGTCATTACTATGGTCATGATCAAATGATTTGTGTTCATCATAAATGGTGTTAAAATACGTTTTGTTCAGCTAATTTGATTTGCTCGTTTACGTTAGATTGATATTGATGTGTTATTAATGTGTTATGTTGTGTGTTGAGAAGAATGTGAGTAGTCTCTAATTTTGGTGATGGATTGTGGAGTGGGAGAAACGCGCGCGCGAACTGGGGAGGAGACGCAACGAGAGGGGAGCACCGAAAATTAGAGACTACAGACAAAGCCAGGGAGTTTGACCTTTCACGGCCAATGATTTCAAAGTGTAAATTTCATATCGTCTTTCAAGTCAATTAAGTGCAACAAGTGAGATTCCTTCTCTTGGCTTCCAGTCACTTGCTCCTGTCATCGATAAACTGCGGGAGATGTTACAGCAAATTTTTTTTGTGATGAGCCATAAACATCAAAGAAAGTGGTAGGAAGGCCTCCTAAGAGCCTATCTGTAACGATTTCTGCCCTGTTTGTGATTGCAATTTTCTTGTTAATTACGGGGATTTAAAGCGAAGCGTTTCCAAGGAAAATCCCTACGAGATCACTAAATAGGCCGGAGTGGAGAAAATTATGTCGCCTCATGATCATGGAACTTCTAACGAACTGTGATTTGAGTTTGAACAATAAACTTCACTCTCGTCCCGAGTGTGTGAGAAATGCACCAGGAAAATCCGTACTGCAATTGCACTGTTTCGTTTGTTTCGAGGAAATCTTAGTTCACAAATCGGGCCGCAAAGTTGTTTGAAGTCTGCCACTTATCTTTGCCAATCGCAAGTGAGAGGTTTCAACGCGTTCCCCTTCCAATTAGACTGGAGCCGTCGCCCGAAAAGAGACAGGAAGCGAGAAAAACGAGGATATCCATAAATTGTGGCCCTGATCGCTCAGAGATTAAAGATTTAGTGGTCTTGAATGAAAATGAAAAAACTTTGTCAAAGCGGTTATAATTAGTTGAGACAATCCGGTAATCTGTACGGACTCGATATTATCATGAGTGTTGACAGCGGCGTCTGTACTGTTGACAGGTCTGTAAGAAAGAGCCAATCAGAGTTTTGCGCTTGGAATGTACGCGCCTAATTCAAACTCCCTGGCTTTGTCTGTAGTCTCTTATTTTTGACGTTCCCTCGTGTCGTGTCTCCTCGCAATTTCGCGCGCGCGTGTATTTCTTCCGTTTCCGTTTAGTTATTTTAGGAAGCCTGAAAACCTTACCTTGTTCCTTTTTTTTTGTCCCTCAGTTGTCAGGTGGGTTATAAACTAATTGTGCTTGCCTTGATAAGATCTTTATAGTCATTAATTAGACTGTGAGAAGTATGATTTCAAGATGATTACTTAAGTAGCCTAAATGAGTAGCAAAACTGCCCAAACCTCTGTTTGCTGGTGGAGTTCCTGTTCCTGATGCTTGATGTTAGCTTTCAAAGGTCGGGCATGCGCAGAAAGCAAAATTTCAAGATTGATGGGTTGAAAAGTTTCATCACTCCCTCTCCTTTTACCTTTCGCTTTGTCTCCTCCCTTTTTCTTTCGCTTTTCTTGCCTCGTTTTCATTTTCTCTTGCTGGGCATTTCCTGGGCTTCCTTTCGGTGGGAAAAGATTTGTGGGAAACTTTAGGATCAGAGGATTGGGTGGAAGAAAGTGCAGGTGGGTAGTGGAACAAGATTTTCATTCAAATTTTCAGCTCAACGTTACTTGTTTTTTTTCGCGATTTTTCTCCGGCCTGTTTGACGGGATCGTGCTCATTTGGGTATGGTTTGAAAGATCTCTTCCCCCTACACATGCTACTTGTAAGAGTTGTCCATGAGCATTAAAACTGATGATGTCACAAGGGGTACAAGGGACGGGGCTGTGCGCGGCCGGTTTTGGCCTACATGGGTGCCAATGGGTTAACATTTAGAACCAAGTGAAAAGCACAGGTTAACCAGCCTTCTTCTACATAGAGTGTTCTTGCAGCAACAATGGCAACGAGATCCTTTCAAATATGTAGTATCATTATTTCTGCTTTTTATATTTATCAACACTGATTTATTAGAACAAACACTGAGGTTAGTGCAGTTTCTTGACAGGATGTTATCGTGAACTACAACACTAAACCCTCAAAATGCGTATGCCAAACACAATACTGTTTATGCTTGTCTTGTTTTCGTACTGTAGTTTTTAGAACTTGTGTTACTATATAGCTTTGAAGCACTTGCCCATGAACAATCTCTAACAGGCATTTAATTCTTCGGCATAATGGATGATATTAATACATTTAAAGTGTAACATCGAATTGGCAAACCAGCTTGTCCTTTTATTTACTTAAATTTGTTTTACCTTCAATGAGCTCATGTACCCTTACGGCAAGCTATAACCCGCTGTAGGCCAGCTGAAATAATATAATGAGGATACAAGGAAGCCTAGATAAGTAACTACAAGTACTATAGGTCTGGCATTGTACATCCTAAGAACGGAGTTTAGATTTAATGGTAGTCAATATCTTCAGATACTGCAGGTCTTCCAATGGCAAGTGTCCTGACGATAGTGTTTTCCATCAGTGGTTTCTCCTTGGTTGCCATGCTGCTGGTTGTCAGTGTTAAGTATTACAAAAAGAGAACACAGCAGACAAAAAGGTTAGCACAATTATTTGGTATAGCAGAAGCTAATCTCGTGCCCAGACCTCCAATGACCAAGCGTGAGGGAGGTTGGTACCTGAAGCCGAAACAACGCGAGCGCTGCAAGAAATTATTGTTTAAAATCGGGATTGCTTGGTTATACAGTCAAACCTGTATTAAGCAGACACCCTCGGGACCCTTCCTAATGTCCGCATAATACAGGGTGTAAAGACAGGTTCACTTAGAATTCGTCTGTATTAAGTATTTCTCAGTATGAAACGGTTTGTACCCTGCGAGAACATTAATTTTTCAAGGGGACAAGTTTTCAGGTAACTGGCTGAGACAGAAGTTGATGAACGAAGGTTTTATTTATTATTTTTGCAGACATAATTCCTTTTGCGATATGTGGATAAATAAAATTACTTACTTACTTACTTACTTACTTACTTACATGTCTCAAGGTACACGAATTTCCTGTTTGCCACACAAATGTTTTTCATTGAGGGCACGTATTACTAATTTGATTCCTTTTTTAATCAGAGTACCAACAAAGAGAGAATTTCCTGTTTCTTCTACAGACGTGTCACAACTCTTTTGTCTGCAAAGTTAAATGACCTATCATGTATTAATCGTGGACAAACAACAGGCATCCTTTTTGCGGTGCAATTTAATACAGGTTCTTAACAATAAAAGTCAAGTTTAAAGTGTCTGCATCTGCTTAATAGAGGTGTCCATTGAATACAAGTTTTCTTTATAGTCAATATGGGGGGAAAAGAATAGGACTTAGGTTGCCGTCTTCTTAATAGAGGATGTCCGCTTAATATGGGGTCTTCTTAATACAGGTTTGACTGTACTTCCAACTGGATACTGTAAATGGTTAATGTCCTTTTCAATCAGTGCATGTATGCTTCATGCATGCTGCATACATGCAGGGATGTTTGCATGCATGCCTGCATACATGCAGTGGTCCTTGCATGCATGCAGAAACTAACTACATACATGCAAATCTCTTTGCACACAGTTAGAGCTGCATGCATGCAAGGAAACAAAATCATTCTTGTGTGCATGCAGATTAAATTACTGATTCAGATGTGATTGGGGAACACTGAAACTCGTTAACTCTTTCTTATAATGCGATCTAAGCATTTACTGAGGAAACAAAATTTGACAAGCAGAGTGTGTCATTTTTTTATAATTTTACTTTTCTTAATCCTACGCTAATGAAATTTGATTAATATTGTATAGTATTGTAAGTGTTATTAAAATTTTACATGGTCATAAATAGCTACGGTTACAAAGTCTTGCTTGGAAAAATAGGTGATGATATGTGTTAATGTTGAAGATCTGAAAATGTCGAATTTCATTTCAACACGTTTTGTAGATAATGATAAAGCATTTATTTGCTCTGTACTGTAACCTGTTTCTTCGACTCTTATTAAATACTCAATCACTAAATGTCGTAGCGCTTCGATAAAATAATTCACCACCGCAGGAAACTTATTCGGAGCCTAACGACGCAGCTATTTGGAGAAGCGAATGGAGAGGTGTTGTTTTCTTCTCACATGGATTTTTACATAGTAAAGGTGTTTGCATCTTAATAAATCCTTCTTTGAACTACTATTTTGAATTTTCACACAAAGACCAGAATGCAAAAATTGTCTCAGTTGACGTAAATTTAAATGAAAGCAAATTTTCTTTGTGTAACGTCTAATGCCAATGACCAAAAACTACAGCACGAATTTCTGCTTGATTTAAGCAAATACCTCATGTCCAACACGGATATTCACAGCGTTATTGTGGTGGTGACTGGAACTCCACTTTGCAAGCAATTGATAAAAAAGGAGGCGCCGCGTGGAAACCCATCACCGCTAGAGACAAACTTATAATGATGATGAAGGAATTTACACTCGTTGACATTTTCACTGAACATAATCAACATAAAATAAGCTAGACTTATGAATCCAAAGCACTTAAGTTTTGTACGCGCATTGAATTTTTTTTTAAAGATCGACATCTTACGCAATGGGTTGAACGGATTGACACTAAAGTGTCAAACGCACCTGAACGTCGGGCAGTCGAGCTTACCTTAAACTTTTCTAACGTTAAGCGAGGACGAGAAAATTATACTCTCATCAGTGGAGAATACTCTGGTTTAAATGACAAAGGACTCAAATGGGAATTGATTAAAATGGAACTGAGATGGCTATGCCAAGAATTAAGCTAAAAACGTGACAAAAAAAAGAAACGGATTTTCAAAAGCGGCTTGAGGATCTGGGCAATCTTATCTCAAACGATACTAATACGGAGCGCATGAGACAATTGAGAAAAGAACATATAGCGTGAATGATGTATGACATGAATCATATATTAACTGCGGAAATGAAATCAAATGAAGAATGATCCTCGCAGTTGTGAACGCAATTTATGCAATTGCGAAAAGAAGCCGGGAAAAATTCAGGACTTCAACGGGGTTTGCACCGTGACCTCGCGATTACCGGTGCGGTGCTCTAACCAACTGAGCTATGAAGCCACTGACGTTGGGAGCAGGTCAATTGTGGGTTGATATGTTCCCGTGAAAGAAATGAGTATGATTGATATATGAAATGAATCATATATAAACTGCGGAAATGAAATCAAATAAAGAATGATCCTCGCAGTTGTGAACGCAATTTATGCAATTGCGAAAAGAAGCCTGAAAAAAAATTCAGGACTTCAACGGGGTTTGAACCCGTGACCTCGCGATTACCGGTGCGATGCTCTAACCAACTGAGCTATGAAGCCACTGACGTTCGGAGCAGGTCAATTGTGGGTTCATATGTTCCCGTGAAAGAAATGAGTGTGAATGATATATGAGATGAATCATATATGAACTGCGGAAATGAAATCAAATGACGAATGATCCTCGCAGTTGTGAACGCAATTTATGCAATTGCGAAAAGAAGCCTGAAAAAAAATTCAGCACTTCAACGCGGTTTAAGCCCGTGACCTCGCGATTACCGGTGCGATGCTGTGACCAACTGAGCTATGATGCCACTTACGTTGGGAGCAGGTCAATTGTGGGTTGATATGTTCCCGTGAAAGAAATGAGTGTGAATGATATATGAAATGAATCATATATGGAAGGAATTTACACTCGTTGACATTTTCAGAGAACATAATCAACATAAAATAAGCTATACTTATGAATCTAAAGCACTCAAGTTTTGTTCGCGCATTGACTTTTTTTTTAAAGATCGACATCTTACGCAATGGGTTGAACGGATTGACACTAAAGTGTCAAACGCACCTGAACATCGGGCAGTCGAGCTTACCTTAAACTTTCCTAACGTTAAGCGAGGACGAGAAAATTATACTCTCATCAGTGGAGAATACTCTGGTTTAAATGACAAAGGACTCAAATGGGAATTGATTAAAATGGAACTGAGATGGCTAACAACCCCGTATGCCAAGAATTAAGCTAAAAACGTGACAAAAAAAAGAAACGGATTTTCAAAAGCGGCTTGAGGATCTGGGCAACCTTATCTCAAACGATACTAATACAGCGCATGAGACAATTGAGAAAAGAACATATAGCGTGAATGATATATGAAATGAATCATATATGAACTGCGGAAATGAAATCAAATGAAGAATGATCCTCGCAGTTGTGAACGCAATTTATGCAATTTCGAAAAGAAGCCTGCAAAAAATTCAGGACTTCAACGGGGTTTGCACCCGTGACCTCGCGATTACCGGTGCGATGCTCTAACCAACTAAGCTATGAAGCCACTGACGTTGGGAGCAGGTCAATTGTGGTTTCATATGTTCCCGTGAAAGAAATCAGTGTGAATGATATATGAAATGAATCATATATGAACTGCGGAAATGAAATCAAATGAAGAATGATCCTCCCAGTTGTCAACGCAATTTATACAATTACGAAAAGAAGCCTGAAAAAAAATTCAGGACTTCAACGGGGTTTGAGCCCGTGACCTCGCGATTACCGGTGCGATGCTCTAACCAACTGAGCTATAAGGCCACTGACGTTGGGAGCAGGTCAATTGTGGGTTCATATGTTCCCGTGAAAGAAATGAGTGTGAATGATATATGAAATGAATCATATATGAACTGCGGAAATGAAATCAAATGAAGAATATTCCTCGCAGTTGTGAACGCAATTTATGCAATTGCGAAAAGAAGCCTGAAAAAAAAAATTCAGGACTTCAACGGGGTTTGAACCCGAGACCACGCAATTACCGGTGCGATGCTCTAACCAACTGAGCTATAAAGCCACTGACGTTGGGAGCAGGTCAATTGTGGTTTCATATGTTCCCGTGAAAGAAATCAGTGTGAATGATATATGAAATGAATCATATATGAACTGCGGAAATGAAATCAAATGAAGAATATTCCTCGCAGTTGTGAACGCAATTTATGCAATTGCGAAAAGAAGCCTGAAAAAAAAAATTCAGGACTTCAACGGGGTTTGAACCCGAGACCACGCAATTACCGGTGCGATGCTCTAACCAACTGAGCTATAAAGCCACTGACGTTGGGAGCAGGTCAATTGTGGGTTCATATGTTCCCGTGAAAGAAATGAGTGTGAATGATATATGAAATGAATCATATATGAACTGCGGAAATGAAATCAAATGAAGAATATTCCTCGCAGTTGTGAACGCAATTTATGCAATTGCGAAAAGAAGCCTGAAAAAAAAAATTCAGGACTTCAACGGGGTTTGAACCCGAGACCACACAATTACCGGTGCGATGCTCTAACCAACTTAGCTATGAAAGCACTGACGTTGGGAGCAGGTCAACTGCGAGGATCATTCTTTATTTGATTTCATTTCACGGGAACATATGAACCCACAATTGACCTGCTCCCAACGTCAGTGGCTTCATAGCTCAGTTGGTTAGAGCATCGCACCGGTAATCGCGAGTTCACGGGTTCAATCCCCGTTGAAGTCCTGAATTTTTTCAGGCTTCTTTTCGCAATTACATAAATTGCGTTCACAACTGCGAGGATCATTCTTCATTTGATTTCATTTCCGCAGTTCATATATGATTCATTTCATATATCATTCACACTGATTTCTTTCACGGGAACATATGAACCCACAATTGACCTGCTCCCAACGTCAGTGGCTTCATAGCTCAGTTAGTTAGAGCATCGCACCGGTAATCGCGAGTTCACGGGTTCAATATTCGTTGAAGTCCCGAATTTTTTTGCAGGCTTCTTTTCGCAATTGCATAAATTGCGTTCACAACTGCGAGGATTATTCTTCATTTGATTTCATTTCCGCAATTCATATATGATTCATTTCATATATCATTCACACTCATTTCTTTCACGGGAACATATCAACTCACAATTGACCTGCTCTTAACGTCAGTGGCTTCATAGCTCAGTTGGTTAGAGCATCGCAATGGTAATCGCGAGGTCACGGGTTCAATCCCCGTTGAAGTCCTGAATTTTTTTTCAGGCTTCTTTTCGCAATTGCATAAATTGCGTTGACAACTGCGAGGATCATTCTTCATTTGATTTGAGAATTTATAGCGTATATAGCGTTAAAGGAGGAGCTTCGTCTTATTTTCAAACATAAAGGTAAGGGTTCAATTATTCGCGCGAAAGCAAGATGGATTGAACAAGGCGAAAAACCGTCCATTTTTGTTTAATCTGAAAAAAAAAAGAAATTATAGTCTTTAAAGAGATCGGATGACTAAATGATCCTTGATGAGGGAGAAATATTACGGGAAATTTAATTGTATTATAGAAATCTATTCACGTCTTTTCTGGATGGAGAAAACGATCTGTTCAATGATTTCATTGTAAACCTAGAAATAACAACACTTGAAGATGCAGTAAGAGATGAACTAGAAGGTGAAATGTCTCTTAAGGAATGTCAAGACATTCTCTGTACTTTTAAAAGGGGAAAATCTAGGAGCATGCGTGAACTTGGCTTGTGGCGGCACAGTTTCTGAAGGAGTGAAGCTCCTTTCCTGAATGTTTATAATCCCTGCTTAGTGAAAGTGCTTGCATGAGATATATAGCCTTTTAAGACTTCTGTAAATGACTAACAAAGGCAACAAGCACAAGAGAGGTCAGCGAGGCTGTCTAGAAGTGTTAGGAAACTCGACCAAACACAGCTTTCCTTTCAACACAACGTTTAATCGCCATTTTGATCTCCATACAACTGATACAACTTTCAGGCGATCGGGCAAGTTTACAACAACACTCTACTACTGCCAAAAAAGGGCACGAACAAGGTCACATGACTTAAATGTTGCCTTTCTAGGGTGGGGCGTACCAGTCATAGGTCCAATTTCGTAGGCCTTTTAATTAGTCTCCCTGAACGGGTGTGACGGGCTGTAACATCCTCCCCACCTTGTCCTCCGTCGCGCTGGACATCACTACGTTTAGATTCAGGAATAATAACACTCTGAGCGGGAACGTTCGACTTCAACTTCTCCCCACCGTGTACAAGAACTCGTTTCTTGTTGGCTTGTGGGGCAGCTGATTCTATTTGCAAACTGTGCAAACGTTGTACGGGCCTAGTTAGCGTGCTCCTTTGAACTCTGACTGTTGCGGTTCGCACAAGTCCGTCTTTACCAGGATGGACTTCTTCGACTCTGGCTAACGGCTATCTCCACGAGAAGTGTTATCTTCAGAGACCAGTACGATATCTCCAACTTGAATGGGGGGGGGGGGGGGAGTTGTTTCCTTCTGCCACTTGTTTCCCACAGTTAACTGGTACAGGTATACTTGCTTCCAACGCTTCCAGTAGTGATTGAGCAATCTTTGCAGATAAAGATACCTCTCCATGATTCTCTTACTAGACACTTCGAATTTATCGTTGTCAGGGTCAAGCAGCTGATTGAGCGATCAACCAATGGCAAGATGAGTGGGTGTGATAGGTAACGGATCTCTGTGGTCATCACTTACTGCCGCCAAAGTTATTGAGTTGATTACATCTTCTTTTCCAGTGAGAAGTGTATTCTGCTCGTTGAAGGTGAGAAGTGCTCTTCCAAGAACTTTGCGCAGTGGTTCCTTAACCGCTCTACAAAATCGTTCCCACTATCCTCCTCTCCAGGGCGAGCGCTCTGTGATGAATCTCCACTTAATCCCTTTAATAGAGAACTCCGACTTGATTCGATCTTGGTCCAAAGTCTCCCACAATGATTGGCTCTGTGACTTCGGCTGGTCATACAACTTCTTAATTTGTCTACTTGCGGCTTTGAGGGCTCTTGCATTGTCTGACCATACTGTATGGCAAAGACCTCTGCGATTTGTCATACGACTGAAGGCTTGTAGAAATTCATCTGTCGCTAGGCCATTTGTAAGCTCCAAGTGAACCATACGCGTCGATGCGCATGTAAACACGCAAACATATGCTTTCTTCACACTCGAGCCCTCCTTTACGTATAAGGGTCCGGCAAAGTCAGTACCGATATGTGTAAATGGTAACGAGGTTAACACTCTTTCCTCAGGTAGTGGCCCCATCTTCTGTGTACAAGGTCCAACTCGCTGTCTCTGGCAAAGTACACATCTTCTGATAACGCTTTTAGTCTCGGGTATTCCTGGGTAAGCCAAATTTTCTGTCTTAAGACTGATAGTACAGTTTCTGGACCAGCATGTAACATCTTAACATTTAGCTGCACTTTTATGCCTTTTACGCCCCTTATGGGCGGAAGAAAACGCAAGAAACGTGGATCTAGCTCTTCAGGAACTGAAGAAGTCATGGTCGCTTCGGCAACCAATGGTGACCACAGCTTATACAACGAATTGAAAAACTCTCTCGATAGCCTAAGGCAAGTAGTCTCAAAAGGATTTATCAAACTACACACTGACGTGGACAAATTAAGATTTGAATTTAAAACTGAAATAGACGCAGTAAAATTGTCGATCAAAGACATCGAGAAAAGCCTGAGCTACACCCAGAGTGAAGTTGAAGACCTCAAAGAGCATTTTTAGATGGAGACGAAGGAACATTCGAAAGAAATGCTCACCTTGAGCGAGAAGATTGTTCACTTGGAAGGGAGATTAAAACAAGAAATTGAAAAAAATATAACTTTGGAACTGTATACACGTCGCAAGAACCTACGCTTCAATAACATCGAAGAGAAGGAACATGAGGACTGCAAAGCGGTAATGTATAATATCTTAGAGAAAGAGCTTGGCGTTTATACTACTAAAATTAGATTTCATGCGGTCCATTGAATTGGCAAGAAGATTCATGGCAGGCGCAGACCAATTATTGCAAAAACACGATTATCGGCGAACGCAAAAACGGGGGCCTGAACATGATTGATTATACTTTAATGAAGAAAGCCCTAAAGTCCATCTGAATTAAACGTTTTCATGCAAGCGAGAATTCAGCATGGACGGTTATTCCCAATGAAGCTACTTTACACCTGGGAGGCTTAGCCTTCCTCTCGACCTGTAACTGTGGCAGTAGAGATCTTAACATCGGTGAGCTACCACTTTTTTATGAGAGAATGCTACAATCCTGGTTTGAGTTTAAGGATAGGCAGAGTAATAAAATGCCATGCACAAGGCAAATGATTATATGGAATAAAAACCATATTAAAATTGATAACAAGACGATCTTCTTCCGTACTTGTTTTGATAAAGGAATCTACACCTTAAAAGACCTTCTCGACCACAATCTAGATTTCCTTAGTCTTGAAGAATTCAAACTCCGATACCAGATGGAAACGAATTTTTTTAACTATTATGGAGTAATAAACGCTATTCCTCAAGAATATAAAAAGGCAATAAGGCAAACCGGTGTGTAGCAAGGGCATCATACACAACCATAGGAAAACGTAAAAGTGCTAACAACGAAAGCCATACATAGAAGTTTCGTGAAACACGTTTTTGAAGAACCCACCTCAAAACATCGCCTTATTTCCAATGGGTTAACACCGGACCAAATAAGCAAATACTTTAACTTAGCCTTCTCCATCACTAAAGAAACTAAGTTAGCTATGTTCCAGTACAAAACTTTACGTGATATTGTTTTTACCAAAAGCAAATTATTTAAAGCCAAACTTGCGAGCAGCGATCTTTGTTATCTGTGCTCAAAAACAAAACAGGATCTTGAGCATATGCTAGTTTTATGTCCAGTGGTATCGGAGTTCTGGAAACTTTTTTTGGATTGGTATGAGACATGCACAGCAACAAAATTAAAATTGTCAACTGTCAAAATCTTATATGGAATCATTGAGAAAGACCGCCTCACTAACTTAACTAATCACCTCTTACTACTTGCAAAATACTATATATACTGTTGTAGTATCAGTGAAGAATCTTTGTCTATTAGTGCATATCTAACAATAGTGAAAGACAAAGCTGAAATTGAAAAACAAATATCAACGAGGACCAATTCGCCTGAACGTTACGACAGTAAATGGAAGCCTCTAATCGACAATAAGTTTCTAACTTAATTAAAGCCGTACTTCACCTTTTCTTGGTACACTGTAGGATATAGCACAGCATTTTTGTTTGTTTTTTTTGTTGTTGTTTTGTTGTTGTTGTTTGTTTGTTTGTCTTTTTATCGTAATGAATGTAACTAAGTATTTGTACTTTGTATTGTGAGTATTATTAGTAAGTATTACAAAGGTAAAGCAAATATGGTTATAAGCTAACTCGACTGAATTCAATAAAAGTTACAGTCCTTCCTTCAAAAAAAAAATAATAATAATAATAAAATAAAATCTCCGATCAGGCAAAATTAATTATTGCAAGATTTGTCTGCCGGGAAGACCGAGACAAAGTCTGGTCGGTAAGAGGTAAGCTTAAGGAATCTATTACACATGCTGATGCATACATCACAGAGGATTATGCGAGGGCTGTCTAGGAGGAACGGAAGGTATTGATTAAAGCTATGATGAAAGCCGCTAGGAACATGGTCTAAGCGATGCCAAAGTGAAAGGTCGATTTCTGTTCATAAACAATGAAAGATATGATTTTAAAAGTGTACCCGAGTATCTTATGCAACCTCAAACCTAGTATTATTTACTGGCAAGCCTATGTTTTCTTTTCGCCGCTGAAATAATGAAATCTTTCCATGCAAATCTTTTGTAGTGAAAACAAGTTCAAATCAATAGCTATTTCCAAGATGCACACCCAAATTCTTGATTGGCAATAGAAATCCTGTCAAGTTCAGGATGGTCGTTATCACCTATGAACGCTGCTGGGACCTCAGTCTAACAATAGTGTTTTTTTATATGTTAATGTTTTGGTGTTATTTGTCTATACGTGTAGCTCGTAAGCTAAAATACGAGATCTACTTCAATTTCATTCTGACTCGACCGATGTTAGCTGTTTTAAATGCAAGGTTTTTATTCAGAATGGTAATGGATCTTAAAATATGTTCACTTAATGTTCGGGGTTTGGAACAAAGACTGAAAAGAAGGAAATCATTTAATAGGCTAAGAGCAAAAACGTTTTCAATTTATCTGCATCAAGAAACACACTGTTCTGAAAACACAAATACAATTTGGTCATCCGAATGGGGCTATAAAACTTTGTTTAGCTGCTGCTTTAGCGCCAGTGGTGGAGTAGCAATTCTCTTTAACAACAATTTCGCCTTTCAAGGATACTTCACAAATTAATGTGATCAAGTAAGCTGAAGCCACTCAAAAGGCACTAAGGCCACAAGGTAGCGGGCATTACTCCTTAAATCTACCAAAGCAAAGATTGAGCCCAAGCATTAGCAGCCATGGACAGCTGTTTCGGCCTTGTTAGGCCTCATCAGCATGGCATAGCTAATGCTCAGGCTCAAGTACCCACATATCAATAAAACAAGCAATGAAAACGTAAAGCTTGTGGGATGTGGCTGGAGTGACAAGGATACTTCACAAATTAATGTGATCAAGTAAGCTGAAGCCACTCAAAAGGCAGTAAGGCCACAAGGTAGCGGGCATTACCCCTTAAATCTACCAAAGCAAAGATTGAGCCCAAGCATTAGCAGCCATGGACAGCTGTTTGAGTGGCTTCAGCTTACTTGATCACATTAATTTGTGAAGTATCCTTGTCACTCCAGCCACATCCCACAAGCTTTACGTTTTAATTTCGCCTTTCAGCTTGAAAGATCGTATTCGGATCTCAAGGGCAGATTTATTATTTGTGATATTAAAACAAATGAAAAGTTTTTCACTCTGGCCACAATCTACACACCAAATGATGACGACCCAGCCTTTTTTGAGATTTTTTTCAGCCACTTGCAAGATTTTCATTGTGACGATATAATTTTAGGTGGTGATTTCAATTTAATACTCAATCTAGAAAAGGACAAGAAAGGTGGTCTTGCCAAAACCCACGCAAAAGCAGTTAATGTAATCAACGAGTACGCTACAAAATTCGATTTGGTTGATGCATGGAGAGTATCTAACCCTGACATCCTGAGATACACATGGCGTACAAGGAAACCCTAAATCCATTGTCGATTAGATTTTTTCTTAGTGAGTCAGAGTCTAATGTGTAACGTCACGTACACGGACATCTCGGCGGGCTTTAAAACAGATCATTCGATGGTGACAATTCAAATTGCAATTCACAGCAATCCAAGTGGACCAGGCTTTTGGAAACTAAATACGTCGTTTTTATCAGAGACGGACTACATAAATCAAATTAGGGCAACCATCGAGGATGTTAAGGATAAATATCAAAGTGATAAATCAGTGAATGCCTCCCTGTTATGGCAAATGATTAAGTTAAAAGTTAGAGAACAAACTCTGAGATATGAAAAAATAAAAAAGGCAAAAATGTTGCAAGAAGAAGAAGAACTGGAGAAGAAAATTAACATATTGCAGAGGCAAATTGATTCAGGGTGTAATAACGCCAACGAAAGGCTAGTGATTAATATTCAATTAGAAGAAAAAACGAAGGAATTAGAAAAGATAATTGCATACAGAACAAAGGGAGCGATATTGAGGGCAAAATGCAGATGGTACAATGAAGGTGAAAAAAATTCAAAGTATTTCCTAAATCTTGAAAAAAGGCACTTCAAAAATGGCGTAATCAGTCAACTTAAATTAGGTGACAATGAATTTGCCAGCTCAGACAAAGAAATTTTGTCTGAATGCGAAACCTTTTACAGAAATATCTATAGTTCCAAAACGGACTGCGATGATTCACAAACTAACGACCTATTTTTTGGAATCACTGTTTCAAAATCATTGAACCTTGACGAAAAAGAAAAATGCGAGGGTATGTTAACCAAAGCAGAATGCTTACAAGCTCTAAAAAGTATGAAACCCGGAAAAACGCCAGGCTCGGATGGTTTGCCTATAGAATTTTATAAAGTTTTTTGGATGAAATCTCGGACTGCCTTTTAAACGCAATTAACTACGCTTATACTGAAGGAAATTCTCAATAAGTCAAAGACGTGGGATCATTAAGTTTATACCCAAAAAAAAAGCAGAACCTTAATTTGTTAAAAATTGGCGGCAAATTACTCTACTGAACTCCGACTATAAAATAGCGGCTAAGGCCATTGCAAATCGACTCCAAACTGTACTTCCAAATCTAATAAATAGCGACCAAACCGGTTTTCTTAAAGGAAGATTCATTGGTGAAAACATAAGATTAATCGATGGCTTAATAAATCATAATGCTCCTCATGATATTTCCGGACTGTTAATGTTTCTAGATTTCGAATAAGCGTGTGATACAGTTGAATGGTCGTTTGTATGGAAAACGCTAGGTTCTTTCAATTTCGGATCGTCATTAACAAGCTGGATCAAATTGTGCAACCGTAACATAGAGAGCTGCGTCCTTAATAATGGATGGGACAGCAGTTACTTCACCCCCGAAAGAGGAGTCAGGCAAGGTTGCCCTCTATCCCCTTATATTTTCATCCTTTGTGCAGAAATATTAGCCAACAAAATACGAGAAAACAAAGACATAAAAGGGATCACTGTGTGTGGAAATGAAATCAAGATTAGTCAACATGCTGACGATACTACTATGATTTTAGACGGCTCAAAAAAATCCTTTACATCTGCCTTACTCGACCTAGAACTTTTCGGTGCGATATCTGGCTTGCGGCTTAACAACAAGAAAACAGAAATTCTCTGGACTGGGGCTTGCGCTGGGCGTCAAGATAAATTATGTTCCGAAAAAGATTTCTGATGGTTTACAGACAAACGTAAGGCCTTAGGTGTCTGGATTTCGACCGATCCCATGGTTAGCATGAAAGCAACCTACAACAAAAAATTAACAAAGGTTAGGAACTGCTTAAGCTGCTGGGAATACCGTCGTCTAAGCCTATTAGGGAAAATCGTTGTATTAAAAAGTTTAATCGCCTCTCAGCTGTTTATATTCTATCACCATTGCCAACAAACCACCCAGCTTTAGATGAGATTAACAACATGTTCTACAACTTTCTCTGGAGTGGAAGAGCGGACAAAATTAAGCGAGATGTAATGATCAGTGATTATAAAAATGGAGGTTTTAAGGATGATCGACATTAAATCTTTTAATAAAGCGCTCAAATCAGCATGGGTCAAAAAATATTTGGACAATGATAATCATGACAAATGGAAATTGTTCTTTGACTCTGAATTACACGATTTCGGCGGGAATGTTATCTTTAAGGGTAACCTCAACAAAAATGATTTGGCAAAGTTTATACATACATCTGACGCCTTTACAACAGAAATTCTAAAAATATGGTCAAAAATCAGTTGTGAAGATAACATAACCTCTACCGAAAATTTGCTCTCCTTACCTCTCTGGCAAAATTCACTTGTGAGAATTGAAAATAGACCTATTTACTACAAATCATGGTCTTCCAAAGGAATACAAAACGGCAGGCATTTAATAAAAGACGCAGATAACTTGCTATCTTTCACTGAATTCGAGAAACGCTTCGACGTCAAAACCAATTTTCTTGTTTATCGCGGTGTGGTATCGTGCATAAAAGTGTTAAGGAATGTCATACAAAACCAAAATGAAAAAAGCAGAAATCTCAGCACTTTTGTTATAAAAGCTCCTAAATCGAATAGATTGGCATACAAAAAGCTAGTCAGCGCTAAACAGAGCAGCTCTAAGAAACGCCAAGAGAAATGGTGTGTGAACTGCAATCTTGAGTGCTCCAAAACAATTGATTGGGAGATGGCTTACGAACTCCCCTTCTGCAACACTAAAGCTACCAAATTAATTATTTTCCAGTTTAAACTCATTCACAGGCGTTTAGCGATAAATGATTTTCTAAATAAAATAGGCATTCGAGAAAATGATATGTGTACCTTTTGAAGAACAGAGAAAGAGTCCCTTTTTCATTTATTTTAGTGGTGTAGCGAGACGACTTGTTTTTGGCAGGGCTTTATGAGATGGTTGGCCGAAAACCAAATAAAACTAAAATACAACATCTTCACTCCCGACATAATAATTGGCCTGAGGTCGGACATCCTATCCAACACAAAGCAATACTTTTACTTCCTTGTTGCCAGATATTATATATGGTCTTGCAAAACAAAGGAAGTACTCCCAAAAATTGAAAGATTTTCTACTTTTCTATCATCCTCAGTACCTTTTGAATCTTAAAGCCCTCCCCTCCAAAAAAGGGGAAAATAAAAATAAAATAAAATATAAAGTACCGTAAAGGTCTTAATGGAAGCCATGCATGCACAGCATAGATTAATAATTTAGCTGAGAAATTGTAATAATGACCGTATTATGTTCATAGCTTTCTGAATACATGTATGTTTAGTAGTTCTGTAGTAGTCTGTTAGTAATGCGATGTAAATAAAATGTTATCTATCTATCTATTAAAAACATCTTGAATCAACTTTGCAACTGCTGGGTGTCCGTGCGGTAAGATTATTTGGTGCTTGTTCTCTTCAGGAAGATTGGCAAAGTGTAATCTTCCACCTACTCTAATCACTTGATCATCTTTGTCGTAATAAGGGTCTGACCTTAGGAGGCGACCACTGCTAGGTAATGCTCTTCCAGCTTTCAACTGATGGTAGTCTTCTTTATAGACCTCATCTTGAATCCACATACAGCACTTTAACTCTGCCTGTCTCATCTCCCCCGCGAACAATTTCGTCTCCTTAGACTTCGATCTCGTCTTGAACAATTTAATGGCTCTCAGGACGTATCCATCAGTGGCTCTACTAAAACTGCAGTACAAGCATGAATAACTCTTCTTTCCTTTTCGCAAGCTTCATTCACGATCCCCTTATTTCGTGGCTGAGTAGGTTGAGCCTCATAGGGATGCAAAAGCCACGAGGGTCCTTTCCACCAAAGCGTGCTTGGAATCATGTCACCATAGGTCAATCCACGTGTCAAATAATCTGCAGGATTCTCCTGGCCAGGACAGTACTTCCAACATTCAGGATCCCATGTCGACTGTATCTCCACTACTCGGTTTGCTACGAACGGCTTCCGGCAAGAACTCTGCCCTCGGATCCATTGAAGCGCCACCATGCTGTCTGTATAACACACGACGTTATCAATCTTGACTAGCAAAGTCTCTACCACAAATTTAAGCAATCTAGCATTTACTAATGCCGCTAGAAGCTCTAGTCTTGGAAGTGACACTGTCTTGATAGGTGCAACTCTGGATTTTGACATCACTAGCTGTGACGAAATCTGTCCTTGCTTATCTGTTACTCGAATATACACTGCAGCTCCATACGCCTTTGGCGAAGCATCTCCGAAACCGTGTAGTTCTATCCTAGAGCAAGGGATGATGCCGTTCCCCAAGCAACAGGGAATGGTCACATCTTTAAACTGCAACAAATCTGATTTTCATTATCACCATCTCTCTCCAGTGACACTGTCCAATTGGTCATCCCACTGTAATCCTTTCCGCCACAGCTCTTGGAAAAGGATTTTGACTCTTACAGTAAAAGGCGATATCAGTCCCATTGGGTCAAACACTTTTGATGCTAGGCTTAGTACACCTCTCTTCGTCCTTGTGTCATGACATGAGATAATGCTATTTGGTGTCAGGAATCTGAAGCAGTCAGCGGTCAAGTCCCACGACACGCCAAGTGCCTTGAGTGCTCACTTGAATCAAACTCTACTAGTGGCAACGAAGCTCTCTTAGCTGGGTCTATGCTACCCATTACAAGCTATGCGTTGCTTGCCCACTTTGTTAAGTTAAACGCTGCAGTCATCATGATCTCTGACATCTCCTGTTGAAGTTTCAAGGCAGAGATGTCTGTCTCGGCTCCCGTTAAGCAGTCATCCACATACATGTTTTGTAGGATTTCCCTTGTGGCATCAGGGTATGTCTCTCCATACTTATTGGCATGATTGTGAACAGTTGCGATTGCAAGAAATGGAGTAGAGTTTACTCCAAATGTCAATCTTTGCATTCTGTAGACTTTGGGTGGTTTGTTGACCAACAAATCTCTCCATAGATACCGGTGTACATCTTGATCTTTAGGTGCGAGCTTCACTTAAAGAAACATCTTCTCAACATCTGCTATCAGACCGACTCTGTGGGTACGACAACGGATGAGAACAGATGCCAGATAAGGTTGTAGTGCAGGCCCAGGAAGGACACAATCGTTAAGAGAAGCACCACCCTCTTCTCGTGTGGAGGCGTCAAATACAATTCTGCATTTTGTTGTCTTCTTATCTGTGCGGAACACTGCGTGGTGTGGTATATGCTGGACAGTACCAACTTCACTTTCCTTCTCAGGTCCTTCTTCTGCAAAACCTTTCTCTGCATATTGGTTGATTGCAGCACTGTAAGCTTCAGCTCTAACAGGATCTCGTTTCAGCCTCCTTTCGATGCTTTCGAGTCGTTTCAAAGCTTGTGTGTAATTGTTCTCCAGTCTTGGGTGATCTTTCTTCCAGGGTAGTTGAACTTCATAGTTTTGTCCATCAAATTTTAGCCCTCTGTTGAACCCAGTGACTGCACATTCTTCCTCTTGAGACATAATTGCATTCTCTGCTTCAGTAATACCAATCGATTCTAGTTCCCAGGAGCGCCTTAAAATTTCAATGACATCATTGTTCTCTACTACTGTTAACATGGATGTGGTGCACTTTGAAGAGCGATCGATGGCTCCTGTGAGAATCCAGCCAAAGTGAGATTTCACAGCAATTAGTAAATCGACAGTTGGTCCTCTCTTGTGTATCCCAGTTACAAATGAGTAATAGTAATCAGCACCGATAAGAACATCAACTTGAACTCAATTACGAGGGTAGGAATCTGCGAGTGTTAAACCTTGTACGTGAGGATTGTTCTGAAGATTCAACTTGACAGGACCTAGGGGGTTGCAAATCTTTGGAATGGTAAGAGCTTCCATTTCTACAGCCTCTGTTGGTTCTCCCTTGATTGGTAAAAGACTGAATCGCACTCTTTGCAATCTCTTGGTTTCACTGGCTTCTCCCCCAAGAGTTGTGACACTCAATAACTCTGTGGGACCTTGCAGGCCAATGCTCTCTGCAATGTTCTTACGAATGTACGAGCGTTGACTGCCAGAATCTACAAGAACACGGACGGTCATTTCCTGACCATTCACAGGCGGAGTAGTTTGGGTTGAAGCCAATCCACTAAGGGTGCTATCGGTCAAGCGTTGAGGTGAAGTGCTGAGTAAATGCTGAGTTTGGATACAGGGGTGTGGTCATTAGGGGCAGGCCATGCGGTTAATATAAGTGTCGATTATTCTTTTAAGGACAAATCTTGGAAGATTGGCATTAATCACTTTCAACCTCTATTGTCTCAGCTCTCACTTTGTAACATCTATGCGCCGAATAATCAAACTGATCAGTTGCAATTTATTCCCGACTTGAATAACTGTTTAGTGGACGAGACAGAACTGACAACACTTATTGTGGGAGGTGATTGGAACTGCACACTAATGAAAAAAGGTAAGAAAAGGTGGCAACCCTTGGAAACAAACGAGTTTTAGAAATTTTGTTTTGATCTCTATGGAGATGTTAAATCTGATCGACGTACAAAAAAACACAGCATCCGAATACTAACATATATACCTACTTTTCCAAGTCGCTCGGGGTCAAGTCGAAAATAGACTTTTTCCTCGTTGCCAAAAATTTAACACAATACGTAAAACAAGTCGGTGTACGAACTTCTGTTCCTCCAGATCATAATGCCGTCTACTTAGTACTCGCTTGGCCCGAGGTAACTCCCCGTGGACCGGGCTTTTGGAAGTTTAGCAACTCCCTCCTTGATGATGATGATGATGAATATGTAAAATGATACATGACTTGTATCCACATCTTCGAGAAAAGTACAATTACATCCTAGATAAACGGTTATTTTGGGAAATGCTCAAAATGGAAATTAGGTCCCAAACTATCGCCTTTGCTAAAGGAAAAGCAAGGGTTTTTAACCAACGCAAAGTTGAAGTAAGAGAGCTGTTAGATACATTAGATGATGTAATTTGTAATAACGGTAACCTAGAAAATCTAACTAGTGAATTGAAACAGTACGATGATCTTAAGCAAGAACTGCATTTGATCTATGAAAAAAACAAACAAAAGCGGCCATGTATAGATCGAAGTGCCGATGGGTTGAATGTGGGGAAAAACCTACTAGATACGTTTTAAACCTGGAGAAAAGAAATTGTAACTGAGAAAGTGATTATGGAACTAGAAGATGAAAACGGAGACGTTTTTGTAGACAAAAAGCAAATCCTAACAACAATTGAATCATTTTACAAAGATCGCTATTCTTCCAAAATAGCTGCATCCGAAGTGGAATTTAGTAAATTTACGCATAACATCAATTTTCCTCAACTCTCAGATGATAAACGGGACCAAATTGAACGCCCTCTGACTTTGAAAGAATGTCAGGCTGTACTCAGTTCATTCAGCAATGGAAGATCTCCGGGAGAGGATGGTTTTACGATCGAACTTTACAACCAATTTTTTGGGTTGGTGGGAAGTGGTTTAGTAGCAAGCATAAATTGCGCCCATGAGAAGGGGAAACTATCAATTTCTCAGCGACGTGGAATTATCACGCTGATACCTAAACAAGAAAGTTCATTATTGGATCTTAAGAATTGGCGCACGATAACACTGTTTAACAATGACTATAAGATAGCATCTAAAGCCATAGCAAAGAGAATCGAGGCAGTTATTCCGCGTCTTATTCATACGCATCAAACAGGATTCATAAAAGGACGATACAGTGGTGAGAACATCCGACTTACAAGTGATTTGTTGGAACAAACAAAAACTGACAAAGCTTCGTGTATACTACTGTCGATGGACTTTCGGAAAGCGTTTGATACCCTAGAATAGTCATTTATGCATTATGCATTAAAACTCTACAACTTTAAAGAAAGCAGAAGACGCTGGATCAAAGTTTTTTACACAGACATAGAGAGCACAGTCATCAAGAATGGCTTCTCCACTGACTGGCTAAAACCCTCTGTGGGGGTAGACAAGGTTGTCCTCTCTCCCCTTTCTTATTCGTTTTAACTGTTGAATTCATGGCTAACAAAATTCGCCAAAGCGAAAACGTGAAAGGTATTTCTATTTGTGGCAATGAAGTCAAGCTAAGCCAATTCGCGGATGACACAAGGCTCATGTGTGCAGATTTAAAATCAGTTGAAAACGCAATATCAGTCGTTATGGACTTTGGTAGTATCTCGGGCCTTAACCTAAACAAAGAGAAAACAAAGGCAATGTGTCTCGGGAAAAGTGCTAATAATAAGAATGCATCGCTCCAACTGAAATGGGTTAATGGGCCGACGAGGTTCCTAGGCATTTTTTATCTTATGATAAAAAAGGAAATGACCATCAAAATTTTGTTATTAAAATCCAAAAATTACAATCCAATCTTGACATATGGAGATCCCGGGACTTAACTTTGTTTGGCAGAGTACTAATTACTAAATTACTTGGAATATCGCCACTGGTTTATTCTCCTTCAATTGTTGATGTCCCTGACGGTTTAGAAGATAACGTAAAAAAGCGCCTTTTTCCAATTTCTATGGAAAAATAAGAGAGACAGAATTAAAAGAACAGGATTATACCAGGATTATGGCAATGGCGGTCTGCGTATGCTAGACTTTGGCACTGTGCTTAAAAGTTTAAGATTAGCATAAATCCCTAGACTTTTGAAGCCTGGTTTCTCAAACTGGAAAACTGTCCCTGAAGTTTCTTCTAACATGCAATTACAATGCTAAATTTGTAGAAAACTTGCCAAAATTTTACAAAGATATTTTATCATTTTTTCGTGAATTAAAAATACTCTATGGAAGAAACCTCACTGACGAAACAATCTTATTTAACAATCAAGAAATACTGATCGGAGGCAAACCATTTGTAAACGAAGAGGATACCTTACAAATTAATGTGATTCTGTAAGCTGAAGCCGCTCTAAAGTGCCTTTAGAGTAGCTTCAGCTTACCAAATCACATTAATTTGTGAGGTATCCTTTTCACTCCAGCCACATCCCACAAGCTTTACGTTTTCACCATTTGTAAACGACGAGTGGCTCGCTAAGGGCATTTGTTCGATACGACATCTCTTGGATAGGGATAGTAATTTCCTAGACTTTGCTTGCTTTCGGGAAAAATACTTGCTAACTAAAACCAACGTTTTACAGTATTATCAGGTTGTGAGTGCTGTTCCCAAGCGTCTGTTAATTAAAGCAAGGACAGCCGAAGACTCTCGTGCCGAGTGCAATTTAATTGAACCAAATTTGTCCTCCTTTCCTCTAGCAGACAAAGTGGTCGAAATATTAGATTAAATAGCGACATTTTGGAACAAACAAGACTCCAAAACATCCCGGGTATTCTCCTGCAACTGGATTTTCAAAACGCCATTGACACAATTGAATGGAAATTTATCCAAAGAACCATGACATTGTTTAATTTCGGAGAGTCTATTCAACGTTGGGACTCTACCTTTTACGTTGATGAGTTCCGTTTTAAATAATGGTTTCAATACAAACTATTTTGCACTTTCAAGAGGAGTTAGACAAGGATGTCCCTCATCCCCCTACCTCTTTATTTTGGCAGTCGAACTATTAGCTTGTAAGATTAGACAAGATAAGGAAATCCCGGTAATCAATGTCTTTCAAAGGGAATTTAAAATAAGTCAATTTGCCGACGACACAAGAATAGCAATTCAGTTAGAAAAGCCACCACTGTATTAGACCAATTTGGTGACATGTCTGGCCCAAGATTAAACCCTTCGAAAACCAAAGTTCTGTGGCTTGGACCTTGGAGCCATTGTAAAGAGAAACCCTTTGGATTCAAGTGGCCTGAAGAACCCGTTCGAGTGTTAGGGACGTACATTTCTTATGATGAAAAAAAAAAATGACCACAGAAATTGCAAACGGTCTTCAACATTCGGAATTGTCGCAATCTTACATTATTTGGAAGATGTCTCATAGCCAAAAGCCTTGGAATCTCGCAGCTGGTTCATACAATTTCAAGCCTTAACATCTCTAATGACTATATCCATGCTGTAAATTCTCTGATTTTTAAATTCATCTGGAAAAATAAAAAGGAGAAAATCAAACAGAAAGTAATGGTCTCTGGCTACAACAAAGGAGGTTTACGCGCACCTAGTATAGATGTCATGGCAAAATCGTTGCATCTAGCATGGATTTCCAGACTTCTATCGGAAGAAAAAACTTCCGAGGAATCCTGGAAGGTCATCCCCAGTTACCTGCTTGATAAGTTTGGTGGTCTCAATTTTTTGCTAAGATAATTGCGACCAAACGTTTCTGGCGTGGATTAAATTACTCCAGTTTTATAAATCAATTCTTCAAGGTTTCTTAGAGCTCAAATCATCCTACAAAGATTCTTCAAGTCAGGAATTTGCCTTATTTAATAACAAAGAGATTTCATTGGATGAATCCACTATCTTCAATAAAAATTGATTTGACAAAGGCGTTTACCTTATCTAAGACCTTTTGAATGTGGATGGTCAATCAGTACCCAGAATTCATAGAGAAATACCATGTACAGTGTAATTTTCTTGTCTATCTGCAAGTTATATCCGCAATCCCTAGTCATCTCCTGGAGAAGGCGAGGGTAACCACAATAGATAAAACAAATTTCTTGTTAGAATCCACGTTTTCACTCTCCACAGAAATATCTTTAAATCTCCTTGTAAAGAAAAACAAATATTATTATCGTCTATTCATCAACAATGAGAAAATCGAACTCAAGGCAAACACAAAATGGGCTTGAGACTTACAAATCACTCTAGAGGCGATATTAAAAGTATATGCAAAGATATTAAGCTAAGACAATTCTACATCAAACTCCCACATAGAACGATAGTTTCCATAAAGGAGCTGCTCATGTATGGTATAGAAGACAATAATGCTTTGTGAATATTGCCAAATGAATGACTCAATAATTCACTCTTTCCAAAATTGTACTTTGACTAAACAATTCTTTTCTGAAGTTATAAAATGGTTCAATAATGAAAATGCTACCTCCCTACGCTTCTCACAGATGGAAATATAATTTGGTATTAAAATTGTTGATAAAAATACAGAGTCGTATTTTTTTAAAAAGCTCAACTTCACCCTCCTGTATGCCAAATACTAGTTATACAACAACAAGTTATTGCTTAGTGAAATTTCAATGTTCGACTTTATAGCAAATCTCAACCAGAAATATCCTTTGGAACGGTTTAGCGTGTAACACTCTTCCTAATCATAAAATACTTTAAAATATACATGTAGACGGATTGATTAGATAGTACCTTGTGTATAGTTATGTGTCTGTGCTGCCGTCGGTAATACTGTGCATATAAATTAATAAGCAACTGCAGATAAACATTTTTCGTAAATACTTTAGATAATGTAATGATACCATAATGTGGATACTGTGATGTAAGCACAACAGTAGTGTGTAGTGTAAGTACTGCTGAGTAATTGTGACTGTAATTTGTCTTTCTTTCAAATAATAATAATAATAATAATAATAATAATAATAATAACAATAATTTTCAAAGTGAGTGAATTAAGAAATACAACATGATAGAAATGCATATAACATCAAATGGAAACTCGGAAAAAAATCCGAGTTCCAGATGGGATTTGAACCCACGACCCTCCGCGATCTAGACGGACGCTCTAACCACTGAGCTACTGGAGACTCTATGGTGAGCAAGGGTGAAATGTGGACTTTGACTGGAACCGCATCACGCAGTCACACAGCCAAATGATGACTAGCACATATGACTCATAACTACATCACGTAGTCACATTAAGGCATATCATGGCGCATATGACTCATAACTGCATCACGCAGTCACATTAAGGCATATCGACGATGCAACCAACCAAACCTCCAAAGTGAGTGAATTAAGAAATACAACATGATAGAAATGCATATAACATCAAATGGAAACTCGGAAAAAATCCGAGTCCCAGATATATGCGCCATATGCGCCATGATAGCCCACATTTCACCCTTGCTCACCATAGAGTCTCCAGTAGCTCAGTGGTTAGAGCGTCCGTCTAGATCGCGGAGGGTCGTGGGTTCAAATCCCATCTGGAACTCGGATTTTTTTCCGAGTTTCCATTTGATGTTATATGCATTTCTATAATAATAATTTTAGTTTATTTATTATATATTATACTAGCTACAGAGTTGTTAGCCTTAGGGCCTCCTGGGTTACGTTCGACGCCCCAGGTTGGCTGGATAGGGATCCATATGGCATCCATACGTTTTCACTGTCATAATAATGATGATGATAATAATAATAATAATAATAATAATAATAATAATAATAATAATAATAATAAAAGTAATAAATGAGCGGCAAACTCTGGCATATGGAAAGCGCCCTAATAGTTACTCAGGATGCGGCCGGGTATTTTTTTTTAATCCATGCAAGACTGCTACAAATAATGTCAAAAGATTAAAAAACACTTTAATGCGAAAATGTCGAAAGATTAATATACTTTACCGAAAGGCACGTTTATCTGTTGAACAAAAGTTACATACATACATACATACCTAAATTTATAGCACACATTGCCATTAATTACATTAAAATTACTAGCTACATGCGATATATCTCCTCATATCCAATATAAATTATTTCACTAGAAATGAAATCATTGTTGACATAAAAATCCGTTCAGAAGTTGAGTTTTCAAGGCTCTTTGGAAGATACCGGAATTCTTGAACAATTTTAGGCTTGAGTCAAACTTATTCCAGATAGATACACTTCTAAAGTGAAAAGTTTTCTGTCCTGTTGCAGTTTTAAAACGAGGAATGTTTAGTTGTTGAGAATGTCTGGTTGTAAGTCCAGACACGCTGCCTCTTGTAACGAGCTTAGAAGTTAAGTATTCAGGTGTATGACCCGTCATACACTTAAATGTTAAGGTAGCGTCTCAATAATACAGATTTGTTTTTTACAGGAAGCGAACATAGATTGAGTCCGAATTCAGTAACGAAGAAAAGACAACAACGCTAACACGGACTTACATATACAGCTATTGAAATATATAGTATATTTACACACATATATATATATATATATAGGTAGTCACATTTAGTATATACCACACAAGTGAATAGTGCTTTTCGCGCGCTCTGATTGGTTAACTCGGAGGTGATTAGCAAGTACTATTCACCTCCGAGCAGCCGGCGCGCGAGATTTTTTAATTTCCGACCGCTTGTCGGGATATTGTCACACATAAAGTAATGTTTTGGTCCGCTAATTATTCAGCTTGTGAGGTATATACTCAAACAATTATTCAACTCATTGTTGGTGAAAGTGGTCAATATTTACCTCGCCGCTTCGCGGCTCGGTAAATATCCACCACTATTCACCTCCACTTCGGTGAATAATTGTTAAATATACAATATGTACATGTAAAAAACGTCCCACCCCAACCCCCAAAATTGGTTGAGCGTTGTTGTTTAAAAGGCACATTGTATTATTGATTGGTAAAGTATCAATATTCATAATGGATGTACAGATTGAGAGTGAATGTCATGCATTTACAAGCAGACGTTACTTCCGTCAGATACTTTCTGTCACAAATCTCAAACCATGGAAACATGTAGGACAAATCTCTTAGTGAAACAAAATAAACTGTTGGCCACTACAATTTATATGATTTTCTGTTGAAACAGCAAGAAGTAGAGCTATGTTATGACTAATGTAATTGCTCTCTCTTTCCAAAGCTGTTAGTATATCACCTCTAAGGACGAAGGCAAGTCATAAACTTTTTACAAAACGTTTAATTCATAAAAATCCCAGTTTCTAACTACACTGAAGCTTAATAAAATAAAAAGTTTTGCTTCCATTTGTGAAAAAGTGAAAACTCTTCATATTACAATATCTGATCAATGTTAAGATTTATATTTACCGACAAGGATGATCATATTTACAACCTTGACTTTTTTGAAATGTTTTTGAAAACTAAACTGACCCTTTTTTATTTGTCTGTGTAGTGGGCACGAAGATTACTGCAAATTAGGAACGCTCAGTCTGCAGTATTCTCTAAAGCTAATATTGTTGCCATGACAGCAGCAGCGTAAAAGGAAGATCACAAAAAGCTTGAATATGAAAGACCCTAAGCTTGTTATTGCAAATCCTGACAGGAGTAACATTTTTATGAGGTATTGGAAAGCCCTTCATATAATAAGAAAAGTAACATTGACCAGTTTCAGGAAATCCTCTCACCTCTAGCAGAGGAGCTTTTTGCTACCAAAGTTAAAATGCCTGTCACTGTGGATTTGGTTATACCTTTTTGGATCAAAAGTTGGGTGATCTTCAATTCTACCCTACTGGGGCTCCAAACATCCTTCAAAATAGACTATTTGCTCAGTTTCATTCTCCACAGACTGAGAAGATGAAGGGAGAAATCCTTACTAGTTTTGTGAAAGAAACATGTAAATAAATGGTAATTTCTGCGATGAACGATAGTAACTTTCGGAATGGGAGTTGATTCCCCTTGTGTAGAGAGAATAATCCATTTAGGTGTGCCACGAACCATCGAAACTTTTTTCATGAAAGTGGAAGGGCTGGTAAGAAGTGGTTGAGATGGGAGACCAGAATTATCAACCCTGTACTATAATAACAATGACCTAACAAATTTGGAAGGAATGCAACCCATCATGAGGAAATATTCCCATATACCCAGCAATTCATGTGGGAGAAAATCATCCTTAAACACAGGTAAAACCAATAAACACAGCTGCTGTGATGTTTGCCGCATTATCATTGTCAGTGCTCTGAATGTGTGAAGCTGTGTGAAATGTTACTTAAAGATTTACAGATGACAATCAAGAACTTGCTCTTGTCTGAAAATCAATTGAAACAAATTAAATCAAAGCTATTAAGTACATGTGATACCTATTTGTATCTGAGCATGTGCTCAGATTTGACCGTCGGTGTTATAGGTGAAATGTGCTCAGTGCTTAAAGGGATTTATACCCTGATGGATTAACAGAGAAGCTTCCTGTTTGAAAAAAAAAAGAACATGTTGAAGAGATCTTACAAATAATTTATGAAGTCCTGTACAAAGGGGCAAGTGCCGCTCATTAAATTTTATTTTTAAAAGACACTTGCCTGAAAAGAAGGGGGAAGGTTACATCTGTATGTAAACATGAGTTCAGGAACAAACATCTGTAGAATTTTGCCGGTTTTATTGTCTTTTCAACTTTGATTGTCCATGCAATACCAGAAACAATTTTTAACCTCGGCATTCATTCTTTTCCTTGTCCATTGGGAGTTCAAATGGGCAATGTATGGGACTTAAGCAATAATTATGTTAAGTGTGCTCTCTGTACACAGCAATAATAGAACGATGGACACTGCAGTATGAATTAATACAATACATATACCTTGGCATATGGTTACGCAAAGAAAACCAACAAATGACATGAGCGACTTGCGACCATCTTCCCGCACTGTAATAGTTGTGGGATCGCTGCAATCACTGAGTAACATCATTAGCTGAAACCTTTCTCTGACTGTCGAGCACGCCCTTGTTTTGGCGCACACTTGTTTGGTTGCCTTTTCAGAACTAATGGGTGTAAATCCAGAGCTGAGTTAGCTTCTTTTTTTTCCTAAGCAGTGTGTTTCTAGTGACTTTTGCATGTTGATGCAAATAGCTGAAAATGTTTAGATGTTTTTGTGTAACCGGAATGACTTGTCGTGACAAATCATGCAACAAAATCTTGGCAATCCGTCATCTTCTTTCATGGATATCTTGCAAACTTTGGAAATAATTTTTGGTTAACTGAACGGATTCCCCTTTTTCAGAGAAGAAATGAAATTTCTTAACTGGCTTCACACCACACAATCGCCATCTACTCAAAACTTCCGACCCCATTAGTTTGCATAAAGGCGCGTAGGCTGAAAGAAGACCGAACAACCAACCAACCAATCAGAAAACAAAGTAAGATGCTAGAGTGGAAATGTACTAAATTAGTAAATTGCTTACTGGTATGCTCACATTGAAATTATTGAACTGAACAAGGTACTTCATCACTTGATCATAATCTATAAGGTCAGAATACAGGCGCATGCTTTTTCGTGATTACACCTTACAGAAGAAATTGTCTAAGAAAATGTAGGATCTCATTTCTTGGTTGTCAATGGCTGCAAGGATGTTCTGGTTCTACAAACTGTATGTTACTATGGTGATTAAAAGAATCCATCGTTTATCCTTACTCCTATCAGGACTGCCAAGGACATTCAACTTTTGGATGTTTCTGAAATCCCCCAATAAGAACTGAATTTATAGAAGAATTGGGCCAGGGAGCTTTTGGAAAGGTCAACAAATCCAAACTAACAGATGGATTGGACTACTTTCCTGGTAGAAAAGGCCTGGACAAATCAAGACAAGAGGTTCAGTTTGTTGCGGTGAAAGAATTGCATGGTGAGTGAGGACTGTGTTTGAGATATCTCTTTGCCAGATTACAGACCACTCAGAGAAGGTAATGAAAAAGAAGAACTCCGTACACTAGCTTGCAACACAATAAATAAATTATTATCCTTAACATTACAATATTTAAACCGCTCCTTTGAAGTTTCAAATATTAGTTTCTTAGCCTCCATTCTTTCGTTCTTTCTTACATGTAGGCTCTTTTCTTGAGCTTGATAATTTGTGATGTACATCGCAGAAACTGGTCTTTGAATCAGAGACACTTGAGCCAACTAAATGGTCGTTTTCTTTTACTTTGCCTATGCTCAGATATTTTTCGTGTTAAGGTAATAATGTTTATAAGTAAAAATTTCATTTGATTAAATTATTCTAATAAGTACATGTACAATGCCCTTTCAATTCTAATAGAAACTAGTAATTTTGCAAATCTGTGTTGGTGAAAAAATTTCACAACCTGCTCTTGTTTGTTTTGAAGGAAATGCCAACGAAGAACAGAAAAAGGAGTTTCTGGATGAAATAGAACTAATGAAGCAAGTGGGACAGCACCCAAATGTCCTAAGTTTTCTTGGCTGTTGGGCCACAACGACACCACTGCTTCTGATCATTGAGTACATTCCACATGGAGACTTGCTTCACTGGCTAAGGCGCAAGAGAAGTCAGGTAATAGTATTTGTTATTATTCAGCAATGATTAAGTTATACAGTGTAAGCCTACTCTGGGACCCAGAGTCGACAATTAGGACAAGTTAAGCGATTTTGGTGCAGCTCGGGTAAAGAGAAGGGAAGCTTGGGTGACCCACTGGTTGATGTTTTTGCTAGTCACTCCTATGATGATTTTAGGCGACTTTAGGGAAGGTACGTTTTTATTGAGCTGGGTATTCGGAGGGGAGGGTCATCACCAACCGGTTAGCTCAGTGGTAGAGCACCGGACTACCGTGCGGGAGGCCGCGGGTTCAAAACCCCGGCCGGAGCAACACTCAGGGTTTTTAAATAATTGAGGAGAAAGTGCTGCCTTTGTAATGACATCTGCAAACGGTTAGACTTTCTAGTCTTCTCGGATAAGGACGATAAACCGTAGGCCCGTCTCACAACTCTTCATAATTCTCTGATTCTGTGGGGCGTAAAATTTACGGGGGCACTCATAACTCAACTTCATTAATTGTAAACTGCGTTATAAGCAGTCTGGTCGTTATAAGAAGACTGGGTCGGGCATGGCGAACGCTTAGACGACATTTTTCGGGCTCTTCAAACTTAGTGTTTTTGAAGACCGTCTATGGCTGATATTTATCATTACTTCAAAAGAAGAGTTAGGAATAGCAGTTCGGAAGCCTCGGAAAGCGACTTAAAATCACCAGAGGAGAAGAGAGTGAAGATAGCAGACAGAAGTCGATCGAACTGTTCAGATTCTGACGACATCTGGAACGCCCTTGAAATGGCGGAGGACATAGGGCCGAAGATTGACAGCATTCTGTCAAAACTGAGCGACCTGGAGAACAAAATTGATAGAATAGAAAGTCATGTTGGCAGTGTCGATGAAATGGTGGGCCAGCTAAAGCAAAAAGTGGATAGTTTTGAATCATCTCTGAAAGAGAAGGCTGAGCTTGTGAAGGCAATGGAAGAGAAGGTCGCCACCTTTAGTGCAGATGTCGAGGAAATGAAAACCGAAATCGCCTCAATCCGCAAACAGCAAGAGTATATGGAAACCTACCAGAGAAGAGAGAACCTACGATTTTATGGCATTCCAGAAAAGTCCGAGGGCAAAGAAGATTCGAACAAAGTGCTGATGGATTTTCTGAAAAATAATTTAGGCATGGATGACGCCGATGAAATCGAAATACAGCGTGTACATAGAATAGGCAAGTTCGACCCGAAGCAGAAAAAACCACGTCAAATGATTGCCAGGTTTCTTCGTTACCCGGATCGTGAACTTGTATTTTCAAGAGCAAAAAAATTGGGTGGTACGGGAATGGGTATTTCAGCCGATCTACCGAGATCCATCGTTGAAACCAGGAAAAAGCTTATGGATAGATTTAAAGCTGCGAAAAGGGAAGGGAAGAGAGTATTTTTTAGTAGAGCGGAGCCCGACAAACTTTACATCGATGGATGTCTGGTTCCTCCTTAGATGACGGGTGGATGTTTGTTTCTCATGAAAACGGTCGGAAATTTATTTTTGCGTTATAATCTCTGAGCCCAGCGCAATGTAAATAGTTTTTCCAACTTTTTTGTAAGGCCCAGACTATTAGCAGTATAATCAACAGCTTCTTTGCTGGCTGCGTTTTTAATTGTATTAATAGGTGTAACGTTCTTGTGAAGTAATGTCGGTATTCCTATTGTTATTAGTTGTGTTACGTATAATCGCCTCACAGATGCTAATGTTTTACTGGCAAATGGTGTTGATTTGCGAAATGCTCAGTCCGGGTTTTGGGATGATGTTCTCGATTGGTTACTTATTTATCACCTGTCTTGATGGAGGGTAACAATATACAATTCAAACTGCTTTCACTAAATGTTAGAGGTATTCGCACTTTCGACAAAAGAAAATGCATACTGAATTGGTTGAATAAACAAAATGCAGATATTTATTTCCTTCAAGAAACTTATAGCACTGAGGAGCTTGAAAACCAATGGAGGAAACAGTGGAGAGGAGACTTATTCTTTGCTCACGGGACTTCACACAGTAAAGGTACCTTAATCTTAGTTAAACAGGGATTCGACTGTGTAATTAGAGGGACACACAGAGATGACTCAGGGACTTTTATAATGCTAGATGCGTTGATTCAAGATGTTCCCTTTTTGCTAGTAAACATCTACTCACCTACTAAATCAGCTGAACAGACTCAATTTTTTGACAAAATAGCAGATCTTATCGAAGAGCAAATGTCGCAAGCCGAGTACAAGGTCATAATAGGCGGTGACTTCAATGCAACTTTTGATCCTGAACTTGATTGTTCAGGAGGAAAACCTTCAATAAAAAACTGTGTCAAAGGTCTCGAAAATATTATGTCGACGAATGATTTAATTGAC
>JAEMWC010001008.1:242500-270000 GCA_016490735.1 Pachyseris speciosa | reverse complement strand
AGGGTCAGCGAAGGAGCGGACGTCCTTACCACAGTGTTCTAGAATGGCGAGTCAGCAAACAGCTACAATAGCCACAAATTGATCCATCTGACATCATGAAATCATCACATTCACCACAAGCACATTTACCTCTATCTATTCCTCGTATATCATTCGCCATCTTCAAGTTTTCACCTTACAATCATACGCCACACGATTAGCTGCCATGTGCGCAGATGGAGCGACCAGAAATCCGTTGTGCAAGTAACACTTCCAGTTAGTTATTTTCACTTCCGGTTATTTTTGTCTTGAAGGAACTTTTGAATAGGTGGGGGTAGGTCACATGTTTTTGTGTGGGTGTTTGTGAAGGGTCATGCATTCATCCATTCCAGGAAGTGGGAGGGCCATGACGTTTTTCGCCAAAAATTTCTAAAATACCTCCCCCCCCCCCCAATAAAAAACTTACCTTCCCTTAACAGAAAAAGTATAGAAGGTACTAGGAGTAAATAGCTTCAAAGGTATAGTTGAACTTCCTAATATGACTTCAGTGGACATCTCCAAGATGTGTACAATAACACAATGGTGCAAAATCGGTCCCACAACGAACCATTTACCGGAAGGGCCATTGGAGGTCCTTTATTTGCCCTCATTAACCTATATAACTGATTAAAGTTAACATAATTAAGAGGAAACCAAGCCTTAACAGTAGCCCAAGAGATTGTTGACACAGCGAGACCCCATCACTATAACTAGGTGATGCACCAAATTTTTCAAGAAATTAGTAGAGAAACCCCAATTCATGCCCTTGCATATCCCTGAATTTGCCAGTTTATATACTTAAATTTACTTGAACAAAGACTGCCCAACAAAGGCATGAAATGAAGTGTAATTATTTGAACTAACGTTCTATGAAGTTATTTTTACCTGCATTTCAACCGAGTCAGTGTATTAATAAAAATGATTTTCTGCTTATCTGATGACAATATGACAGACTTACTATATGCAGAACTACTTTTAATTCACAACCTTAAGGTAGACATTACAAAGCTGAAACTCAAGGTTGCATTTCTTTAATGACTAGTGAGTTGCAACAATATTTTATTCACGTGTTTTGGTTATACTTTTCCAGTTAAGTGGTTCTACCCTAGGAGCTGGCCTGGGTGCTAAAAACGAGAAATGGTATGCAGGAACAAGGGAACAGAACAGAACTGATGATCAGGTACATTGTACAAATGTTAAAAATATAATTATATATATATATATATATATATATATATATATATATATATATATGAATTGTAGTGATCAGTACGTAAAGGAAAAGAAAAGCTTCGATTACACTATAAAAATAACTGGGTTTTTAGTTTATGCTATTCCTTTGATCCTGATATTCATTGCAAATTGTACAAATAAGTTAACGTTTCAGCATCTACCTTTAACAATTTTCATTTTTTAACATTTTTTTGCAATGTTGCGATCATGACTCTTTGTTATTTTATTTTATTTGTATTCAGTTTATTTTTATATGTCATGTGGCTCCAGTTTTTTCTGTATAATTTCAAGTAGTTCATCTCCATAATAACAAAATCTCTAAAACTTTAACTAGAGATTAAAATGTTTACTTAATGCCCACATGTTGTCACGATGGCAAAGACAATGACAGTAGAATATACTGGTAATTAACAAATTAAGGTAATACATACATGTAGTCCAGGATTTGTGTCACCTTTCAAGTTGGCATGGTATGGATTGCAAGTGTCACGCATGTCAACTCAGCTGACATTGTGTATTTCTTAGACAGTCAATCAGCAATTGCTGTAGTAAGCTGTGCACACTGTCCTCCTTAAGCAGAGCTAAACAATGAAATTAATCCAAGAAGATACTGACAAGTTGGAGCTTTTGGCATAAGAATTACTTTTGTATTGTTTACTTTTCAAGATGTTGCAAGAAAACTAGTATTTCTCATCATTGGTGGTTAAAATAGAAATGTAGTTCTGACTACAAATTGTATCTCATGTCCAATTAAAAAGCTGACATGCAAGTAAGTGAAGAAAATCTTACTAATATTACCAGATAAGTGAGTGGCGTGCTTTATGTTCTGAGCTGTTGATTTTCTTTCATTTAGGAAGTTAATGAAGCAGAGGGACAGAAAACAGAGGTGTTGTATGAAAACACCCGTCCCTCCACTTCTGCACAAGAACAAGAGGAACGTGATAACAGGAATGAACAAACATGTGCAATACCAATGATTATATTTTCGGCGTCAAACCAAGCTGAGGATGCAAAAGCTCCTGCACAGACGAGCGATGATGAATGTGATAAAGATTGTGACTCATTTGAGTCAATTGACGTTCTGCAATTTGCCTGGCAGATTGCAAAAGGCATGGTAAGTAAATAACAGATTTATATGTAACATTTACGTTTTTTTCTGAAAAGATTACCCAGTAATGAAAGTATATTATCCAATCTAATTCCGTATAGAGCCGCAATTTAAAGTCATCTCTCCAGGGCCCATAATACAGAGCCAGACCAGAAAGCGTTTTGCAAAGCATTGTTTTAACAGTCCGGTGATAAGTTTTCAGAGTCAGCACACACTTACCTATGTTTTGCAAAATTATGAAGGTTTTAGCAGTTAGTGCTTAGAAATTCAGCTGTTTAGGGACGTCAGTGCGCAGCTTTTCATAAATGACTCATTGCTGTGGTTGCTGTGATACTTGTGTTGCTAATGTCAACCATTAGCAACACCACTAGCCTCAAACGCAGTTGTTTTTAGGGGACTCGTATTTCACCTCCCCTAAATACGACCGCGTGGGAGGCTACAACATCGCTGACTTGAAGAGACAAATTTTTATATTAAACTCTCTTTCCACGGAGCACTCTAATGACTAGTGCTAGGATAAACCATTTTGTTTGGTATTGATAAAAAGATGCAACATGCAATTGAACATTGACTGGTTGTAGTCGAGTGTAGCTAAATTTCGAGGATCGAGGGTAGAAGTCGCGGGTGAGGATGAGGGTCAAGGATAAAACTCGCAGGTGACAGTAGAGGTCGAGGGTCGAGGGTGAGGGTAGAAAATACAAAAAATCAAATAATATATAGGGAAAATCAAACAATTTGGCAAATTAGAGGTTCTCCAAATGAGCAACATTACGGTCTAGATGGTTCTTTTTTTTTTGTGCCATTTCTTACACGTTTTACATTAATCTCATTGGGGTAAAACATTACCCGACAAAGGTTAGAAAGTCCTATAAAACCAATATCTGATCTGGGGCTACAAACTTATAGTAGAAGAAAAATAAGTATCAAACAGAGAAAAAGGGGTTTTTGTGCCCTTCAACAAATCAACCTTCCAACTGAATACGCTGCGGGACGTGCCACCAAATGTGGTATGGCCAAGGTGAGTAAATAGAGAAAATGCCCCATTTCCGGTCAAAACTGCAGGTGCTTAAGTTCACTAATAAAAAAAAAAATGGACGAGATAATTGGCTTTAAAACAAATAATGAAATGGCGTCCCGGAATGTTCAATGTTTCAGGTTTTATCATCATGAAGATGCTGTCGACATACTGCATGCTTGCGGTTTTATCGTGACGTGGCAAAATAGTAGAGTTCCTCTCAAATTGAATCATTGCTGAACTCACTGCGCTGAGTTCGTTAATAAGAGACAACAGGGAGGAATTGAGAAACTTCCTTCTTCTTTTTTATTTTCTTTTAGTGCCTCAAAAATGTTTTACTGGTTCCACGGTATCCGAATGAAATGTTTTTCAGGCGTTCTAGCCTACATTGAGCAATAGTTTTCTGTCTTCGCTGCAATGGTGTTCATTCATGTTATGTTTCACAAATAGCTCACATATATGATTGTTTACGTATATTCGCGTGATGATAGATCAGTATGATATAATGTCTATAGTGAACCTCCTAAGTTTGACACAAATGCGTTGCAAGCGCAGTGCTTTCTCATTTTTATCCATAGAGGTGTGTATGCGGGGGCAAGATGCTGTTCCATGGCAGGCCCTCCATTTGCTTGTAAAAACGAAATCGATGCAAATAGACCAGAAACCCATAAGGGTTGAAACGTGCAACGCGCGTTAACAGCTTCCGAATATTCGTGCTAAGTACCATATTTGGAAACCTCTCGCTCCTGTCTTTGCCGCGAGTATTAAAACGCAGCGTGGTCAACAATGTAGCAAATTTCGCACCTCCTCAAAAATCTCCACCTCCATTTTTCCTCCGAGTGTTTACCGAACTTTTTCACTCTATTTTTGGACAGCTTTTTTGGACTTGTTTGTTTTCCTTTTCGTCTTACCGACGTGTCCGCCATTTTTAATTTCGCGCGGAGGGTTGGTGGTATTGCGTCACGGTGTATTTGCGAAATGATTGGTTGAATGTTTCTCTCTTGATGTTCCAAATATGGTACTTAGGAAATTGAATATGCGGAAGCTTGTTTTCAAGTACACAAAGGGCAGTTACACGTTTCAACCCTTATGGGTTTCTGAATAGACGTAAGAAACAATTTATTTTTGTTTTTATTCTTAAAATATATTCTTTGGTTTTTTCCATTTTCTACCCTCACCCCTCACCTTCACCCTAACCCTCACCCCTCACACGCGACTTTTACCCTCGACCCTCGACATTTAGCTGCACTCGTTGTAATCAAGTACTGAATGATTGTTAAACATATCTCCACTGGGGTGGGCTGGGTTGTAGTCTCACTCTCACCCGAACCATCACACCCCCCCCCACCCTCAACCCTCACCCTCACCCTCAACCCCCCTCTCACCCTCACACCTCGACCCCACCCCACCTCCCCCCCCTTCCCCCCAAGCCCTTAATCCCACTTAAGCAATGCCAGAGAAAGTGCAACTTGACCTCCAGGAAATATTATGAGAACGATTGGGTGTGATGAGTCAGCATTCCTTGGCTGGAAGCTAGTTTGGTAATTAAGCTCAAGTTGACAGTTGCGTGGGTTTTCCAGCAAAAAGAACATTACTTCTTGTTCTTAATTAAAGAATAAAATGATGACCAGTCTTATACTGCCATATGTTATTTCATTTTTTTGTGCATACCCGTATTCTGACCATAATTATTTCAATTATCCAGAAACACTGTGAAGTCGACGGGCCCAAGAAAGTGGCTGTCATTTGGAAATAAATCATTCTGATAACTTAATACTTTCGTCTAGATAGTGTTAACACCATTGCTTATTGGTGATTTTACAGAGATGCCTTTCTGAGAAGGGCCTTATCCACAGGGATCTCGCAGCAAGAAACATTCTCGTGGGACATGGTAACCTACTCAAGATTGGTGACTTCGGTTTGATGCGACAGTTGCACAGTGAGGTCTATGAAGGCAAGAAACATAGGAAACTGCCAATCAAGTGGATGGCTCCTGAGGCGATCTTTGCAGAGATCTTCACTGTCAAGAGCGATGTGTATGTATTACATCTGATTGATTATTGATCTGTTAAGAACATATTCTTCCCAATTGGTTTGGCACATTCCTACTGTGCATGTAATGTGAGTGTAATGTCATGCCACATCAAACATGGAGCACACGTGCTTATGTAGGCCTCAGTAACGTTGCATGGATTTAACTCTTCTGAATGCTTGGTGATCAGTAATTTTCGTTTCACATACCAGTTACATTACCTAACTTATTCCCTCTATTTTCACTCTCTCTGTATATTTATACAATAGTAAATTTAATTTTCTAAGGATGTGACTGGAAAACATGTTTTAAAAGCTGCTAAAAACATAATATTAATGAGACAAATTTAAGGAGAACAAGAGGCTATAATTAGCCTTCACTCGTGCCTGCAAAACTACATTGTCTATCCCTAACTTGGCGGGAAACAGAAGAAAAAGAGAAGTTTGTCTGTCTTTCTTTACATAGGACGCATTGCGCTTATATTTGTTTGCACCTTGTCAACATATTTCTCTTTAAACTCCCGAATTGTTTTACAGGTAAACCATTGATAACAATAGTAATATTGTAAAACAAAACAAAGCGAAACAGACAAAGCAATAAAAAGAGAAAAGAAAAGAAAACTCGTGGTAGTTGCCTCTACAGCAGTTCGAACAAAGGACAACGTTCACCTAATTTACTTGGCAAAGACAATGAGGAGAATATAATTTATTTATTGCAAAATAGCTAATCCGACATTGTTTACATAGACAGATTTAATTTCTGCTGAGTGTTTGAGAAAGAAAACGCTTTATGGAACGGTTTAGGAATCGAGATATGGGCAGACAAACGGCCGAAATTACTCATCGAAGCAGAAATAAATGAAAAATAATCGAAGGTTTGCTTTGAAAATATCTCTAGAGCTTTCGTGGAATTTCCCACGGCCTGTGACTTTTTTTGCACGAAAAGTGACTCAAGTCACGTGCGCTGCACGTGAGGATGACCGAGCTTCTGTTAAACCCTTCTGTGCAGTGGTGCGTGTTGGACACGTGCGTTTGGAAAATCGCGACACCAAGACTAAAATAAAATAAAGAACCGAGTCGAATCCTGGGTTGTTTACCATTTACCAAAAAAATCCGGAAATTTCGGTTGGGATGTAAATGGAAAGCCTATTTTGGTCTTCCCAAATGGAAAATTTCCGGGAAAACAGAATTTCTTGAAAGGTAGTCCAAAATTCCCAAACGGAATTTCCAAATGGAAATGTGCGTTCCATTTGCTCATTTCTACCAGTTCCAGGGCTTTCGGCTTGGATCGCTCTGTAAACCTGACCGTTGGAAGTGTCTGTGTAAATGGAACACGCGCGTTCCGTGGAAATTTTCATTTGGATATGTGGTGCGTACCATTTACTGCAACCGTCGACCAACCGGTTTTCCCGTGTAAATGGTAAACAACCCCAGACTCGTCGCCTCTCAGGCACGAGTAATAACACTTACACTAAATACCACCAAAACGGAATTTATGCTTATACTATCGAGGCAAAGATTAAGCACTTTACCAAGGGCGCCTTGTCTTTGCCTAGATGGTGTGCCCTTGATCAAGTGCGCTCTTTAAAATCTATATTGATGAAGACCTGTCTTAGAATAGTCACATTGACAAGCTATCTAAGAAAATTCATCTGGTCTTGGGGCACTAAAACGTATCCGTTCTTTTGTCCCTCCAGCGACTCTGCACTCTGTCTGTAATAGCTTAGTTTTGCCGCATTTCAATTACTGCATTGTTGTTTGGGATTCCTGTAATATAACGCTCTCAAAAAAATTGCAGACACTACAAAACCGCGCTCCTCGTGTGTTGCCTTTTTCCAATTTTGACTCTAATGTGGATGATTTATTCGCCAAACTTGGCTGGCGAAAGCTAAGCACTCAAAGGCAAGTCTCTACATGGTCTCACTCCCGCCTATCTAAGCAATCTTTTTACATAACGAAATGATGAAAACTATTCTTTGAGAGACTCTGTGAACAAACTTACTGTTCCATTGCCCCGCACTAATTTTCTCAAAAACAGTTTAAGCTATAGCAGTAGTATAATAGCGACCGGTTACTCCGTTTTGTTTGCGAAGGATTCTCATTAGCGTGCGGAGCAATACATTAACGTCGATGACGTAATAATAGTGGATGTATTCCTTTACATAACAGAGACAGGGGATGAATTCCTTAGGATAATAACAGTGGATGTATTCCTTTACATAACAGAGAGCAGATGAATTCCTTCGCATACTAATAGTGGATGTATTTTCATAACAGAAACAGTGGATGACTTACTTAGCATACCAAAGAAACTGTTTTCTTTTTAACTCTACAAAGACGGTAGTGATGGTTAATTGAAAATTCTACTAATATGTTTTCAAAATAAAAGCGGAGTAGTTTGTGAAAGCGCTATCTTTCTTGCAATTCGTTTGCTAGGAAAAACGTTTCTCCGAGACTTTCAGTTTATTCGAAACGTTTATCGATCATTACTGTTAAAATGACTTGCTTAACCGTTAACGATTTCCAAGTTGTTTTGAATGTTTGTGTATCTCTCTCTCTTGCTTTCCGCTCCATTAGTCACTAGCTAATTATGCAAACGCGCAGTGCCCTACATTTGCATACCAACTCTACAGTAAAGAAGCCCAAGGGACAACCTTCTACTACTCAACAACGACAATAGACGGCTTAAGTTGTTTTGACAGATCAATATAAACACATGAGTAATGTATGACATGATTTTTGGGGGACAAAATATACTGTATTAGTGAATACAGAAAGACTAAAATACCGAATGAATAAAAAATCAATTATTCAAGTTTCTCTCTACTTCAAAAGCAATTAAACTTTCCCCCGCCATATATTTTCTAGTAAAGTTATGTCAAGTTATGTAAAAGTTTTCCTTCCTTCTCCTCTTCCTCCTCAATTCTATTGTTCTATTGTTTTCCCTCCTCCTCCTTCTCCTCCTCTACCTCAATTCTATTGTTTCCCTCCTCCTCCTCCTCAATTGTATTGTTTTCCCTCCTACTCCTCCTACTCCTCCTCCTCCTTCTCAATTGTATTGTTTCCATCCTCCTCCTCCTCAATTCTATTGTTCTATTGTTTTCCCTCCTCCTCCTTCTCCTTCTCTTCCTGAATTCTATTGTTTCCCTCCTCCTCCTCAATTCTATTGTTCTATTTTTTTCCCTCCTCCTCCTCATTTCTATTGTTCTATTGTTTTCCCTCCTCCTCCTCATTTCTATTGTTTTCCCTCCTCCTCCTCTTCATTCCTATTGTTTTCCCTCCTCCTCCTCAATTCTATTGTTTTGCTCCTCCTCCTCAATTCTATTGCTCTATCACTATATTGACTTCAATATAGTGATAGAGCAATAGAATTGAGGAGGAGGAGGAGGAAGGAAAACAATAGAATTGAGGAGAAGGAGGGAAAACAATAGAATTGAGGAGGAGGAGGACGACGAGGGAAAACAATATAATTGAGGAGGAGGACGACAACGAGGAGGAGGAGGAGGGAAAACAATACAATTGTGGTGGTGGTGGTGGAGGTGGTGGAAAATCTATTGGGGGAGGTGGGAAAACAATAAAAATGAGGGGGAGGAGGGACAACAATAGAATTGAGGAGGAGGAGGAGGGAAAACAATAGAATTGAGGAGGAGGAGAAGGGAAACAATAGAATTGAGGAGGAGGAGGGAAAACAATAGAAATGAGGAGGAGGATGAGGAGGAGGAGGAGGAGGGAAAACTTTTACATAACTTGACATAACTTTACTAGAAAATATATGGCGGGGGAAAGTTTAATTGCTTTTGAAGTAGAGAGAAACTTGAATGATTGATTTTTTATTCATTCTGTATTTTAGTCTTTCTGTATTCACTAATACAGTATATTTTGTCCCCCAAAAATCCTATCATACATTACTCATGTGTTTATATTGATCTGTCAAAACAACTTAAGCCGTCTATTGTCGTTGTTGAGTAGTAGAAGGTTGTCCCTTGGGCTTCTTTACTGTAGAGTTGGTATGCAAATGTAGGGCACTGCGCGTTTGCATAATTAGCTAGTGACTAATGGAGCGGAAAGCAAGAGAGAGAGATACACAAGCATTCAAAACAACTTGGAAATCGTTAACGGTTAAGCAAGTCATTTTAACAGTAATGATCGATAAACGTTTCGAATAAACTGAAAGTCTCGGAGAAACGTTTTTCCTAGCAAACGAATTGCAAGAAAGATAGCGCTTTCACAAACTACTCCGCTTTTATTTTGAAAACATATTAGTAGAATTTTCAATTAACCATCACTACCGTCTTAGTAGAGTTAAAAGAAAACAGTTTCTTTGCTATGCTAAGCAAATCATCCACTGTCTCTGTTATGTAAAGGAATACATCCACTATTAGTATGCGAAGGAATTCATCCGCTCTCTGTTATATAAAGGAATACATCCACTGTTATTATGAAGTTCAAGTTCAAGTTCAAGTTTATTAAAAGTAACGACATAATACAAAACAGCGCTAACACGCAAATAGCTAAGGCTGATCTAGGCGGGTAGCGGGTAGGACTGTTTAAAGAGTAAGTATAATTGTGAGTATGGGATAAGTGAAGAGATAAAATAGATATACATGCACGTTGAATAAATAAATAAATAAATATATAGAATAAATAAATAAACAAATAGTAAATATATATATATAAGACAATAATTGCAGTTAGATAAAGCTACTTTGAGTGATTATTTTGAAATTTTTTGATTAGGAAATGTGTGCCAACATAATCGTCCTCTTCCATTAAGACTTGTAGGAGTCGATTTTGTAGATTTTTCTTAAATACTGTCTCTGTTATGTAAAGGAATACATCCACTATTATTACGTCATCGACGTTAATGTATTCCTGCGCACGCTAATGAGAATCCTCCGCAAAGAAACGGATTAACCGGTACCTACTATACTACTTATAGCGGTGCGGCACTGTGGAATAGCTTACCTTAATATATATATTTAGCCAAGCCTAAAAGCGGAGCTCCAAAAGCATTCTTTTTCTACTGGCATTTACATATAGTCTGCTTGTCATATCACCCATCTGACCTCACTCAAACTACAGACCCAATGCTGTAGATAATAGTATGGAAAGGTGATCTGAGCCAGTGGCACAGTGGATTTGGACCCCACGTGGATTTGCACCCTCCAGTCCAGATCTGCTTGTGGATCAGATTTGGACCCCCTAGTCCAGAACTGCTAGCAGATATGAATCCCCTTTTACGAATTTGGACCCCCACCCCTCCTAAAAACAAGCGTTCTATTGAGTAAGGTAATAAAAATTCCTTTCCAAACTGAGTTTGGAGATGTTAAAAAAGCAAAATAAAAATATTGAGGTAGGTTTTTTTTTTAAATAATCTTTAATACCTTGTGTAAAAAAGAACCTGCAAAGCTAGTTTTCATCTATAAATTTTTAAAACAAAACATTTCTTAACATCTTAGAGCAATACCTAAGGACAGGTCTGTTTCCCCGTTCAACTGTAGGCAACTTAGTTACATACTTAGCTACTTAGGTATGGTTTAGAGCCACTAGAAATTGGTGGAGAAGCCTGGTGATTGCTCCTTGGAATCAGTATCACATCAGATATATAGTGATTCAGATCATCACTTCATAATGAATGCAATTTCAATTATCCACAGCCTCCCATGAGACAGTCAGAAATCGGAAATTGTGTATCCTCTGGATATATGTATGCCTCACAAAAATTATGAAAGAAAGATACATGGAAATCAATAAAAATATTTAGATGCCATGAATTAAGACCAAGATATTTATTTTGATCAATTACTTCTTGACCTTACTATCACAAAAAAAAACTGCTTGCTAACATTAAGCTCATCCATAACGAGCCAGAGGTTCTTAGCAACCACAAAAATACCTCTGGATCCCGCTGAGATAGGGGGCAATTTGCCACCAATCTCAGCAGGATATCCAGCTACTCTGAACATTCCATTGTAATCGAATCGCTTCTGGCACTCGTTTCTGTTTGATATGGGGCGTCAATTTTCACGCTTATCTGTCATAATCCTTAAACGTGAACGTTTATTTATGGCGAGAGTTTAATTAAATTCTATCTTTAGACCTGATGCACACGAAACATGACTGCGGGAACGGGAAAACGAAACACAATAGTTTGTTTTGGTTTTGATGAACTCTTGAGGTAGGCTCACCGGTTCCAGAAAATAGCACTAAATTACAACCAAAGGCTCGAGTTTTCTTTGTTTCTCTTTCGCATGCAATATCGGAAAAACAATATGGCTGTTTATACGAGAGAAAATAAGCCGCGGCTTACTCTGGCCGCGGCTTACATAAGACGTGAAAGGAACCATTTATACGAGTAAAAACACCAAGCTAGGCCAGGATAAGCCGCAGCTTGAGAAAGCCGTGAACCACAGATTTTGTACCATTTATACGGAGTGTTCGCGTCTTATGTAAGCCGTGGCCAGAGTAAGCCGCGGCTTATTTTCTCTCGTATAAACGGCCCTAATGTGTTTTGTTTTTGGAGGGAGATATATCTCTTTTGAACGCTAATTAAAATTCGCTCGTATTCCTAAATCAAACATACTTGCAATACATGGTAATAGTGAACATATTTGCGAGTAATTTACACAAATCAGTCTGCAATTATTACCCTTCTTGAACACCGTGAAAGTAAATTAACATCACTGAGCTAAAATAATTCGCTTCAATATGTGATATCGTTGCGTGCTCATGAACAGAACTTTTACTATCCGTACGGTTTCCCTAGGAACTGATAAAATTCTCGTTGAATAATTCCTCAATAATCTCGGCAAACGTCGAAGTGGAAGTTTCAGTATTCGACTTCCGAAACCGACCTTGGCAGGAAAAGCGACAACGGTGACTGTATCGAAATCATCATTTCAAAATATAACTTCTCCTTTTTCTAATTCTTTCCCGATTGTTAAAATTTGTTTAACTTGGAAAATGCTGGCGAACTGTCGAAGGACTACATTACTCTGAAGGGCATTAAAGTAAGGAAAACGTTCTCGAAAAATACAGTCATCCGAACGCGTTATTGTTCTGCAAAGAAATGTACCAAATGTAAAACGTTTTGGTCATTAAACCTGCTTACAACATTTGCTTAGATTTTTATCTGCTCTTCATAAAACTGTTCATGTTATATATCCCAGAAGCACTCAGGCATACAGTGATGCCAGGACCTCAACCTGGATGAACCAGAAAAGATATGGAACATTTTCCTAGATTTTTATCTGCACTTCAAAAAAACTGTTCATGTTATATATCTCAGAAGCGCTCAGGCATACAGTGATGCCAGGACTTCAGCCTGGATGAACCAGAAAAGATATGGAAAATTTGCCTAGATTTTTGTCTGCACTTTAAAAAAATGCTCATGTTATATATCCCAGAAGCACTCAGGCATACAGTGATGCCAGGACCTCAACCTGGATGAACCAGAAAAAGATATAGAACATTTGCCTAAATTTTTATCTGCATTTCCAAAAAAACCTGTTATGTTAAATATCTCAGAAGCGCTCAGGCATACAGTGATGCCAGGACTTCAACCTGGATGAACCAGAAAAGATATTGAACATTTTCCTAGATTTTTGTCTGTACTTCAAAAAACTGTTCATGTTATATATCCCAGAAGCACTCAGGCATACAGTGATGCCAGGACCTCAACCTGGATGAACCAGAAAAGATATAGAACATTTGCCTAAATTTTTATCTGCATTTCCAAAAAAACCTGTTATGTTAAATATCTCAGAAGCGCTCAGGCATACAGTGATGCCAGGACTTCAACCTGGATGAACCGGAAAAGATATTGAACATTTTCCTAGATTTTTGTCTGTACTTTAAAAAACTGTTCATGTTATATATCCCAGAAGCACTCAGGCAAACAGTGATGCCAGGACCTCAACCTGGATGAACCAGAAAAGATATAGAACATTTGCCTAAATTTTTATCTGCATTTCCAAAAAAACCTGTTATTTTAAATATCTCAGAAGCGCTCAGGCATACAGTGATGCCAGGACTTCAACCTGGATGAACCAGAAAAGATATTGAACATTTTCCTAGATTTTTGTCTGTACTTCAAAAAACTGTTCATGTTATATATCCCAGAAGCACTCAGGCATACAGTGATGCCAGGACCTCAACCTGGATGAACTAGAAAAGATATAGAACATTTGCATAAATTTTTATCTGCATTTCCAAAAAAACCTGTTATGTTAAATATCTCAGAAGCGCTCAGGCATACAGTGATGCCAGGACTTCAACCTGGATGAACCAGAAAAGATATTGAACATTTTCCTAGATTTTTATCTGCACTTCATAAAACTGTTCATGTTATATATCCCAGAAGCACTCAGGCATACAGTGATGCCAGGACCTCAACCTGAATGGACCAGAAAAGATATAGAACATTTCCCTAAATTTTTATCTGCAAGTTACATATGCTAAATCACTTGAATATTTTACTATTGCTATTTTCCACGCACAAACAAACGCACAAACACGCACAAACAAACTCCTTGGTAGTTTGAAAAGGCTTTCAGAAGTTGTTTCTGGACGATAATATATTCTCCGACGATAATTTTCAATTTTCAAACTGCCACTATTTTAATCACCACCATAAGTGGAAGAAATAGTCACCAGATAAAATATTTGTGCTTTGACAGAGAGCAGCTATGTAAAAGATATAAGTACCCATATCCAGTTATAAAGACAAAATAAGGAGCCGCCCACTTCCGCGCCCCCTCACCAGCCCATTTTTCATTATCGTGGATCAATGACGAGTGCGCGCGTATTTCGCGGCTTCATATTTAATTTGCCGCCAGATTATAATTAATTTGCCGCCGGAATACACATGAACTTTGCTACATATACATAAATACGCTTGAACAGAAAGATTACCGCTCAACAATGGTCCGAAACCGAAGGAATTCCAACTCAATCAAATCTTACAGAAAATTTACATTAGAATATAATCCCAGGGAAAATGTCGTGGGCGATTCCTACCAAACGTACCAATGTAACAAAATCGGAAGTTACGTCGATCTTACCTCTTACGTTCGTATTTCCGCTTTTAAAATTGTCTGAAGGCGATTTACTTCGGCTTAAAATATAGTTACAACTTACCAAAGTCCATTGCACGTCAATGAAATCACCCGGTAAAACAGAATTTCAGCCTGAGAAGGCGTCACTCTCTGTAATTTCTGTCCATCACATACCGAGATATGCCGATTATCCCCTCGAAAATCTCAACGAATCGCTAAAGCATAACATTTGACAAAACTAGCGTTTCATCGTACAAGTAAAACCATAAAATGCCATAAGAACAAGGAGTAAGCGTGCCGCGTGCCGGTAAATTAAATTCTGCCGCTGAAACGCAAAAACAATTCTTCTTTCAAGGTGTGCTAAGATGCTCCTGCAGTGAAACCCCAAATGGAGTACGTTGACGGCTCTAATGCAGACCTATAACGTCACTCCTTAGCAACCAGACTTGGGAGATTTTTTAACTTCCGGTTATCTCTGGCTCGTTATGCTCAATGCACCTACAGTGTTTTCAAAAAGAAATCCAGCTGCTCTTCTGGCCAGTTAAGTGCAAGACCAAACAACTTGATAATAATATATTGGGCATTTGGTTGATACCACTATCAAGGTGATTCATCAAAGCAAAAGTGCTGGAAATCCGTTAGCCATCTTAACTTGATCTTAACATACTTCATCAAACATCAGAGATTCCATTAAACATTAATGCCAAATGTCATCCAAACATCCCACAAGATTGGTGTGACCAGCTACTAATAAAATTAATTGAAAGACTGTATGCAGGAGGAGGAAGTCCAAAGGATGTGTACATTGATGAGAAAGAGCTTACTTTAAGTTTAATTTTAAGTTTTAAGTTTAATAATACTTTGTCATGTGAATACAACTAAGTTGATACAAAACAAAAAAGTGCACGACTGGAGAATAATTGGGAGAAACTAAATTCCCATACAAAGAATATTATCTAATATTACACATTCTAAAAACTAAGAGGTGAAATTTAAACGTGGCCCAAAGCTAACCTAATCAAATTAAATCAAATACTTGTCTCTTACAAGTCACCCCTGATTTGAGATTGAGACTAAAAATCATGAATTCAAAGCAAACCTAATTAAATTACATACTTGTCACTCACAAGCTACATCTGATTTAAAATTGACACTAATAATGTAATAGATAGGACTTAAAACTGCTTAAAGAAGGTGCATGCATGATGTTCGATGGAACACCATTCCAGTCTGTTATGTAGCGATTAAAAAAAGAAAAGCTGAAGGCCATATATATATTTAGCCATGCCAAGCCTAGAATCGGAGCTGCACACTCTCACCGAGCAACTTCGCAAGAGTTTATTTGGGCCAGTTTAATCTGTGTCCAAAACAATTGAGCAGCAGCAGGGAAAACGAAGAGTTTTCGATAGTAAACGTTTGCAAAAAAGAAAAAAAAAAGACGGACATTCTTGAGTCTAACTACTTTGAGATGAAAGCGTAAAGGGATTCAAAGCGGATCAAAAAAAAAACAACAAAACAAAAACACTGCAAGCGAACAAAGTACGATGCCGGCGAGTGTTTGCTCGAAGAAGGAGAAGGTGGAGAAATTAAACAAGACTAGCTAGTAATTAAAATAGCTTGTAATGATAAAGCTAGGAAAATCGGTATTTATTTTGACATAAATGCCCCTAGAAAAAAAAATAAAAGGTACAAACTCTTCGTTTACAGCAGTCAACAGGAATTGACCGCGGTTCAGAAACAATATAACAACAAACATAAGACTTATTACAAGAAAACAAAGCACAATATGAATAATATTTCTTCGAAGATTCTTGGAGAAGGTGCAGAAATTGGACAGGTAACAAAACTATCTTGTATTAAGCTAGAAAATTTCCTTAGCAGATTTGACATAAATGTCCGTAGAAAAGACAAAAAAGAGGTCCGTACCTGATCGTTTAGAGCAGTCAACAGGAATCACTGAGACAGCAATCACTCGGAATGCGACTGAGCTGAATAATAGAGCCATTTCCCACAAAATCTTTCCTTGGCTTACACAAAACACTTAAGTGCTTTGATGGTTTTCCTGTTACTTCCCATGTCTTCCGAAGAACCTTCTTCAATTAATGATTCTCAGTGGCAAAACATCATCCAGATAACGAAGAAAGCGCTTGCCAAACCAAACGAGCATTTCTCTCGCAGACCCGTCCACTTTAAAATTTATCAAAACCAGCCAGCCAGCCAGTCAACCCATTTCGCTGTTTTTAACATCCAAACGCTGATTCTTACCGGTTCAAACAAACGACATGTTTAAAGACGGCGAAACTTAATTGTTGTTTACAGGCTGCTTTCGACGAAGATCTCTTAAAGACTTGACGAAGTGAAGCGCGCTGGGTTTTGACTGTTTTGGCAGCATTTTGACAACTTAATGTCAGATTTTGAGAAGTGCACATGCACATGCATTTGATCGGATTTTTTATTTTTACTCGAGCTCGAGTCTCCCCCTTTAATGCTTAATTTTACGAGGACTCATTGCGATTACGTGTTGATAAGACAAGGGCAAAAGTTTCTTAACGCTACTGTGAGGAACCAAGGTCGAAAAACAGTCAGCCAAGCCGAGTAAAAAACACTCGTTCGCTTGCAAAGAAAACAACGTAACAAAACAAACAAACAATTCAACTACTTCTTTGCGTCCAAAACGAGTACAGATGATTGTTATTTATATCCATTCGAGAGAAAAATACAAGTTTCATTCCTGAACAAAAGTAACAACGATTAAACCAAATGTTAAGCTTCTATTTATTTAATTTACCTCACTGTCCTGTGTTGTAAAGGTTTCTACCACTTGAAAATGCGTAAGCTTCAGTAAGGTAAAAACAAGCATCCGCAAAAATAGCAAACGGTTTGTCCAAAGAAAGAGCTTCTTCCACAGAGTTTGAGCTACTCATTCCTCCCATTAATACCGATGAATTGTTAAGTGACTTTTCTTGGTGAGATGCAAGATGCCGCGGTGAAGTGAAAGCCCTTGAAGCGTTGAATTATACTGTTTTCAACCGCACAATCTTTGAAGCTTTTCCTGCGAAAAATCTTCCGTCCTTCCTTTCATCACTTGAAAATTCACCTTCCGGAGAATCTTTTGACAAGTTCTTGATCTTTATGCTTTTTACGCGAAAGACAAACTTCGATCGAAGAAGATGAAGTTGTTTTGCTCAAAATAAAGAAACCAACTGAATGTGAAATTACCAGCCGCAGAAAGCGCGCGAAACATTTTAACGGCCTCGATTTGGTTTGGGTGTCCCACACTTGGCTTGAGCCTGCGATGCAATCGAAAGCAAGTACCTGGTCAGCGGTCAACTTAAAAAAAAACAGCTGACCTCGATGAGGTCTTAACTTGAGCCCGCGATATGGTCACGTTACACTGGTCAGCGGATACCTTGTTTTGACAGGTGTCAATTGGCTATAAGATGGATGTCCAGTATCAAAGATGTACGCTGTAAAGTAGCTGGTCAGCTGGGCCAGGTGGAATATGGCCGCCATGTTGGATTATTATGATTATTATTAGGATATTATTAATTATCGGGCGACTCCGTCGTCGTCGTCGTCGTCGTCGTGCGTACGCGCCCACGAGCAATACCGCTAGCCATTTTTACCATGAGAAAAGCAGTTGACGGGTTTCTATAGGTATGGTGCTCCGCTATGATGTACGGCAACCAGAGTCCCTTGACGATTTCCTTTATAAAGTTAGCTCTTGTACTCTTTTCTCAGACACGACATTCATGAAAAGGAGTTTATTTTTAGTAATTAATTTCTAGACAAAGTTGTAACTAGGCATAGAATTTTTTAAAAAAAATTTACTGATGAATTTTACCGTGTTAAAATAAAGTTATCTTATCTTATCTTACCTTACTGGTTTCCAGCACTTTTCAGCTCCTGAACTCTGATGGATTATTACCAAAGGCCAGGGCAAATGGCTTTAACATTTGCTTCAAAATCCGTCCGATTTTGTTGAGCCATGTTGAACGTGGATGTTGAACGAGAGGGGTGGCAAACTATTTGAACACAATATAATGACCTTGTTATCTTTATAGTGGTATCAAATTGAAACAAATGCAAAATCAGCAACAACAGTATTTATTTTCAGTGATTTTGGATCCCCTTCACCCCCATCACACTCCTGAAATTATAGACGAAAGTTTCATCAAAATTTTGCAATGTCCCTTTTCCCACCTTTGCCAAAATTATGTTTTCAGAAAGGAACTCTTAAGATTATTCCTCACAATTGCATGGCGCATGTACGAAAAGTTTCAATTACGGTTGTTAATATATTTAGGATATTTTTAAACTTTATACTTAGCTCACGCCCCTACTGGAAACCAGCTATCGTTTTATTGTTTTTTACATTGTTGAATAGCCTAGCGTGATAAAATAAAGTTGATTTATCTATATATCCTTACTGCTCATAATTTATGGCGTCATTTTGCATGTGCTCATGCGTTCACATTAGAAATATGGCACATTTGCCTTGACATTGAACTTTGCCAGCCGAAATTTTCCCTTTCTAGCCGTGTTGCAAAGAATCGAGCATGATGACCTATATTTTTATTGCATAATTTTGGTGTACAAACCATACTCTTTAAGTCAAAAAATTAAAATAAAAATTGTTCGGAAGGGAAAAAAAGACATAGCTGAAAGCGTACGTGCACAAAACAGTTACTGGAAGATATAAATTATGAGCTTGAAAACGACAACTCGAGGAACGTTTTGAGTCCATGTCCTTTAAAATCTTGTGAATTTGCCGTAAATGATATATGAAATTGTTCCATATGCTCGAGCCTTTCTACCTATCAAGTTTTTCTTTGAAGTATTTCTTCAATAATCTTTTCTTCCAGCTACTGGAAAATGTAACGTGAACCGATGAAATGACGACGTGCGTGATTAGTACCAGTAGAGGCATAAATGAAGTAAGTTTGACCCATCAAATCTCTTTTGCGAGCATGGTTACCTATCCTTTTTATTGTATTTGTCAAAACGGTGCATAGTAGTTAAAAAAAATCGTTCAACAACGTTTTTTTCTGAGGAATCAACTTATTAGCGGCCCAGACTTGTGAAATCAAGACTCTTATACTGAGATTTCTCTCTGTTAATTTCAGATGGTCTTACGGAGTTGTCATGTGGGAAATTGGAACTCTTGGTAATATTTTCGGTCTCTACCAAAGCAGTCTATTAATTGTTTTTGTTCCCTCTGGTTGTTAGCTGATCAAACTCTATATGGTATTTGCCATTCATATCCCAGCAACTCTCCAGCCACAGTCCATGACTTTGGCGACAAGTTGTTTCCACTCGTTTGTCCAAATGATGTTTTAAGCTGTTTCACAGTAGTGTGGTTGAGACTTACAGAAGACTATTTATTGGCAAGGACATGAAAAGTGGCGGATTTTTAACCTTTAGTACGACTGCTATCCAACTCCAATTCGTTGAATAATTGTTTCTTATTTAATTATCGTTTCTTTTTGCATAATTGTCTTCAATCTAGCTCGTCTTGTATTAAGTTTTCTCCTCCTGTAAGGCACTAAAGACCTATTTTCTAGATTATGAAAAAAGGAATTTTTTGTTTAATGTTCAGTGAATATCACAATATTTTAGTTACTTTCCTTGGAACATAGTGCGAGCCTTTTTTAAAACGGAATTGTTACACAATGACATTGACTAATTCCAGGTGGCTCGCCGTACCCACTGCTAAATCACAGGGAGATATTAAAGCGTCTTGAGGAAGGCTATCGGATGGATAGGCCTGACATCTGTCCAGAGACTTTGTAAGTTTGAGTTTATTATGTTTCCTGTCACGGTAGTGATTGTAAGAAACGAGTACCCCCACGAGACAGCATGGACTTATGTGTTACTGCAAAACAAGAGAAAGAAGCACAGTGCACATCATGCAAAATGCTATGAGTGAATTCATGATGGGATCACCTTAAATGCCTTAATAGCCTGAGAGCAAGCTCTCTATCAGCCTGCGTGCAGGTGTCTCCTATTTCATTTGTCGCACACAGGTTAGTCCTCGATTGGGGTGTCATGAAAGATTTATTTCAGGGGTGAGTGGCGAGCGAAGTGAGCTGCGAGAGAGTTGGAGCAGTGTTCAGACTCGCCCTGTCCCTGTCCCTGACCCTGCCACAATCCTCTCACCGTTCGCGCACCATATTGTGTGAGACCCCATTAGAGAGCTTGTTACAGGCTAATGCCTCAATGGTTTTAACAATCCAAAGAATCACAAACACATTTTTCAAGCCTTGTTTTAGTAGTATTTCTCCAAAGCCGAATAGCCCATTCGGAAGTTGTATGCTCAGTGACCTGGCCTATGAATGGAAACGAGGCTGGAGGTGACCTTGTTTTCATACAAACCTCTGTCTTTCTCATGCAAATGTGGACTAGTTAGCATAAGAACAACATGATTTACATGAGAAAAACAGTGAGGTCTTTATCAAAACAAGCTAATCACCTCCAGCTTCGTCTTCATTCATAAAGGCCAGGTCACTAAGCATGCAATTGTAAAATGGGCCAAACAAAATGTTACCTACAGCTAGAAAAACAAACAGGAACTTTTTATGTTCCATTTACGTTAGACAGTCATGTACTGTCCATTAGCCAACACCCTGCCCACCCACCATCAACACTAACATAACTCGAGGACAAAATTCACGCCAACATTCAGGTGCACCCAACGAGCCAAATCAACCAAAAGCTGTAGAAAGGCATTTTCAAGTACATTATTGTGTTTGAAGTTTGTTTAATAAGTGATGTTTTGGTCAGATGCAAGAATTTAGCTGAAATTTTACTTGCCCGAAACTGGTAGTGAACAAAATGTTCCGCTGAGAAAATGCTAGCTGAAATGAACTTTCCGCGGACTTTCTAGGGAACTATTTTCTCTCCGAAAACGCTAGCTGACACTTTTGACTGCAAAAACAACAAATATGACCTTTCCAAAAACCTCAGGGGCTATGATTTCCCCATTGCGAATCTTTTAGGCCACGTTTTAGTTACGAAAATACGAGTGCACTCTTTAATAGACACCGAAAGCCTAAGGCGAATTACCCTCCAGCGAACAGATATCTACCGAAACTTGTCGTTGGGTGCCCCTGAACAATACTAACACACACCATTCTTAACCGAAATATAAACCTAAAGCCAACAAAATAGGACACACATCCCTTACATACTGAATTTTCCAGAAAAAGTTGAAATGTCGAAATACTGTGGAATGCAATTATGTAGTTCTTAGGAGAATGCAAAGGAATTGACAATCATACTTACATCATTTACTCTTAGTAGTCTGTTGACAGTGAAAGAGAAGATTAGAGCCGCTACTTAGTAATAGTAGCTTGAGTCTAAGCTTGAAAGGTTAAGTTCTGCACCTTTATATTGTATCACTATTTTGCTGTGCAGGATAGAGAGAAGTTACTATTTTTGATGTCCCTTCCAGTTACGCCTTGATGAAAGAGTGTTGGAGGGAAACTGCTTCTGAACGGCCAAGCTTTGATGATCTTGTTGAACGAGTAGACAAAATGCTATTGGAGAAGGTTGAATACTTCGATTTCAACAAACTGGATGAGTCCAAAGAATATTATAAGGTGACGGATACAACGACAGCGGAAACATTAGTACAGATATAGTCATAGTTGGTTTGTTATTCAGTTCCATTTGAAGGCAACTGCAAACTTCCTTGATACAAAAAGTAAATGCGGAATTAAGTGCATGCATCCTTAAACGTGATTGTATAGATAAATAACAATTGATAAAAGAGGACAAGCTTGAGCAGTAAGCTTTGTTCTTAAAACTGTTGCGTCAAGCTATCATTACTTAGAAAGTAGATTGTGATATTTTGCAAGAAGTGTAGCCCCGTATCCATCACAGGGTGCAGAGGAGTTCTGTTCGATCGTACACGACAAAGTCTCACCTTGTTAATTCCAAAATATGTTTACTTTGTACGATAAAGATTGTCGAAATGAAATCCTTCTGATTTGTGAATGTTTTCTGCTTCCATATCCTTCTATATCCCCCGATCTTGTCTCTTTCTGGTACGGTTTCAGCAATGTTTATTTGCATGTACCGCGGACTAAAGTACTGTGGGCGCGCACGGTTACAAAAGGTTGGCTTACAGTACAAGAAGAGGAAAGGGAGTAACCGATTTAGGCTCAATATTTCGATTCCCTGTAACTAACACGAAATTCAATGAAAAGGCCTCATTTTTCGTATATGGTTTGGAATTTTCACTTTTTAGCCAAATTGAACAAGAATTCTGTTGAAACGGCCGGAAAACTAACATTTTTGGCAAAGGAGATTTACGGCCTCATCACACCGCTTTCGTTCAATGTGCACCGCAACAACTGGTGACGGAAATGACGTATAGTGTGTTGTGACCTCGAAGAATAAACGTGTTGGAAGTACTCGCTGGCGGTCTCTATTTGTGTTTCGGGGCTCTACAGTAAGCGACAAGGATCGTTCTTTTTCACTCGCGGTTTCGTGGAGGTATTTGTCGAGATTTTTCTCTCTTCAACGGCGGTTTATAAGCGGCGGCGAGATGAGCGGAGCTAACGCTAGTGGTTCAACCAGCGAGTCGGGAGGTGTTGGAAGCGTTTCTGTTTCCCTTCTGTTTCGGTTCGTTAGAAGCACTGGTTTCGCAGACACTTGATGACTACTTCGTTCCAAAGGCAAACGTTCCGCAGATTGCACAGGAAATCAGTGAAACCGTTGATCAGTTTGTTTGTGGGCTTCGTCAGCATGCGGTTAGCCGTTACTTCGGTGCCCGGGCTTCGGTGATAGAGAAGACCACTATATTCGAGATCATGTCATAGACAAATGAACATTCGACACATGCGTCGGACGTTTTCAGAAAAGGAGGAGACTTTGATGCTCGAAGGTTTGCTGAGAATTGTCGAAGCGTGAGAATTGTTCTAATTATTAGTTAGCTATTGTTTGAAGGGTATATGTTGTGACCTCGTAGAATAAACGTGTTGTTAGTATTTGCTGGCTATCTAGTCTGTCTAGCTCAATTTGTGTTTCCCTGGTGGACGGTTTCGATTTTTTTTTTGCCTCCGGTTGGTTTTTCTTGAGTGGAGCTGGCCTTTTGAAAGACAAACTTGCCATATTTTTATCCTTCCCCAACGGGAGATTACTCTCCCGTTTCCGGTCACTGCCCACTTCCGTCACCAGTTATTGCGGTTCACATCGAACTAGTCACGTGACGCTTGTTTCCTCCCTTTACTCTTCTTTTACTCGGCACTTCGTGCCTCGTTGGGAAAGCTTCGCTTTCCGATTTCCGAAGCTTTTTCGTTGCCCTTCGGGCAAAGATCATATGCGCCCGCGGCCAGCGTCAGTTCGACGCGGTATATGCAAGTAAACATGGCGGAAAGCCATACGAGAGAGACAAGATCGGGGTATATAGAAGGATATGGAAGCACAAATCAGAAGGATTTCATTTTGACAATCTTTATCGTACAAAATAAACATATTTTGGAATTAACGAGGTGAGACTTTGTCGCGTACGATCGAACAGAACTCCTCTGCACCCTGTGTATCCATGAGGTAAGGACACTTTAGTTCAGTGTTTGCCATAAAAACGCCAATGTTTTGTTTTACAAAGGATAACCATTTTCTGTAACATCAATTTAAAAACATATACTATATATCTGGAAGTTATCAAGTACCCTGATAACTATTGTAAGATTTCCATTGTATTTCCCATGAGAGGGTTTATGTTAGTTAAAGCTTCTTTGAGGCATATCTAATGAAAAAAAAGCAATTAAAGAAACGGTAACTATTGGACACTGTTTTCTTGTTACTCTGCCCAATATGGACCAAAAGCCTGCCCTTTTGCTGTTGTCAAAACAACTCTACACATTAACTGTTACCACAAGCAGTGTTACTGTCTAAGGAAACTGGCATTGAAAATGATGGAAAGGCATTTTAGGGATTAAAGGTTGTAAATGGTTTGCCTTACATTCTGATCTTTAGCTTGCTGTTTTGTCCGGCAAATTTCGAATTTCACGCTCAAGCTGATGTGTACAGAATCTCCACTTTTCAAAAATTGGAGGAAAATAAACATTGAATAATGATAAACTTCAGTCGTATTTAAAGTTTTGTCGCAAAACTTGGGAACAATGTTTCGCAAAAGGGCTTTGTATGATCTGCTGTTTTTGTATTTAAATTCCCTTGCCCAATGATTTTGGTTTACATAACTTAGGCGGCTCTCGCTGGTTTCCAGTACTTTCCAGCTTTTGTACTTTGATGGATTTTACTACCAATCTTTATAAGCTGTTACCTTTCTGGTGGCATCAAACGAATGTCCAATCATTGGTGAACAAGTTGTGAACTTTTTCTCACCCAATAGGTTACCGTAGTAACACTATAACCTGTTGAAAAGACCCCTAATTTTGGCTTAAAGGGGCAGTGTCACGCTATTGTACCATCACTTTAAAAAGCTTAAAACTGCCAATGCATCAGTGGAAACCTTAAAATAATGGTCCAGTTTTGTTGCCAAAGACTTTAGTACTGCATTGACACTGTAAACGTCTGTATTCCATGTAAGATGACGACGATGGAAATGGATTGAAATTTGAAAGTCAGTTTTTCAGCCAGTTTTTTTTTTCAAAATTTCAAGCTATGCATTGAAAAATCCCAAAAAATTATTATGGTTAGCTCTTCCTGCTAAAATTTCATTGGGATTCATCTTGCTGATTCTGTAGGAGCATTTTTTGCACGATAACAGGTAAAAGGCAGTAATTTTGGCAGAATTGAACCAAAAACAGCAAAAATCCCTGTGACAGTGCTCCTTTAAAGAGAAAATAACGAAAAAACGAGCTCGGTTACCCCCAATTTATATTGTTGAAAAGTAATAAGCATGTCAAGATCCAACGTTTTGAAAAATTAAAAGAATGTAGGAGGGGATTCAGAATCACCTTGAAGTTTCGAGAATTTACAGTGGTTCTGAATCTGCTCCTACAGTTTTTAAACTCTGCAGTAAGTTGTATTTTATTATGCTATTTGTTTCCCAACGATAAAAGAGGTCACCGAGCTAGTTTTTGAAATATTATCATTTAAGGCTATAAATTTGGGGTTTTTCAACAGGTTAGAGTGTTGCTATGGTAACCTATTATGTGGAAAACTGTTTCATAACTTGTTCACCAATGACTGGGCATTTCTTTGATACCACTATTAAGTTAGTAATGTAGAAGTATTGGTAGTATAATCATCCATTAAAATAAAAGTGCTGGAAAGTAGTGGGGTCAAAATCTGCTACTACTGGTAGAGTACTTACTCTAGCAGAAGGGTCAAAGATAGCCTAGCTTTACAAACAAAATTTCACAGGTAGGGTTACCCTACTACCCGGGACAACTTAATCGCATACAAAATGGCCGACAAGAGAACAGTTCTGCTGAGTACTTTGATTCTCCTGTCTGTACTGCCTGTTATTGCTGCTTTCTAATGTTTTGGAATGCTGTTAATTGTTACCTTATGCTGCTGTTATTGCTGCTTTCTAATGTTTTGGAATGCTGTTAATTGTTACCTTATTGCTAGACAACGATAAGTTGCAATTGTGAAACACGGCCCTGGTCCAGTCCGGTTTATATTTGATTTGACCCATGACTCGGTCTAGAAGAAGCAAGAAATATGAAAGGATTTACCGATCTAGCACTAGAAATATTTTCCGTTTCTAAGAGAGAAAGAAGATTACATCGCCCCACGTTGTACTCGATCGGCCATGATGGCCGTTTAGGTTGTCATGATGAAAAAAAAAATGTAGAGAGGGTAACCCTCCTGCCAGGGTAACCCTAGCACTTGGGTCACCCTCCCTACTTGTAAACAGGGCCTTAGAACTCCCGCCCCCTTATTCTTGCCCCTGCCCCCTTAATTTTACGTAGATGTTATTGCCCAGCTATGGTATGTCCGCTGCAACAGCGGTCAAACAAAAAAGACGAGTCCAATAAGTAATAGCTAATTAATCACGACTGCAACACTTCATGTGGACTGATCCGGTATGGGTTATTCGTGTGCTCAAAGTTCGGATTAGTTTTTAGTCTCCGGCTAGACGACCTCCAACAGGAAGTAGGGGAGCGCAAAGTTTGTTTTGCTTGGGGTAACGCGTTCCTCTAAATTATATAAGCCCCCCTCTCTATCACCCCCTTAAAATAAATCCCTCCCTCTAAATCAACCTCCCCCCCCCTCCCCAAACATGCTTTAAAAAAAGCCCCTCGAATTTACGGTACTAAAACTTAAGAAAGAACTAGGTGAATTGGTTTTCCAGAAGTCAGGCAATCAAACAGAAAACAAAGACACAGCGCTAACCAGTTTCCATGTTTTTCGCAAAAAGGTTCTAGGAAAATTTTTTTTAGTGAATGATCTAGTTAAGTCTCAGAGTAAGGAAAAAGCTCTCGAAGTAAAACCCTAAACGTTCCCCTCAACGGGTATTCTCCTTCGCAACCGTCGTTTGGGCTCGTCACGAGCGCGTCAGTGAGTCAGTGAGTGCGTTGCGTAACGAGCCCAAACGACGGCTACGAAGGAGACTAGTTTAACAGGTCCCGGGGGGGGGGGGTGCTCCTTGTAATGGCCTATACGGTGAGGCTCCGCCCGAAAGGAGTACCTTTTTCACGCGTCAGGTATATGAAAGGGTAGGGATCTCACGAGTTGAAGTATATGGAAGGGTAGGGAAATCTGTCATTTAGGTATTTAAAAGGGCCTTTCATTAAAATATTTCAAACACACGTACCTTACGACTGTACTGTTTTAATTTATTGAACGCTACATGAAAATGACTAGAAGACTCTGTTGTTGGTATATGAAAGCGCTACCATTTATCATTGGAAGGTATATGAAAGGGGTACCTTTTCTGTCAAAAATGGTATATAAAAGTATAAGGGGTCGGACCTCGGGGTAGAGCCTCCCCGTACAAAATTTTTTTTAGTACCTCCCCGCTCCCCCCGGGGAACGGTTCCAATACAAAAAGAAATCGTACAAGGGAAGGCAGCTTAAAGAACAAGTGAAGAAAAAACTTCCTGCAGAGTGAATTGCA